>OY757915.1:106560897-106735897 GCA_963585895.1 Sepioteuthis lessoniana
CCTTATGCTAGCATCAGAATACTAAAGACTTAGCAATAGACTATTTATGGCTGTGTTGCTGATTCCAGTGCCACTCAACAAAGATAATAATGGTAGGGTTGAAATTGCAGTATATAACAAAGGAGATAAACCAAAAGCATTGAAACATTTCTAACTCCAGTTGACTGTTTTTCATATCGGAGAATCATTTGTTCATCATTTCAGTGACTTCATCAAGTGACCTTCACACCTTCTGTGATCAAAAACACAGCATGGGTAGAAAAGTGAATAATCAATCAATCCAAGTGGAACTGTGTTTACCAGCAAAATCCTAAAAACAGTCATGGTAGCCAGCAAGGATGCAGTAGGGTATACCATACTAGTAGGGTTTTAGGTTAAAAGATAAAAACTTTATTATCTTTTAATGTCTTTAGGACTTGGGTGGACATAAGTAAAAAAATCCCACATTTTGACAATAAGCTGAAAAGTCCAAATATTCAGCAGACTCATAGCAGCAGAAGTAGTTGAACCTTAGTCAGTTCCAGCAGTTAGATATAATATAAGGTAGAGAGCTGACCAGTGTCAAAATTTTGTCCACTGTCCTTATCACTAGAGCGTTCGCCAATGGCCCAGGAGACTGGGGTTCAATCCCAGGTCGAGTTATACCAAAGACTCAAAAAATGGTACTTGATGCCTCCTTGCTTAACACTCAACAATATAAGGTAGAGATCAAGGGTAAAGTGGAGTAATCCAGGGAAAGGAGCAACACCCTCCCCTACACCTCAATGTAGTAGCTATTGAAAAGAGAGCCTTCAGGTCACCCTCGACTAAGGTCACCAACTTTACTTTTACTTTATACTTGTTGAAAGCAAAGTGACACTCAACAAGACATCAATGAAGACAGCTGTTTTGTTTCTATTCCTTTATGGATTTGACCTGTGGCTTCTGTCATTTCAACCAGCACTTAAAGCTATCTTTTTCTTAAAAAGTAAACATGTGGGAAGTGTGGGCTGCAGATCATTTGTTGTACAATAAGAAGATGTCTGGTAGATTATATCACAGCTACTCATCTGGTTCTCGAGATTCTAAATGGCTGGATACCTTTTGGGCTGACCCGTTGAGTTGGGGTTATAAGAGAGCAAGTATAGGAGATGAAATGATAATTGGTGTGTAAAATGAAACCAGTGAGTTGAGTTCCACTACTAACTGAAGCTTTGCTTTAGAAAGACATGAATCTTTGTCTTCTCTTAATTATGGCTAAAATAGTATTGCTCCTTGCTAAAATAATGGAAATAACATAATTAGAGGATGTTCCATTAAAAATTTTTATTTAGTAGTAAATAAACTAATAACAATTAAGACACAAAACAGTTTTTCTTTAATAGTTGAATGTTCTTTTTAACCACTCCATTTCTTTTATATTTGTATGAAATTTTAGAAACAGTTTTCAAGGAACAAGCAATGTCTTTCACCACACTCCACTGAATTGTTTTCTTGAACAAAATTTACAATCCTTTCCATTGTTTCAATAGATAGTTCTTTTGTTGGAACTATGTTTTCTTCCAATTAGGTGTGCCTAACAGCTTGTTGGGGGTCTACAAGAAATGTCTGAACTGTAGACTGATTTGCATATCTAAGTTTCTGCTGGTATTTGCTTTACCAATGCAAATTACAAGGTCATTTCGTAATTTTTTTCTTGACATTGGGTTATTCCATAATATTTTTCTCCGCATAGATCAGAAACAAATTGTACCATTAATTTAAATAATCTAATCAAGTTTAAGAAATATTTCATGAAGCCAGAATGTTGGTCTACTAAAGAAAAAAATTCTTTAATGGCTTATTTATAATTAGTTAATTTATTGCTAAACAAAAAAAGAAGGTGAACATCTTCAAAGTGAGCAAATTCCATAATTTTTGACTCAAGTAGAACAGACAGGACTCTTTAGTTTCAGTGAGCAATCAGTGTCGAAGGAAGGAAGAATTCAAAGCCAGGAGCTGAAACTCCTAAGGCAGTTCCAATCTTAGAGGCTATAGTAAAGAATTTGACTGCCCACGAAACCAGATTTGATATAAGGTCATTTTACTGAAAGCAGAGGCATGCATGAATTGAGAATCATGCATAGCTGTCATGAAAAAATGTTTGATTTCCTCAGCATTCATCTTCTGAGGCATCTCAAGGGCTCAGCAATATAATTAGCCCTACTAAGCAGGTAGTGCTCGTGGAAAGGTCCCTTAATATCACCCACTAGATTGGTTGGTTTGGTTTTCTTGTTTAATGGCATATCAAGCTTCATAGGTTATTTAATGCCAAAACTATCCATCTAAAAGAACAGCAGTGATACTATTTAACCCATAGCTGGAGGGATAATGGGGTTCATACCTTTCCTAAAGGTATTAGTCCAAAAGTGAACATAATAACCAGACTGAAGTTTGAACTCACTTCCCTCAAGGCCACAATCCAGTACTTTAACCATTATGCCATGAGAAACCCACCCAGAAGAAGATACTGTGATGCAGCTGTAAAAAGGCTGATCGACTAATATATATATATATAGTCTGGCAAAAGGATAACTTTTGAAATTGCTATCTCAGACTCTCTGTACCATTGTCGTTCAACTGTGCAAGATTGGGCTGATGGCAGTCTATGCAACCCCTCTATAACTTTAATCTCTTCTTTTGTGCAGGTTTCCCTGGAGATATCATTGTTGATATTGATAGACTAATTTGATGATGATATAAGAGATGAAAAAAAGGAGCATAGCAATGACTGAAAATGAACAGTCATTGATAATGCAGTTCAAAACTGGCCATCAATGCATCTAACTCACTTAATATTAATCAGTCAACCACTTCACTGTATAGAACAAATCGGAGAATAATGAAACTTTATATCCATAATGTAATATATATGAGATGTGTTAAGAAAGTATCAATGGTGAGGATCTATTTACCAAGACAGAAACGAATGGATGAATTGTTTTCTTGAAAATTGCCCCTTTGGCATTCAACACACTTATTCCAGTGAGTTGTCTATTTGTCAAAGCACCTTAAATACCTCTTTTTGACTGTGTTAAGTGACACTGTCATATGGAAGTGTGTGCTTAGTTTAATGGTTATCATCCAAGAAAATGGAATTGGCGAGCAAAGTTCAAATCCTAGATAAAGCTGAATGAATTTTACTTCATGCTAATGCCCTTTGGAAAGGCATGAATCTATTTATATGTTCTCACCCCAGCAATGGGTAAATAGTAGGGCAGACTGTTTTTTTTAGCTTTAGTTTCACAATTAGTCTAAGAGAAGGAAAACTGATTTCAAACCAATTTTACTCTGTTGAAAAATTAACCTCATATTGCATATTGCTCAAAGTTGGTAGGTAGATACACATCATATTTTTTAATCCCCTGCCCCCGTCCACAAATCTTACACTTGAAATGAATTTTCAGTTTTGGAAACAAGAAACGTTGCATCCTGCCAAAAACTACTGATGATTTTTGATACTTACTCAGTTGGGTACTTCATTTAAATTCAAAAACATATGTTAAGATACAGCCTCAATATTTTGTTTTGATCCTACTTCATTGCTATCATATGAACCTCACAACAGATCTGTTGTAGAGTAGCTAGCACCCCTTCAACATTCCACCAGATGAACTGGCTCATGGTCTTAAATAGCCTAAGATTAAAGACTTTGATATTGGATTACTAAGTTGATATCACGCTGATTAATATTCGGACTGATCTTACTTCATTTGGCCATACAGCATTTTGACCCTTCTCTATTTCTTGTAAGTTCTCTTGTTAATTTTTTGTAACTCATTGTACTGTGTTTTTTGTATGTATCCGTTAGCACCAGATACTGGTGCTGAATAAATACATTAAACACTCATTCTTCTCTGTGTATCATTCTCCTCAACAATACAACAAGATCAAAAGTGAGTTTATTTTTCTTAGGATGTTCTATAGAGAAGGCAAAGTTTAACAAATATCTATTGCTGTGTTGCAAGATTGAATTCTATAATTTTTGACATGGCTAATAAAACAGAGAAGATATAATAGTTTACTGATGTAAGGTTTGTATTAAATGATAGGTTAGTGAGATTTCTTAATAAATGCTTGTACAGAGGGAGGGGGGAGAAAATTTTGACTCTTTTCTGTCGTATCATCCATACTCTCAGCTCTCATAATGCTCTATTATTGTGGTAAAATAAACCAGAAAAAAAATTCGCTTCAAAAAACAAAGTTTTAAGAAAATTTGTCAATGTTTAACTGATGGGAACTACACAAAGATGCTGCATGCTGTTTTGAATAAAACCGAGAAGTAGCAATCTACAAAACAACTGCTGTACGGCCACTTACTTCCCATCTCACGAACCAGCTGTCACGTGATATCCCACGGAGACGATAGAAATAAGATTAATACTATCCTCCCGTTGGAATGAACAGTGGCAACCCATCAAAAAAGTGACCATTAAGAAAGAATGTAGGTCACAGAGGGGATATCAACAGATGTTGGTACTTAGTAACCTCAGGTCGCCGGACACCAGGGGGGAGGAAGGTAGAAGCCAAATGATTGGCTGGGACCCTAAAACGGATGTGGGAACTCTCCTTCCCGTCAGCGGAAATAGAAAAGTAAAAAAGTCAGTTATTGGAAGGGGCTCGTGGCAGACAGACCCATAGCCATTTACTCTGGGTGAAGAAGATAAAAACATATCTTGGACACGAGGGACCCCAGGTTCTTCAAGCCAGTGTAAAAAAATAGCATAAAGTCTATTAGCCCGTGAAAGAAGAAAGATTCTCCAGTGGAACCCCGTCGAAAAATAAGATAAGTAACTTTGGGACTATTTCTCCTTTATACCCAAATTATATATACCACCCTCTCTCTCTCTCAATTTGAAGAAACGAAAGAACAGAAAAGAAGAAAGACATTTATGTCCATGGACTGTTCAATTCATTATATATATTTGACACTTTGAAAGTGTATCTCTTTGTACAGTAAAGGATTCATGTATTTTTAATGTTACCACGTGGTCGAAGTTGTTCTTTGCCATATCTTCTACGAATTTGTTACTTCATATTTCCTTTTCAGCTTCTATTCGCCTTATGTTATCTTGCTTAGAATTGTCCTATTAATTCCTTAAAAATATCACACGGGAAACCAGAGTTACCGACTACTACAATATAATATTATTACGACTAAAACCTATAGGTCCATATCTTCTGTTGTCAAGGGGAGGAAGTTTAGCGACCTGGTGGGCGTGTGGATAGTGTGAAATTTGGAACCCCTTGCCAGCGGCGGTCAGTCTGGCCCTAAATTAATCCCTCACGTAATATGCCCGTTCTTATATGCCTGAGAGAAAAACTCTGAACGAGGACTGATTTTGTAAGGGATCAAGTGCCAACCTGCCCCGTCTTCACACGTGCGAAAATAAAGTCCCGTTTTGGGATTTTAGTCAATTTGCCGTCACACCAGCCAAGTAAGATGATTAAGTCATGCTGGGTACTGCTGAAGAAGTAAGAACAAACTCATAACTAACATTCTCCTATGGACTCCTACATACCAATGTCTGCTCTGTATGGACACTGAATGCTATCTAGAAGACTTAAGAGTAATAGCTGATAAGGATGGATGTTGAGAGAGAATCAAGGGAATTTGTATACTCAGTATGCCTAGATGATGATGATGATGATAGTCAGGATTCAGGCAAACAAAAGGATTCTAAAAAATAATCTACAAAAAATGATTGATTTTAATAGCATGTAAATCCATCTAGGATTATTCCATGCCTAGAGGTTAGAGAATAGGGCTTATTGTAAAGTTATATTCATATTTTTTGTACAATTGTTTCTTAAGAGCTTTTTAAGCACAATTATATATCAAGTATTCCAATTAAATAAAAACAATTTGCAAAAAGTTCTTTGGTTTCAATTATATGGTTTCAATTAATTATTTCTATTTGATTTTAAAAACTTTATCAGATGTGGAATGGCATTACAGGTTGTTGTTTCAGTAGGGCAATGCTCTTATTTATACTGGGAGTGTCACACAATGATATCAAGAGCAAGAACATTTTGATTTGGTTGACTAACAGGCCAAATCACAACATCATTGAATATTTATGGAGACTGCTAGCAATGAAGATCTTTAAAGATGAGAGGAAATTTAATACTATGTAGGAATTATAAATGCCATGTTGGCAGCTCTGAATGAAGTGCCAAATGAATTTCACAATTGTTTAGATGAAACAGTGTTAGATTAGATCATCAGATATCCATGTAATCAAAATTAACGGTATTCATAGTACAAGAAAGTATTGATATCTTTCTACAAAAATATCCAATAAAATTAGCTATGAGTTTAAAGTTCTACGGAATTTATTACTAATCAACCAATTGATATATTTGATTTAAATTGTTAACTCTAATCCCCTTTTTTTTAATAATTTCATTTATGGAAGTGAAGGCATAAACTTTTGATCAGGATAACTGCATGAATGATTCATTAAAAATCTAGAAATATTAATTAGATAGGTTAGGTTAAGTTAGTTGGTTTAATGGCATATCAACCCCTGGTGGTTATTTAAAGCCAAATTATATTTTATATATATATATATATATATATGATTTATTTGTGGATAGTTCGGAGGTAACTTTATTTTTAAATGAGTTAGAGCTCATTTGTTTACACAATTAAATGGTTTCAAGTATTGCTATTTATTATTAGTAATTCTTTCATCAAGTATTCCTATTTAATTCAATATTAATCATTTGTTTGCACACAGCTAAATATTTCAAGCATTGCTATTTAACACTAATAATTGAATAGTTCTATTTGACCTATAGATGGGACCCTAACAGGTAAATATCAATTGGAAATTTTCAAGTTTGAAGCTTAACAGAATACTCTAATTCTAGTTAGATTTCTTGCTACTAGTATATGGCTCACTTGGCTGGGGTGGCAGAATACACCAACTGCATTTCTGCAAAGGGGTAAGACTCCTCCAATGAGTGTCCCGTTATGACACTAAACAATCTGATGGTGAGGCTTCAGTAATGTTGAAGCTTTGCCATCACTCCTAGGTCCACTCTGCCTTGGAGTGGTAACACCTGATAGGGTCCTATCTATGGGTCAAATAGAACTATTTGATATTTAAACTGTGTACTCATGCTAAACTTTGCCCAGTTGGCTGGGGCCGTAGAATACACTGACTGCACCTCTGCAGAGGGGTAAGACTCTCCAATGAATGTCCTGTATATGACACTAAACCATCTGATGGGGAGGTTCCAGTAATGCTGGAGCTTTGGGGGAATGCAGAGTACCCCTTATTTGCTATCACTCCCAGGTTCATTCTGGCCTGGAGTGGTAGTACCTGATAGGGTCCTATCTATGGGTTAAATAGAACTGTGTACTTATCATATTTAACCAACCTCTCTGCTCGGGCAGGATATGACACAAAGGTCAATTTTTAAGTGGAGTTTAACAGGTTTGAATTCAGAGTTTTCCTTTTCCTAGACTAGTTGCCTCACCAAGGTTGAAGAACCCATTCTGCCCTACTATTTACCCATAGCTGGAGGGAGAATAATTGGATTCATACCTTTCCAAAGGGTATTAGTGCTATGTGAAATACAATCAGTCTTGTCCAGGATTTGAACTTGTGTTGTCATATCCATTTCCTACGATGATAACCATTACACCACAGACACCTCCACAAAATGTTAACAACAAACTATTGCAATACATATTTATCAATCCCTCCACTCAGGCAGGATATGACACAACTGTATACTTATGCTAAACAGAATTACTTGAAATAGAATTGTTTTGATATTTAAACTGTATACTTATGCTAAATAGAACTGTTTTGTAAACTAAGCATGGCCGGTACCCAAATTGGTTTCATTTCTCCGTTTTTTTTAAAATTAAAATACCATAGCATTTGTTTTCTGCTCACTTACACAGTAAGATAAACTCTAGGACCTTTCCCAACCAACACAAACTTTCCTCTTTTTTCTTGACTCTTTTCTGAGGAGAATAATATTCACTCACATTCATAATGAGATATACCTTGGGATGATTCCCTGCCAGCACAAATGTTTCCTTCTTTTTTTTTCCCCCCATCTTACCCCCCACTTCTCAATTCCTTGGGACCATAAGTACCATCCCTCCTCCGAACTATCATCACTGCACTGCTCACATACAACTCAGAAACATCAATTGCTACCAGAACCAAAACAACTAGAAAGAAAAAAAAAATCAAGGTAATGGAAGAGCAACGTAAGTAAAGTTGGCAACGTTAGTCAAGAGTGACCCAAAGGCTCCTTTTTCATTATCTACTACACTGAGGTATAGGAGAGGGCGCTACTCCATTCCCTAGACTGCTCCACTTTACCTTGATCCGTACCTTATAATGCTGAGTGTTAAGCAAGGCGGCATCAAATACCATTTTTTGAGTCTTTGGTATGACTCGACTTGAGATTGAACCCTGGTCCCCCGGACCATTGACAAACACTCTACTCATTAGGCCAACCTACTTCTAATTGGTGGTATTCCTGTTCTTTGATTCTTTATTTTTGTTAATTTCTTTTTCTTTTGTCTTCTTTTCATTTGTTCTTTCTTTTCTTGGGCTCTATTTTTGCTTCTTTCTTTGTCTTAGTTTCTTTCAAGTTCTTTCTTTTTCATTTTTTTTTTCCTTTTAGGCTTTCCTTTTTACTTTTTGATTGGATTTTCTATTCTTTTTGTTTTTCATCTTTTTTTTCATCTTGTTCTTTCTTTCGGTTTTTTTTTTTTTTTTGTTTTTGTTTTGTGCTGTCTGTACGTTGTCTGTCAGTGGTTATACTTTTTTGCAGTCGGTTCATCCAGTGTTGTCCTTGTTTCTATTTTTCCTTCTGTTTTTCTATTTCTTTCCCTTATAAAACAACAATCTTTTGTACCAGGTTTTCTTCTCACAATGGCCATTCCTTCTTCATCTTCGATTGTCTAGTGGTTTCTACCATTACCCAGGCATGAAATTATATCATGCTGGCATGAATTGTCACAGCAACCAAATAGAAAGTGTGTAACATTATCTTGAATATCAATAGGTGTTACCTTATGCAAAATACAAGACGGACCCAGTTGTTTTGAATATGAAAGTTCATTAACTGACTGTAACATTTCAGACAACAGTCGTCAATTAACAAGAGTGGAAGGATTAAGTCATATTACTAGAAATGCAGGACTTTCCATTTGGGGAGATGTACAAATGAAACACTGACTTTACTTTTCTTCTTCCCTGACCAAGACCCATCATCCCCCAATGAGGCTGTTGTCTTTGGACCCAAAACTGTTCAACCAACTGCAACCCTCTGCTCCCAACTCTCTGAACTGATTGACTGCTAAATCACCCTGCTTATATAATATATTACTTATCTCATCAACTAATGATGATAAGAATGTGTGTCATTAAAAACTTTCCATAAACCTATCTGCTAATTTAGCTGTCATTGCATTGTGTTTATTTTCAACATCCCATCAGCCGTGGATTTCAAAACACCTTGTCAACCTCATATCCTGTGACTTGTGCACCATTTGATCTTTTGCATGTGACTTACACTTTAATTCAAAGTTTTTTTCATAACTTATTACTACCAATAAAATAACTGATATAATTAATTACCATCATTAATCATATTACAGGAGATGGGCACTGCCAAGTAATCCCTGTTGCCTTGTGAGAATGGAAATTACTGGATATGACAATCCAATAATCAAATAAGTTAAAAGACATAGTTTATCAGTACATATATAAAAACATTGAATTTGTATTATTGATCTATTTTGATACTGTTTTTTTATTCATTGTACTCAGTGTAGATGATGATGGGAATAGAGTTTAAGAATTTTTAAAAGATAATTTAAAACGGGGAAAAAAAAAAAAAAAAAAAAAAAAAAACTTTTCTAAAGGAAATATTTCTTTGCTATAAAATCTATTTGTATATATCAATAAAGTTAAAGGATTTGGCCTAGTCGGTAGTGTATTCACCAATGGCCTGGGAGAGAGGAGTTCAATCCCAGTTCAAGTCATACCAAAAACTCAAAAAATGTTACTTGATGCCACCTTGCTTAGCACTCAGCATTATAAGGTATGGATCAAGGGTAAGAGGCACAATCCAGGGAAAGGAGTAGTGCCCTCTCCTACATCGAAAAGAGAGCCTTTGGGTCGCCCTCAACTACAGTCGCCAACTTTACCTTTTTATTATCTTAGCCAGATAAAGTAATATATCATAGAAATCTGGTCTTTGTTTTATGGTTTTTAAATGAAAGATGGCAGCAATTTATATTGTTTTTCTAGTGCATTTATTATGTTTATATAGGATGTATTGACCCAACTTTGACCAGCCCATTGACAGTGTTAGAGTGTTTGCCAATGGTCCAGGAAACTGGGGTTCAATCCCAGATCAAGTCATACTAAAGTCTCAAGAAATGGTACTCGATACCACCTTGCTTAACACTCAGCATTATAAGGTATAGACCAAGAGTAAAGTGGAACAGTCCAGAGAATGGAGTAGTGCCCTCCCCTACACCTTGGTGTAGTAGCTTAAAAGGGAGCCTTTGAGTCACCCTCAACTATGGTTGGCCAACTTACTTATTTGCCCAATACCTCTGCCATATGACACAAGGTTAATTTTTTTAAGCAAAGTATGGCCTAGTAAGTAGAGTGATTGCCAATAGTCCGAGAGACAGGGGTTCAATCTCAGGTCAAGTCATACCAAAGACTCAAAAAATGGTACTTGGTGCCACTTTGCTTAGCACTCAGCACTATAAGGTGAGAATCAAGGATAAAGTGGACCAATCCAGGGAATGGAGTAGTGCTCTCCCCTACACCTTGGTGTAGTAGCTAATGAAAAGGGAGCCTTCAGGTCACCCTTGACTAAGGACAGCTTGTTTGAGTTCAGAATTTTTCTTCTCTTAAACTGGATAGCTAACCAAGACTAAAGAATCCAGTCAGCTCTACAACTTAATCATAGCTTGGTGGGGATTTGGAAGAGATGGATTTGTGTTTTTCCAAAGTGCATTAGCACAAAATGAAATGTAAACTGTCCTTGATTTGAACTTGGGTAGCTGATTTCATTTCCTGAGGTAATAACCATTCTGCTAAGCACACCTCGTGTTTATATAGTATAGTATCCTGTTTTAATATCACAATATAATCACATAACATCATGTTCAACTATGATAAAAGAACAACATAATCAGTTTTTTTTTTTTTAGCATTTCAAAAGTTTTTTGTTGTGTTTGAAAATGCTCATATGAGTGAAATGCAACATTGGAAATAAAATAAGTGTAACATCAACTTCAAGTTTTTAAGTTCTACATAGTTATATGGTTTGCAGTATTTATACAGAAAAAGTGCTCAGTATTGTTTACTGAGCATATGTAGACTTAAGTTTTAATAGCGTAGACACTGAGTCAATGGCATTTGGTAACTATGTGATCATCAGACCCGACACAACTCTGTGTCTATGCTATAAAAACTTTGATATATATGTGTATGTGTGTGTGTGTGTGTGTGTAATGATAGTGAATAATCATGCATGAAGTAATGTCAACATGTGTATAATTATTATGAGAAAGAAATCTACATTCAATGCTGGACTGTAGATTAAAAAAAAAAAAAAGAATGTAGAAAAAGAAAACCAGGGTGAGGGTATATAGAAGTCGGAGGATTAGTTATTGTTGCCCAATGTCAAAAGTTTCCAAACAGAACTAGACAAAGAGGATTTTTTGCACAGTCTAATTACAAGAGATAGGAGAGATTGTGAAGAGTGGGGGTTAGGGTTAGTGAGAAAACCAGAGAGGAGTACTTACCAGTACAGAGTGACCGGACTGCAGCATGTTCTATCTTGATAACTGCAACAAAAAGAAAGAATAGAAAGAAACCTTTAGTTAGTTAATAGACACAGTAACAGGTTAAAAATTAAAAGCTGCATCAAATCAAAATAATCGTTAACAATAAATAAAAAAAATTACATATACAGTTATGTAAATCTGTTTCAGTAAAATAGATATTCTAACCTTTCATTAAATACTGAACTGAGTGGTTGTATTGCATAAGAAAATCAACTCTTCGTTGTTATTGAGGCATTATTACTGGGTTTGATTCTCACTGGGTGTCCTACACTTTCTGTCAAACTATACAAAGCTTAGTAAATGACTACTACTGCTTGGTAAGTGATAACTTCTGCTATTATTATTATTGTGTACATTTGTAATCAATATTTTAATTAATATTTATTTTCAATCTGTGCATGTTTTTCAAACCAGTTTTAGCTGTAGATTTTTCACTAAGACCTAATTGACAGCAAGTTTTCTCAGGTCTCCAAGACTCTTCTAGTTATTCTAGCTGATTTTACCAACGCTGTGGCTTGGATTGTCTCAATTCTTCTTCTAATCTCCAGTGACCCTGAATTTCTTTTCCAGGCCATTGGCAACCATTCCAAGTGGACCAACTAGAATTATTATTACCATCATTTTCATGTTCCTTTTCAACTTTCTAGAAAGATTCAAGTATTTATCTTTTCTTTTCACTCTGTGGGTTGTTGGAATGGAAGAATCTACCAGATGGCAAGTTGGGTTTTTTTTGTTAATCAATGTCTGGTCTTCTATCCAAAACTGGGTATCTAACCTTTTTTTCCCCTTGTGAAAACATCTAACAAATTTAAATATAATAAAGTGCAAATTTATTCAGCTAATATTTTTTAAAACTTTTCCAAAACAACTCATGTACAAGGTCTGTCTTGACATGATTTGGCCATAATGAAAAATAGCCTTCCTACAGCAATGGTACCTAAGTCCTCTTCAAAATACTCTCCATACTTATTCCAGGGTCCCTTCAATTTAACTTTGGTAAAAGCCAGAAGTTGCTTGGGAGTCCAATTTGAAATATCAGTGTTTTAAGCACTAATGTAGACATGAAGAATAAACTCACCAAGTTGCTGTGAATTGTGATGGTCACATAGTACACAAGCTCATGCACTGTCAACAGAGTATTTACCCAACCCCTCCATCATGAGCAGTATGTGATACAAGATCAATTTTTAAGCAGAGTATGGTTTGAATTCAGAGTTTTCCTTCTCTTAGACTGGTTTCCTAACTAAGGCTAAAGAACCCTGTCTGTCCTACTATTTACCCATAGCCAGAGGAAGAAGAGATGGATTCATGCCTTTTCCAAGCACATAAAAGAAAACAACCTCATCTAGGATTTGAACTCAGGTTACCAATTTTATTTTCTATGATGATAACCATAATTCCTAACTGAGTAACCTCACCAGAGAGTGTTCAGTCACGCTTGTATAATTAGATTCTCTTTGACTAGTTACCAAGTAACATAAAAGCCACACAACTAATATTTGAAATATTCAAAATAGCCAGAAATGTGCAAAACAAGCTTCGTGCTTATATGACAATAAATATTCAAATTTAGTTATTTAACACAGCACAGATTTACTATTCAGAAGTAACAATTTTGCTTTTAGAGAGCAGATATTTTGAATTAAAAAAAAATAAATAAAAGGAAAAATTTCTTTCACAAATTTTTTTTGTACCAAAATATCGACTAATTAAACTGTTCTCTTTAAGTAACTTGATAAAAACTTTTCAATTGAAAAGTTAACATTCCAGTAATAGAGTATTGAGTAAATAAGTGAATAAAGCTAATAAAAATAATAGATGAGGAAATATTTCATATGACATAAATACTTAAGATTTAAAATTCTGTAATTAAAATCATTTGAATATACTATGGGTAAAATAGCATAACAGACTTGGCTATTTAGCCTTAATTGGTAACCAGTATAGAAGAAAGATAACCAACCCATAGAATGGAACCATCTTAGCAATACATTGTAGAACATGAAAAGAAAGGGAAAATTCAGAATATCTTTTCTTGGTAATCCTGTTACAAGATAGCATCAAGTACAGCACTTTCTCCATGCCTAAGTGAATATGACACGTTGGATGATTCCTCACCTTCAGTAATAAAGTTAAGTTAGCAATCTTATTCGAAGGTGACCCAAAAGCTCCCTTTTCAATAGCTACCACACCAGGGTGTAGGAGAGAATGCTACTCCATTCCCTGGATTGCTCCACTTTACACTTGATCCTTACCTTATAATGCTGAATGTTAAGCAAGGCGGCATCAAGTACCATTTTTTAAGTCTTTGTTATGACTCAACCTGGGATTGAACCTCAGTCTCCCGGACCATTGGCAAAAATGATCTTTTAGTTGAGGCAATTGATTTGTTTGCACCCAAGTGGGTGCCCAAGATTAGGAACTGCATTATAAAATAGAGAATTTTTATTTCATAGTCAAAATAATGAAAAGAAGTGTAGCAAAAAATGGTAAAGTTACCTCAGTCAATCAGAGAGAGAGAGAGAGAGAGAGAGAGAGAGAGAGAAAAGAGGAAGATATTTTGAAAAAGAAACAGATTAAAAAAAGTTTGTTTTTTTTTGTTGTTGTTGTTGTTTCTTAATTCTGCTGATGATGAGAAGCTGTATATGCATTGAAATTTTATTCCAATTTTTTTTTTCTTATCTTTTTTTTTTTTTTTTTTTTTTTTTTTTTTTTGTTACAGACAAAATTTCCATAATTCTAAAAGAATTTTGCATAAAGAATTTATGAATAGTAATTCAGATAAAATTTTGTATGGAGACCTTATGAATATTAATTACAGAAGCATCTTATCCTTCAAAAGTAGTAACTAAATTTTTGATCTGCCAAATGCTGACAGCAAGTTAGGCCTTAAAAGGTCATGTCTGCTGATGGCAATTTTCTGAACATGACATTGTCACCTAAAAGAGATGGGCGGGAGCACATTTTCTCCTTGCGTCTAACTAATAATACTTGTGCTTCATTGGAGTTTTAAAAACAAAAACAAATACTTATTACAAAACTGTATATTTTTTTGACAAAGTTTTCATTACTTTTTCCCTCTGTAAATTTATTTTCTTCAAATTAAAAGATCTGATGATTCACCTGATTTTTTTCATCATATTGAACACATAACACAACATTAATTTGTTCACCTCTAAGACTAAAATTTTGGGTTGAGCTTTATTTTACTTTCTTTTTTTTTTCATCATAGAACATGTGAAAGCACGTGAGATACCCTGCCCTCATCAGCCGTCAACCAGGGGTGATAACACAGTTTCTGTAGCTCAAGGTGGTACTGCCACTCCTGGTGCTACCAAGCAGCTTTTGCCACTGGACAGGGTATTTAAAATAATTTTACTATATACAAAAAGCCTGATATTTTGGTTTGGTTTGGTTTATTTGTTTAATGGCATATCAACTCTTTATGGGTTATTTAATGCCAAAACTTGATTCATTTTAAATTTTTGATTGTAATCCTAACTTATATTTTCATTGTTCCATCACACTCTTTTTATTTGTCAATAATCATTTGTTTACACACAGTTATGTGGTAAAAGGTCACCCTATCTAATACAAATAATTTGCATGCAGTTGTATGGTTTCAAGTATTTCTATCTAATACTAATAATTGATATACAATTATATGGTTTCAAGTAACTATTTTTATTTAATAACCATTTGCTTGCACACAGTTATATGGTTTCAAGAATTCTTTCCCAATACTATTAATTCTTAATTTGATCAAATAAAAGGTACAACCACTCTGGGTCAGAGTAGACCTGGGAGTAATGGTAAGGAACAACTACTGGAACAGGAGCTTCACCACCAGATATATTTTAGTGTCATAACCAGGATACTTTTTTGTGTCTGTGTTTGGGGGGGTGGAATTTTACTCCTCTGTCGGACATGCAATTAGCATATTTTAAGCCCTAGTGACAGGGTTATGATATCTTATAGCGTGTGCATTTGGGCTGAACAATTTCTTTTAATCATGAAATAAAGATAACTCAGAAATGTTAAGGAAAATTTTCACCCCTTCCTAAAAAGAAGCATCAATATCATTAAGGACAGCTGTTACAAGAGAAATTCAATAAGTAAATGGACTGTCTATTTTATCATCAGAATGAAATTTGAAAATATTGAGGCGAAAAAAAGATTCTAAATAAGTGATAAATCATGAAATATAATTGTCTGTTCAGTATCAAGAAATTCAGTATAGATATTTATTAAGTTTAATATGACACAAGATCAAATAGTTTTAAAAAAATGTGTTGTGCCTATATATATATATATATATATATATATAAAAATGTAAAAGAAAAAAGAAAAAGAAGAAAAAAAAACAATATCCGGTCACATTAGGATAATAAATTTATTTCCATCCTGTTAAGAGGATTGATATGAATCAAAGACTCTAAAATAATTTTTAACAGGACTTCATCAGATCCAACAAAAAAATAAAAAAAAATTTTTTTTTTTTTATTGTTGGATCTGTTGAAGTCCTGTTAAAAATTATTTTGGAGTCTTTGATTCATATCAATCCTCTTAACAGGATGGAAATAAATTTATTATCCTAATGTGACCAAATATTGTTTTTTTTCTTCAAATAATATTATTTGCTCTGTGAATTTATTTACATTGAGCTCTTTAACAGGAATATTTGAATATTCGAAATTTGAATGATTTATTTGTCCTGACGGAATTGTTCCCTACTCCAGATTTACTGGATCGAAGAATACATTATATATATAAATATTAATTTTTCCCCAAAGTGTGTGTTGGTATTTTCCTCTGCGTGTGTGTGCATATATATATATATATATATATATATATGTGTGTGTGTACACACACATTGGAATACATGTATATATATATATATATATATATATATATATATATATATATATATAGAGAGAGAGAGAGAGAGAGAGAGAGAATCTATAACAAGGTAATCCGAGCAGGAGAAAGTTATTGAGAAACGAAGTCAACACTATAATGTTTCTGTTCTAATGAAACACACACACACACACTGGAATATATATAGGTGTATATATGTATATATATATATAATGTGTGTCTCTCCTCCTGCTTGGAATACCTTGTTATCAATTTCTCTCTCTCCCCACACACACACAAAAGGTGTTATAAAATAGTATCAAGACTGACGTTTTGAATTTGTTTAATTTTAACATTTAAATCTGTATATAGTTCATAGTATATTTGTATCTGATTGTTATTTGTACATTATTGGTTAAACATTAACTGAACATTCACAGTGATGTTCATTTTTATCAGAAAAATAAAAGCAAACCATTTTTTTAACAATTGATAATCATTTTATAAACATTGCAAAATATAGAATAATAAAAAATGAAGCAAATCTTGTAGCAAAAATATTAAAAACATATGTTTATAAGAGAAGGGAAAATTATGAGTAGATTGAATATTAAGAAATATATGTTTCTAGTGTGAAAATTGAATCTGCTTTTTCTTTGTCATATTTGAAAGAATAGACCAAATAATACCCAAACATAACCAACAGTCATTTAGTAATATATACTTTATATGTTATTAAAGATATGTAAATGAGGCGTATATCAGTAGCCTAGGGTTCACTATATTGAGTATGACACTAAATTGCATCTTGGAGGGAGACTCCTGTTTTAGAGCTCTGTAGAGTGGAAGTTACTCATTTGTTGCCATTATTCCCAGAACATGGCATAGTAGTACCTGTTAGGGTCCCATCTATTGATCAAATAGACCTGAGAATGCTTAAAATGAAGTGTTTCATTACTGAAATAATTTTGAAGGTACATTTTTGGACTGTATATAATTTTGAAGGCCATAATTGAATTGACATCAACATAAAATAACCCAACAAAGGTTGACATGCCATAAAACCAACAAATCAATCAATCAACCTATGGTTTACATAGTGTGCAACTTACCACATTTCAAGTAAAACTAATCTCACCCACCAAAAAGACTCTGAAGGTTATTTACTTAGTTTAGTTTAGTCTGGTACATAACCATAAGTATGAGACAGCTTGTGAAGATTCCTACAATAATAAATGTCTGCAAGATTAGCTTGCTAACCATTTCTCTATTGTGTGGCTTCTACAGTATTGATAGGAGAATCTAGATCAAATACTTTTGGTATAACAGAATTCAATATCATCACGTTATACTGATTGCATAGATTCCATGGACGAGATCCCATCATCTGTTCCTATCATTCATCACTCTTGATAGATCCTCTAGATGGCATACAGTGTCTGCACAGAGCTGATCAATATAAGTCTTTGCTTACGAATGATTTGGAATTTACTAAGTTTTGTTTAATCTTTTACAGAGGTCTTAGATCACTTATGGTGCATATTCCTCTTAAGGAGTCACTTATCTAAGTAGTAAGATGACTTGTTGCTGTTTAATATTGGTGGGAAATGGTGCTTTAAGCATGATTTCACTTTAAGTCATCAATCATGACTAAGAGTTTTTGAGGTCAAAGACTAATATGCACATTGATTGATGTCCATTTGCTTTTAAAATTAAGTTGTTGATCAAGTATCCTATGTCATGAAAATTTATGTCATGACAATGCAGATTTAGGCATTGGATACTTCATTACAATGCTTCTGCAGTAATTGTAATTATAAAATGAGAAATCCAAGAAAAATCAAGGCTCTTTGTAAATAATATAATAGTTGAACATTTATTTATTTAAAATCAACAAAATTCAGCATTGGATAGGCAATCAACATCTCACAGCTACTGAACTGGGATTAAAGTATTGTATCTGTTCATTTCTTTCAGCTGTATTCTTGTTTGAGACAGAACACAGAAAAAAAAATTGAGACTAGTATGGATTGAGGCAATCCCAGTCCTGCAGCAGCACATGTCCTAATAAACCAAAGGAAGAGGGTTCAATAGTCTAAAACCTGCATGACCGTGGTCATGGAAACTAGGGCTATTTTTTGGATTTACCCACATATATGTGCTTGGGGTCTCTTGTTAAAATATGTATATCACATACTACACCTGAAGGAATGTATTTGAATATTGATGTCAGCTACCTTTATAAAGAGTTTGATGAGGACCACCCCACTTAAAAAACAAACATGGCAATATATTGATTTACATCCATGCATATTTCCTTGGACTTGTTTATTTGTAATTAGTTTAGTTTGGTTTAATGGCATATCAACCTTTATGGGTTATATCATGCCAAATCCATTTTTGTAGAATAACAGAAGTAGTACTATTTAACCCATAGCTGGTGGTGATAAGAGGGTTCATACCTTTTACAAGTGTATTAGACTGAAAGTGAATGTACTAGCATGACTGGAGTTCTAACTTGTATACTACAATGTTACGGTCCAACATGTTAGCTCCTATATCACAGGGACTCTTCTTTATTCTTGATAAACAGAGGATACACACTTCTATCTGTAGACTAACCTTTTAAAAAAATTTTTTTAAGTTTGCAACTGTTTGTTATCCCCACCCCCCAACAAACAACACGTTCAGGTTTTTTAGTTAGTTGCATTAAAATTGTGTCAAATGCCAATGACATTGAGTAAAAATGTTGTTAACATATTTGGTGTCTATTTCAAAAGCATTTCTGCATTGTCAGAACAAAATTCAAACTGATCTGGATTATTCCTCACAAATGTAGAATGATGACTCAACTGAGCTGTAGTTAAAAAGCAGCAGCAACAACAACAAAAAATACTAGTGAAAATTAAGAATAAGAAATGGTTAACACAGCTTCATCTAAAAATATAAATAAATTTTTAAAATGCTACTAATACAATGAGTGTGAAAAACTTTAACAGATATGGTGTCAAGAGAGATTAGCAAACTGAATAAGGGATGAGTTTATAGATTCAATTTAGAGTTCTGCAAACCAATGGCTCTTTGTAACTTGGTTGGTCGAAAAGTTGGTGCATTTAACTAAGTTTCCTTGAGTCAAAGGGGACATGAATTTGAGTTTCACAAAAAACTTATCCTTTGTTTTTTTGTTTTAAATCCAGATTGTTCTTCATTGTCATAAAATGATAACCTGAGTGAATTGCAATAAAAAGCAGGTAAAAATTAAAGATGAAAGAAAATACTTATCAAATAATAAAGAGTTAAACAATTCAGAAACTCAAAAATATTAGAAGAAACTGACTCATTAGTCTAGTGGGTAGAGTGTTCCCCAATGATCGCATCATACCAAAGACTTTAAAAATGGTACTCAATACCTCCTTGCTTAACACTTAACAATGTAAGGTATGTATTGAGGGTAAAGTGGAGCAATCCAGGGAAAGGAGTAGTGCTCTCCCTTACACCTTGGTGTAGTAGCTATTGAAAAGGGAGCCTTTTGGTCGCCATTGACTATGGTTGCTAACTTTACAACCACTTACTAGTTTACTCATGCCATTAAAAAAAGTATTGGTATTTAAACATTCAGACATTTGCGATTATACCTTATGCATCTGTCTGTCTGTAACCAAAACTACATCATTACCAATGTCACAATTCTCTTATTCATGTCACATTCTCCATGATTTAATTTTTACAAAAATTGTTTTATGAGTATTGATGGTCTTACCTACATGCAAAATAACATGCAAATGTATTTATATATACAAGCAAATCGCAGTTTATAAAGTGAATGAGAAAGCTAATTTGCATATTGATCTTAAAAAGTTGATTTTAATAAATATTTGTTCAGTATCATTGATTTCTAATTGTTTGGTTTTATTTGAATAAATATAAGAAAAAATCTCATTGATAAATCTTTTAAAAAAATCCATTAACAAAAAGAAATAACTGTAATTTTATTTTTAATTGTCAAATTCAGTTAAATCACAAAAATTTATCAATTAAAGCCAGAAGGGATGGGAAGAGCTATCATCCAAGCTGTTTTGTTCTTTGATTATACCCTCTCTGTTTCAAGTAAGTTTAACATAATAATTTAATTTTAAATGATTTTTTTTGTTTTCGCCCAATATAAATATCTTTTAAAATATTTACAGACCCATGGCATTATTGATTTCAAATATTATTTTATTCTCAAACAGTGCAAAAGGAGTACAAGACTAGACATGACTGGGTGGGAAAGGTGATCCATTGGAAATTGTGGAAGAAATTAAAATTTGACCATACTGCCAAATGGTAGATGCACAAACCAGAATCTGTCCTAGAGAATGAGACACAAAATTCTTTGGGATTTTGAGATACAAACAGACCACCTAATCCTGGCCAGAAGACTAGTCCTTGTGAGAACCTGCCAGATAATGGACTTTGCCATCCCGGCAGACCAGAGTGAAAATCAAAGAAAATGAAAAGAGAAACAAGTACTTAGACCTGGCCAGAGAACTAAAAAAGTTATGGAACATCAAGGTAACAGTGATACCAATTGTAATTTGTGCACTTGGAACAATCCCCAAAGGCTTGGTAAAGGGGGTTGGTAGAGTCAGAAATCAGAGGATGAACTGATACCATCCAAACTACAGCATTACTAAGATTGGCCAGAATACTGAAATGAATACTAGAGACCTGAGGAGACTTGCTGTCACTCGGACTCCAAGGAAAGACCATCAGCTAACGCTCCTGGGAAAAATTTGTACCAGAACTAGTGTTAATTAACAAAAACTTATCATCAGGTGGAGTTTGCTGTTTTAGCAGACCATAAAGTAATAATGAAAGAAAGTGAAAAGATAGACAAATACTTGGATCTTGCTAGAGAACTGAAAAAAGGATGGAACATGAAGGTGACAATGGCACCAATAACAGTTGGTTTGTCAAGGAACAGTCCTCAAGAGCTTGGAAAATAGAATTGAAAATCAGATGAAGAAATGAGACCATACAGCCCACAGCACTGTTAAGATTAGCTAGAATATATGGAAGAGTTCAGGAAACCTGAGGGGACTTGCTGTCACTCAGTCTTCAGTGAAATATCACCAGTTAACATTGGTATGAAAAACTCATAAGGAGTGAAATAAAAAAAAAAAGAAAAGAAAAGAAAAAAGATCACTCTACTTTCATAAAAGTCAATCATCAGGTAAGTATTGGTGATAAAGATTTACCTGATGATTGACTTTTGTGAAACTTAGTTGTGACTTAAGTGACTTCTTTTATATTTTCATATTATTGTATTTACCCAACCGTTTAGCCACAGATAGATAGTAAGACAAGGTCAATTTTTCAAGTGGCATACAACTGGTTTGAAATCAGAATTTTCCTTCTCCCAAACTGGTTACCATACAAAGGAAAAAGAACCCAGGCTATCCTATAATTTACCCATAGCTGATGGGAGAACAGATAGATTCATACATTTCCCAAATGCATTAGCACAAAAGTGAAATGCAAACAGCTTTGCTCAGGTTTTGATCTCAAGAAACCAAATCGATTTCCTAAGACCACATGCCTCAATCTCCCTTTTTTAAAAAATTATTGTATTTGTTCTATGAGAGTTTTTGCATTGAGCATTTTTATTGTCTAATGTTATTACTGTTATTTCAATTTTTAAACTGATGTTCTTATTTTTAAATAGTATGCACACTATTTATTCTCTCTCTCTCCCTCTCTCTTTCTTTATATACATGTGTGAGGGTACATATTGTATTCTATCTATGTGGATACCTTGAAAGCAATGTCAACGATGATTATTCATTATGTAAAGTTGCTATTGTTTGTATAAGTTATTAACAACCAGCTGTTTTATTGGCTAGGCTGTTAGTTTATTGGTTACTTTCACAGGTTCATTTACTTAGAATTTGAGCATCAGCATGCAAGTCACAACTGATTCCAATATATAAGATGCCCAACATCAAGTAAGCCATACCTTTGAAGCTACAGTCATATATCACTATCTCTCTTGTGCAGGAATTAGCAAAGTGGTCAATATTGACTTTGGGGAGGTCGATCAGGCTATCCAATGGGTCAATAGATTCCTGGACCACAGAAGGTGTGTGTGTGTGTATGTGGGTCAATAAATGGGATAGAGGTTGAAAGCTCTGATTCAAAAATAAAAATAGAATGATTACTCAACTTATGCCAAATGACAGCAAACAGATTCTGTGCGATATTTCATATTCATTTATGTTCTTTTTTGATGAGATTGTACTCCTTTTTTTCCTTGTTGAATTCCAGAATTATGTTTAATATTTTTTTTTACATTTCTCATGATGTCCTCATGGATACTCAACAGTTTTTTCCTTTTTATGTGTGTGCGTGTGTTTCTATATTTCAAGAGAGATATTCACAAGGACAGAGGTTATAAAACAATATTCTCACAGGATATGATATGCAATTTCCATCACTGATACATATAGAAACAGCATGGTTCAATATTAAATTATTGTATATGCCTGGAGCTCAGTGAGGGATCAAGGATTCCATGAAGAGGTTAAGTGGTCTAAAACTCTTGGCAATCCCTGATCTACAGCAATAGCTACCCCAAAGCCACATCCCTAGCCCCTCCTAACATACATATACACAATGTGCATACACCTATTTTATGGTATTAGGTCTACTTTAAATTTTAAAACTAATCCAACACAAGAAAAACATAAAACTTATCCTAGTTGTTATTTGCTAAGCTTAGTCTAGTTGTGGTACAAGGCCAGAAGTATAGGGCATCCTATGATAATCAAAGTTATTGACAATTGTCTGTTAATACAGCTATAAACCATTTCACCATGTAAGGTGTCCAAAAATCTTAACCTAGTAAACAAATTTATTTTGCAATAGGAAAGTGTAAATCTATGTTACCATCTAAAAGCTTTCCATTGGCCCCACTCCTCACCAAGGTGCAGTAGTGTCCTCTTTGGGAATGACAGGTCTTGAGCAACAACTGTAGAGTAAAAGTTAGCAAGTAAATCTCTCACTTGTTAATACAATTTCAATGCTCAATGTATGTCACACAATTGTGGCTTTGTGTTAGAATAAGCTAGAATTATGCTAAGTAAAGATCTTTGCATTAATCTCTAACTACCGGGACATTAGCATGATGGTTAGAGTGTTCGCCAATGGCCCAGGAGACCTGGGTTCAATCCTAGGTCGAGTCATACCAAAGACTCAAAAAGTGGTAGTTGATGCCTCCTTGCTTAACACTCAGCATTATAAGGTACGGATCAAGGGTAAAGTGGAGCAATCCAGGGAAAGGAGTAGCACCCTCCCCTATTGAAAAGGGAGCCTTTGGGTCACTCTCAACTAAGGTCGCTAACTTTACTGAGCCATAGACTGTTCACCAATGGTTCGGGAGACTGGGGCTTAATCCTGGGTCGAGTCATACCAAAGACTTAAAAAGTGGTACTTGATGTCACCTTGCTTAGCATTCAGCATTATAAGGTAAGGATCAAGGGTAAAATGGAGCAATCCAGGGAAAGGTGTAGCACCCTCCCCTACACCTTGATGTAGTAGCTATCGAAAAAGGAGTCTTCGGGTCACCCTAGACTAAGGTCACCAACTTTACTTAAAACAAATAACATTAAATAAATAGAATCTAAGAAGAAAATAGGAAAAGGGGGTGAAACTGGCACTCCTAAAAATAGAGTAAGTCCTAATGAAAATGCAAAAATGGTAAAACAAATGAAGTTATAACTTTGTTAAATGGATGAGAAATAAGACATAAAAACTAATTTGGTGGAGTGTTTACATATTGTTTATGACATTTTGTTCTGTATAAGTGTTGTATACTCACATAATAAATATGCTTATATACACATATACATATATATGCTGAATACATACTGACGCAATGAATAAAAGACGAGCGAAGACTTCTTTAAAAAAATATGTACCTCTCACTTTATTGTAAGGTTTGCGTGTGAGAGGGAGCTGGAGACCAAACATAACTGCAACATATTGACCCCCACTCTTATGGCCGTCAGCGTTGTCTTTGTTCTCCAGGGCTGCTCAACCGGAGACCCAGGGTCCCAGCTCTCAGCTGGATGATGGCTTTCTTTACTGCATCTTATCCCCAACTGGTCTCCAAAGCTCCATCGGGGGTCCCAAGGTCCCCTTCGGCCTAGTGTGGCTTTCCCTACCACATCTCGTCTCTAACTCCTATTTACTCCAACTGTCTGACTTCCTGTCTTGACCGAGTTATATAATAGTTCAACGCCCACACAATCGCCCACTCAATCTTTGGAATGACATGTTTAATCGTCATTAAGCGGAAATAACTGTCATGCAGTTCAGAGGTCACTCTCTTCTGGTGCATCAGTCTATGAGTGTATCATGGGCTTTTACATTGTCCTATTTCCTCAGCCAAATCTGCCTATGTGATTTCTTTCAATTACTGGCCATTGGGATGTGTCACTTCCTTCCGGTGCATCACTTTGAAATGGCATGTTCGGCTGGGCCGAAGGTCAATATATAACATAAGCTTTATTAGATAAGGATTTGAAACATTTTTAATTCTAGGAAAAATATTGAGAATGTTACAATTATCTATAAGGGTTAGAGTTACATAAACACTCTATTAAATTGGTGTACATGTCTTATTTCTCTTCAATTCTGTTTGATGATGTGGTAAATGCACAAGACATTAACCTAAGATATGTTTTAAGGATTTTGTCAAAACAACCTTATGATGTTTAGTGCAGATTTTGGAGACTGGGTGCAGATGATGGGAAATCAGTTTGGAAAAAAAAAGATCTATAATGGATGTGAAGCATTTGAATTATGGAGACTAGAACACTCAGGAAACAGGGACACTTTTTAGTTTGAACATGTTCGTAACATCTGCAGTAAGGTTTGTTTGTCAAAGGCCAGACTAGTTAGTCATATGAGATTGCATATAGCAAATAACTGTTGATTTTACACAGGTTCTTGTTCAGCAACATACAGGAAATTCATGTTAATTCTCCAACAAAGTGTGAGGGTCTGCATCTGGTCTGAGATGTCATATTAGAAAGCACAGGGTTAATGTCAATGCTAAAGACAGTTCTTTTACTTATTGTATATGCGACAGAGCTTGCAAGGGTGAATTTGGCCTGAGGAGTCACGTGTTCTCATTGATGCTTTTTGTGTAATTGAAGAGATGGCCTTTTGTAAATTGGTTGATTAATTCATTTTAACAGCATGTCAACCTTTCTCAAGTTATTTTATGGCTGGAGGTTAGGGAATTGCATTCATTATACATTCATATTTACATTTTTTGTATAGTTGTTTCTTAAGATTTTTATTTTTCATCCAATAGAATATGAATAATTTTTAAACAGATCTACTTGACACAGAGATAGGACCCTAACAGGTATTACCACTCTGGGTCAGTGAAGACCTGGGAGTCAAGAAAATGAAGGGATATTCCACACTCCCCAAAGGTGAAAAACTGGAGCCTCACCACCAGATGTAATTTAGAGTCATACCCAGTATACTTTTTTTTTGGGGGGGGGGTTCTTACTCCTCTGCAGAACCATAGAGTCAGTGCATTCTAAGCTCTACTGACAAGGCAATTCTTCCATAAAGAAGTGGCAGTCACTTTATTATATATAACTTTGGGTTATGCATTTTCTCAGCTAAAAGAAAAAAAGTTGAAAGGCACTTTTAATGGGCTTCTTTTAGTCATTAGTGATTATATTATTGAAATTTTCTTATCATCCTTCATTCACTATTCAAGGTTGGCTTGGAAACAGTTGGGAGTGAAGTCATGGTATTAGGTTGGATGCTTTCTAATTAAATACTCTTTCTGATAGAGATTGATTAAGTTGCTGCCCCAGCTCAAATGAATACAAGTGCTACAAATATAAGCCTCTTTTACAATATTACTATCAAAGCATTGTGATGTTATCAAACATGTAAGAACTTTTATAATATTAGTTACATTGACAAGTGAAGTGTATGTATTCATCTAACCACTTCTCCATGAGCTGAATGTGACAAGGTCAATTTTTTAGCAATGTCTAACTGGTTTGAATTCAGATTTTTTCTACTTTTTTTTAGACCAGTTACCATACCAAGGTTAAAGAGTCCAGTCTGCTCTACTGTTTATCCATAGCCAGAGAAAGAACAAATGGATTCATGCCTTTCTCATGAGTATAAGTGCTATGTGAAATACAAACAGCTTCCTCCAAGATTTGAACATGGATTGCCATGTCCATTTCCTACAATGATAATCATTATGCTATAAGCATCTCCATAAAGTGAACTTTTAAATATTAATGAATTTGGATGCTTCAATAAAATGTCTTTGTCATTTTATCTTTGCATCTATTCTATTTTCTGAAATTTGAACAACATTCCTTTTTGAAGCCTCCATAGTCCACATTAATTGGTTTTTAATACTTTTTCCAGGGCAATATGCAAATTATGCTTAAATATTAGACATATCAGCTGGTTGATCCTTTGTCACGTGTGACTGGCTAGTGAACATACATTGAAAAGAAGGAGTACAGAATAAAACCAGACAGCAAATTTTCCCAACCAGGAGTATAATTTTTATAAACTTGATTTGTTGGAACTTCATTATTATGCATAGACAAGATACATAATTAAAGTCTTTAGTAAATAAGCTGTTAGCCATGGAAAATGAAAAAGAAATGTCAGCAACAAAAGTGACACCTAAAGGCATCATTTTGGTTTTAATTATTATTCTTTATACATCATAATTATTCAAATTAGATTATTCAAGTTATTTAATTAGACAAATTTACTAAAGTGACTTGGTAACGAATACAAACTGTAATGATGATTACAGGCATGAAAATTAAAAGTCAATAAATGAGAAGTTAATTTCTATATTTGAACAACTAAAAGGGTAATTATATAAAATCCTTTAAGAAAGTTTCAAGGAAAATTCACCTGTTCTATATTTCACCTAAGATTTAAAAGAATGTGCAAGTAGTAACAAAAGTTACCTGTTCTCTTATTGAGTAATCATACTGAGATTACCTCCCCTTAGGAGAACTCCTCAGTTAAGCCATTATAAAATGGCAGTTTATATTCCAGTTCAATAGGACCTTAGTAAGTTTAAAGCTAAATAAGTTCTATTTGCTTGTCTTGTAATTAAAATTAATTCAGTTTTAAAATTAAACATTTTATACAGCCAGAATGGTTTAACATTGATTCTAATACAGCTAGCAAACACTGGAAACATTGGTTACAAACTTTTATGAATTTTATAAAAAGATGCTCCCCCCAAAAAACTGGAACTGCCAGATATACAAACTGCCAACTGATAAATTATATTTCAGTACATGAAACAACTGCCAACTGTTCAGTCTAAGAAGAGGCTATTGTCTTACTACATGCTACTTACATAAAACCTAAAAATGAGACATCTTCCCAGTATTTGCTCACAATTCAATGGAAAGAAAAAAAGCAAATAACTGGAGCACTATCTAAAGGAACTAATAGCCCAAAGTAAAAACTGCAATTTCTGCTCCTTGACTGCTGAAGAACAACGGAAGTATTTTGACCCAAAATATTTCAAGAAAGGAAGGTCATTTTGGATATATCTACCAATCAGGGAGATTTAGTGCCAAAGACAATTCTTGACAGGCACTCACAATAAATCTGCAGGAAAATTGGACATTGGAATGAATTCATTCCTTACAACTAAATAAATACATTGAGGAGAATGTAGTATTAAACAATGAAAGTTATCCTTCTTATTGGACAATCATACTAAGATTATCTCCCTTAGAAGAACTCTTCAGTAAAAGCTATTATAAAATAGCTAGTTATACTCTAGTCCAGTATGACCTTAGAAATTTTAAAGCTGAATAAGTTCTATTCCTTTGTTTTGTTTTCGTGGCATAACAAATATCAATTTGAAAAATGGAATCAGCAAACGATGTCCAAATTTCAGCAGAGGCTGTTTATATTCACTTAATACGAGTACCCTAGAAGAAAAAAAACATGAATTTTTTCACTCCTTCTAGCTATGGATAAGATAATAGGTCAGATTAGGTTCTCTAGCATTGGTAGACAACCAGTCTGAGAACAACAACTTTGAATTCAAACTCCCTTCCAACACATCATAGATCAGCATGATAGAGTAAGGACCATTATTCTCTATACCTGATAGATCTTGAAGAACGATGATGGGATAAGGTGGAATGGGAAGGTCTAATGTAGTTTTCATTGTATTTATTTGTAAAAAGAGTCAAAGTTTCTAAACTGGATTTTATGAAATACTATTTTTTCTTCAACAAAACAAGTTAAAAATCAAACAATTACATGAGTATTTCATAACTCACCAAATGTCCATCTATCCATACCAGTAAGGCTCTGCCATTTTGAGTCAAATTTTAACCAAACTGTCAATTGTTAGGGTCATTTCTCAAAAGTTTTAAAACTATTTGGCCAAGATTGTTTGATTTTTACTCCCCAGAATTAAACTACTTTCTATTCAAATAAAATGTTAAATGATCCAAAAATACCATGATTTGCAATTAAATGCCTGACATTCAAAGAGAACTGACATTTTCATAGCTCTAAAGTGACAATGTCTTTAATAGATATAATGGTAAAGTGATGATTTATTCATTTATTCTATTACATCCGCTCTCATAAAGATGGAGGCAAAACTAGGGTCCAGTTTAGCATTATAAATATATTGTAAATTGATCCCCCACTTGCTTTGAATTTTACATTTTACTTTTATAAAATAGGAAAAAACTTTCCAAAGAAATGATGACACAGAACATATAAAACTACATTAAAAGAAATTTTTAAAACAAAATTACATGTATTGATGGCTCTATGAATGCAGACTTTTAGAAAAGAAAACAAAGAGAACATTTATAAAAGAAGCAATGTTGTCTACCCAGAGATTTTTTCTGGACAAAAATGTTTGTGATATTAGCTTTTAAAAGTGAGATGCACGATAGGCATAGATAAATAAAAGATTTCAACGCAAATTACTTTATGAACATCAGTGACCATATTAATATGCCTATGTAATAAGAGTAAGTACTGCTAGTTATCAGATAATGCATTCAATCATATTTACTCAGTTGAATGACAATTAACTTCATTACAAAACAATTGATTTTCTTTGTCTTGTTAGGTTTAATTGTGTTTTATGACATATCAACCCTTATGGGTTATTTAGTACCAAATCCTGTTCATAAATACATACATACATACACCTCTAGATAAAAATGTAAGACTACCCTTAAAAATGAAGAAAAATCAGATATATGAAATATAAGGTTAAGAGACATTTAAATTTAAAATAAGAAATTTCAATTCATTTCTATATATATATTAGCATTTATGCTAAATTTTAAGATTTATTTTTGACTTAAATATAAGACCACCAATAAAAACTACAGAAAAAAAGGACTTAATTTGATTGAAAAATTTATCATATATAGTCGACGTAATATAATAGCTATTAAAACTGTAATACTTAAAATACCAAAAACATGAATGGCTAAAGGAAGTAAATTATCTGAATTTGAGAAAGGTGAGATTACAGCTCTGAAAAGAGTTGGAAAATCTCAGAGAGAAATTTTTAAGGCTTTAGGATGCAGTAAAACTGTTATCTGCAATTACTTGAAAAGTCCAAATGAGTATGGAACAAGAAAACCAACTGACAGGCCAGAAAAATTATCACCACAATTCAAGAGAAGAATTGTTTGCAAAGTAAAAATGCATAAAAAATATTGAAACCTTTTCTGGATGCTCCTTGTTATACTAGAACAATTAAAAGGCATTTAAACCAACAAAAAAAATTAAGCATCAGAAAATAATTTATTGTCCAAGGTTAACTATAAAGCACAAAAAGAAACGACTGGAATATGCTTGTCAATATCGAACCATGAGTGCTAAAGAATAGCGAAATGTTGTTTTCTTGGACGAAAAGAAATTCAGTTCAAATGGTTTTCAGAAGTACTGGCAAGCAAAAAACTTTCCAGAAGAGAATTACTCAACAAGGCATAGTGGAGGAGGATTGCTTATGATCTGGAATGGGGGGCATCTTCAGGAAAACTTAAACTATAATTTGTCATTGGTCAACAAAAGGCAGCAGATTATATGAAGATCCTAAATGATTTATCTTTCATACAAGAAGGGCATCGTCAGTGCGGAGAAGAATGGATTTTTCAGCAAGATAATGCTGCTATCCACAATGCATCAAAAACAAAGAAGTACTTGCTTGAACAAAAAATAAGACTTCTTGACCACCCAGTGTGCGCTTTAGACCTCAATCTTATAGTAAATTTGTGGGCATCGATTGTTGCAAAAGTTTATGAAGGAGGTCAACAGTATTCAGCAATTTCTCAACTCAAAAACGCAATCTCAGACTTTCCCAGTCAGCTGGGGCTGTAAAATATACCGACTGCATCTCTGCAGAGGGGTAAGACTCCTCTAACAAGTGTCCTGGATATGGCACTAAACAATCTGATGGTGAGGGTCCGAGAATGCAGAATATTCCTTCATTGGCATCACTCCCAGGTCTACTCTAGCCCAGAGTGGTAGCACCTGATGAGATTCTATCTATGGGTCAAATAAGAACTAAACTGAGTACTTATGCTAAACTGAATTGTTTGAAATAGAACTGTTTTTGTATACTAAATTGAATTGTTTGAAATAGTACTATTTGCATAAAAATGGATTTGGCATTAAATAACCTAGAAAGGTTGATATGCCATAAAACTCAACCAAACAAGCAAGCAATCTTAGATGCATTGGAAAAAATACCTTCAGTTCAACTTCAGAAACTAGTTGATAGTATGCCTAGTCAAATTTTTGAGGTTATCAAAGCAAACAGCGGATCTACAAAATATTAAATAAAAAATTGCCTTTATATTCTATAGTTCTGCTCATTGGTCTTATATTTATGTCAAAACAAAATTTTGAAATTAACCATAAATGCTAATATACACATAAAAAATGAATTTAAACTTCTTCTTATTTTAAATTTGAGTGTCTTTATGCTTTATCTTTCATATATCTGATTTTCATAATTTAAAAATTGTAAACAATATCTTTTTCTTCATTTTTGAGGGTGGCCTTATATTTTTGTCCAGGGGTGTGTGTATATTGCTTGAGGTGCCTGTGGTGTAATGGTTATCATTATTGGAAATGAATATGGCAACATAAATTTAAATCTTGGATGAGGCCGATTGCATTTCCCATAGCACTAATACCATTGGGAAAGATATCAGTCCTACTACTCTCCCACCAGCTATGAGTAAATAGTAGGACAGACTGCTTTTTAACCTTGGTATGGCAACCAGTATAAAAGAAGGAAAACTCTGAATTCAAACCTGCTGAACTTTGCTTAAAAATTGACCTTGTGTTACATCTCACTTGTGCAGAATGGTTGGTATATATATATATGATTTGTAAGTGAATAGGTTGTTGGTAACATTTTTAAACAAGCTAGAGCTCATTTGCTTGCATACAGTTATGTGTTTTCAAGTTTTGCTATTTATTGTTTGCACACAGTTAAATGGTTTCAAGAATTGATATTTAACACTAATAATTCCATTCAATATTAATAATAATCCCAAGTAAAGACTGAACAGTTCTATTTGACCCATAAATGGGACTCTAACTGATACTACCACTCTAAGTCAGAGTGAACTTGAGAGTAATGGTAATGAAGGGTTACTCCTCATTCTCCAAACTTCAAGACTTGAGCCTCACCATCAGATATAGTTAAATGTTATACCCAGAATATTCTTTGTCTGGAAAATCTGTTAAACAGACAGACTTTTACCAATTCTCTAACTTAATCCTTTGAACCCATCAGCCCAACATTTAAGGCTGAGTGCTATTTTACAAATCATTGTAAGCCTGATATTTCAGAATGAGCACTTTTTTTTTACTATAAAGCCTAAGCCCAGTATTTGGGGCTTAGAGAGATCATATCAAATACATAGGCTTATAATAATCATTTATAGCCTTTCTTTCAATAGAATGGTAGGATAGCTTGAAGCAAAGATGTCTGCATTCTGGAGTGGAATTTGAATGCGTTATATATTTGATTTGTTTAAAATTTTGTGAGCTCAGATACAAAGAATCTGTGGGCCAAGGGACTAAGGGTTAACTTCAAAATCAATAGTATGGAGTAATATTGAGGAAGTAAAGTCTGAAATTAATTCTTTCACTTAATTATTCTCTTTAGAAAATTTATTTCAGAATCATTTTTGACTACAATTGCATTACTCTAAGCTCTCTAAGATAAAATCTACAGGTAATATAGCTGGATTACAATAAAGACTGTAGATTTTGATAAGAGATTATCATTTTTATTGTTTACATAATCTTGCAAGGGTTCCTATCACATATCTGTCCACATTTCATCCTGTCTTTTGTCAGTTTTTCCATGGTGAACAGTAGTAATTTTGTATTGTTTCTAATTAGATCACTCAATCAAAGTGATAGTAATGATTAATAATGATTAATAATATGTTTTGATTGTGTAATGTTCAACAAGAAATAATCCTACATTTAAAAGAAAATTAACTTTTAATAAAAACTTGTTAATGGTTAACTTATTTATTGCCAATATTGTATATCAGTAGTGTGTTTTCTTTTGTCTTTAGTTTTTATTATTACTTTCATTTAAGTTTGGTTGATTAGTTAGTTGTTTTGTTTTATGGTGTATCAACCCTTTTTGAGTCATTTAATGCCAAATTAAATTTCAAACAATTCAGTTTAGTCTAAGTATAGTTTTTTTTTTATAAACAGTTAAATGTCAAAACAGTTCTATTTCAAACAATTCAACTTTGCATAAGTACACAGTTTAGACCCATAGATAGGACCCTATTAAGTGCTACCATTCCGGGCCAGAGTGGACCTGGGAGTGATGGCAATGAAGAGGTACTCTTCATTCTTCAAAGTTTCAGCATTACTGGAATCTCACTATTAGATTGGTGGGGTCCTCGTAGTGTAATGGTTAAAGTGATGGACTGCAACTTTGAATTCCAGTTGCGCTATTATGTTCACTTTCGGGCAAATACCCTTGGGAAAGGTATGAACTCCCTTATCCTCCCATCTATGGGTTAAATAGTACCACTACTGTTCTAGGAGAATGGCTTTGGCATTAAATAACCTACAATGGTTGATAAGCTGTTAAACAAAGAAACCAAACAAAACCATTAGATTGTTGAGTGTCATAAACAGGACACTCATTGGGGAAGTTTTACCCCTTTACAAAGAAGCAGTCGGTGTATTCTATAGCCCCAGCTGACTGGGAAATACTTTCATTTAACTTTTCCTAAAAAACATACAGAAATGCATATATAATTTCAAGGGAATGAAGCAGGTGATTCTTTAAAGGCTTAAGTAAATCTCTTTATATGATAAATAGTGTTTCTTTTTTGTTTTGACCAATTCAAAACTTCAATTCAAATGACATGTAGTATCTGTGCACTTTGTCTAAGATCAAAATGTTGCTCAGGGCAAAATCATGTGGTGTAGTTGCTAACGTGCAGGACTGCAACATCATAGCAAGAGAGTTCAAACTCTACTCATGCTATTATGTTAAATTTTAAACTATTACCCCTGGTAAAGGCATGAACCTCTTTATCCCCCCCCACACACACACCAGCTATTGGTTAAATAGTACCACTACTGCTCTTCTACAGAAGTTGGCTTTGGTATTAAATAACCCATGAAGGTTGATATACTATTAAACAAAAAGCAAACAAACTAATTAGGATTAAAGTGCAATACCTGTACCCATACAAATGTTAGTTTATATAAAACAAAAAAAATAATAGATAAAATTAAAGGAATATCTATAAATTTATACATCTGTTCTTTTGTTATTTAAAAAAATATTACATTTTATACCCTTTGAGATAACTGTTTTCATCCGCTTACTTTATATCTATTAGTTTTTAAAATAACTATGGGATTTCCATGCATAGAGATATGATACACTAATACTTTATTCTAGGCAAAACACACTGATACTACACTTTGATCATAAATAAATAATCACATCACTTTTTTATGAGAATTATACAAGTAAAATAATAAAAGAAAGAAAGAAAGAAAAAAAACCCAGACCATAAGCAAGTACTGAGATACACATTAGAGACAGTATTCTGATTTTTGAGACCCAGCAATATAGAAATGATAGAATTGTAATTAAAAATTCTATAGAATATCTCAAAGAAGAACTAGAAACAAAACTCAAAGCATTGCCTGGTTATTTTGCCTCAGGTGAAAAGGTGAAAATCATGAGAAATCTTAATGAAGGTAGAAGGAATGAAAATAGATTTTACTAATTGGTAATATAAAGATGAGGCCAAAAGCTGGCGACTGAAGAGAAGAGAGACAGTTAACAGTATTCAAGCGTAGTCCAGAGAAAAGAATAAAAACCACAATTAGTGAAATTAATAGCTACAAAGTGGATATCAAATTGTTTGGCAGATGACAAAAAAAAGAAGGACTTGCAAAATGGCAGTAGTAATGAACGAAAGACAATGACAAAGCTAACTAAAAGTAGACAGAAGCAAAAATTGGATGAATATTGTATGCATAGATAAAGTAAACTGGTCTACAAAGGTGAAAAAAATCTATATATTACTAAAATTCTCATTGTTTGTATACACTGGTAGGTTATATACACTGATGGGGTATAAAATTGTGACACCCAGAATATATAGTTCAATTTACTCATGATGAAATATACAGGTAACCTAGGCAGATCACAGTAAATAATAATATATACAGATCAATACAAGGACAAAATAAGAGGTGTATCAATAGTATTCAGACCCCGTGAACATACTGCATCCAGGTCAAATTATAACACACACACACATCCAAAAGGTTCTAAGCTCCACTCAGAGAGAAGAACCCTAGCTAAACATTTTTTGTGACAATACATTACAACTACTTATAAAACTAGAAATATAATGCACCCTCGTATATATGTGCAAGTACTGAAATATCTTTAAAAATACTTTTGTGTACCTTCAAATCATTTTTGTGCACACAAACCATTTTTTTTTTGTTTTGTCTAATCTACAATTATAAATAAGAACTAAGTGATTCCTGAAAAATTGTACAATGTACAACAGAGGAGAAACCTGGAATAATAAGTGGGCTGAAATATTCTGTTAAAGTTGAAAAAAAATCTGAAAATGGAAATAAATTCGCATTACCCTGAATACAAGGTTCAATTTGCTCAAACTTAAATAAACAGGAAATAGAACTGGATTATAGTACATGATCACAAAGTACAGATCAGTACATGCACAGGTTCTAAAATAAGGGGTGTATCAACAATACAAGTAATATAACTGCCTAGTGGGTAGAGTGTTCGCCAATGGTCCGGGAGACTGAGGTTCAATCCCAGGTCGAGTCATACCAAAGACTTTAAAAATGGTAGTTGATACCTCCTTGCTTAACACTCAGCATTATAAGGTATGTATCAAGGGTAAAGTGGAGCAATCCAGGGAAAGGAGTAGCGCTCTCTCCTACACCTCGGTGTAGTAGCTATTGAAAAGGGAGCCTTCAGGTTGCCCTCGACTAAGGTCACCAACTTTACTTACTTTACTACAGCAAATAATCACATATTCAGATCAATATGTGCTCAGGTTCCAAAATAAGGGGTGTATCAACAGTAATTATATCTCAATGTACATACTATACTCAGGTCAAAATGCTTTAAGGTGTTTCATTTATATTTTCCATCAGTATTTATATAAATAATTACATGTAACCTTAATTCAACATCAATGGCACATACATCATAGCAAGATTTTTATTTGAATTTCCAATCCAATTTACAGGTGAACAGTAATTTTGTAGGATTTGTATTTGTACTGAACATCATTTTTTAATAATCCAAATTTTGATAAAATAGAAATAACAATGAAATGTAAATCAAAATCTTTTACTCCTTTCTAAATAGAAGAATCAATGGACCATGGTTACAATAGGAACCCAACAAGTTCACAGGTCATCTAGTATAAATAAAAATGCTCAAAGGCAAACAGTCATATTAGGAAAAAAAAATCTCCTTAGAGAAACTCATCAGTAAAAGCTAAAATGAAATGGCTTGTCCTGTATGACCTTAGAAAGTTTAAAACTGAATAAGTTCTATTCATTTGTTTTGTTTTCATTGCATAACAACATACAGATGGCATAGCAAATACCAGTTTGAAATATGGAGTCAGTAAGCCAAGTTTAAAGTTCAATAGAGGCTATATATATACACACACACACACACACGTGTGCGTGTGTGTGTGTGTGTGTGTGTGTGTGTGTTAACTAACCCCACTGTACAAGCAGGATGTGACACAAGTTCAATTTTCAGTCAGAGTTTATCAGGTTTAAATTTAGAGTCTTCCTTTTCCAAGACCAGTAGCCATACAAAGATTAAAGAGCTCAGTCTTCCCTACTATTTAGCAATAGCTGGAGGGAGAATAGTTGGATTCATACCTTCCACAAGGTTATTAGTACTATTTGAAAGGCAAACAGCCTTGTCCAATATTTTAACTTGGTTCACCATGTCCATTTCCTATGATGATAACCATTGCACCATGAGAACCTCTCTATCAATCTCTCTCTCTCTCTCTCTCTATATATATATATTCAATGGTGTCCACCAGCCTCACAAGACTATGGTTTTGCACCTGGTTCTTGGTACAGGCCTAAGCAAATTTGTATTGAAGACTTGTCATTGTCCAAAGAAAGAGCAAGATATGTTTTTAGTTTTTCACCTAGTAGACACATAATTTTAATGTCAGGTTCCTGTAGTAGCCAATTTAAAAATTATTAAGATTCCATTGGTTTTCTTCTTGAAGGGCACCTCAGGAACAAGGTAATAAACCCAGCTGTTACCCTTTTTAGGTACGGAGGTAAGTGTTGCCTTGTATGGAAGACCTCCAGGAATCCAGCCATTTGATTTTTTCCATCACTTGACACAGAAAAAACTCCAAGGAAAGGATAAGGTGCTGTATAATTTGGCATTAACCTTTCAGGTACAAAGTAATGCTTTAGTTTAGCATTAAGCATATTTAGTAAATTAAACTTCTGGCTAAAAACTTTAAACATTTGGAAATTTTCCAAAAAACTAATCCGCCAGGAACTGATTAGTAAGCCAAGAAATCTTGTTGGGCATAGCAGCCCTTAAGTTATAGACAGACAGAGAGAAAAACAAAAAAAACCCTTGTTGAATTACTATATATAACAAAATGTTTCTTTTTTCTTGTTCCTAAACAGAAAATGTCAGTTGTCAACTGCTTATTCCTAAAGTAAATGGAAAAAATCTATTTTCTCTTCAAATTTTGCTTTTGCCACAAAGGAGTGTATAATGAAAACATGACAAGAGATTATATTTGGGGGCTGATATGTGAAAGTGATTGAAATTCCAGTTGCAAATCTTGAAAAACTACTCACTTCTAAACATTTTACTTCATTTTTGTGTAACTTTAATATAAATTCATGTAAATTTTGATTCAAATCTTGTTTTATTCAAACCTCCTCATGTAAATGAAAATGTGCAAGTTTGTCTGATTTACAAAGAAAATAGGTTAATTTCTAATTTTTGTTATCCAGTGTACAAAGCAAAATTTGAAAGAAATAATAGCCATTTTCTATACTTTTACAACATAAGCAATCAAGTAATAGCACATAAAATCCAAGAACAAAATTTCTGTAACATTATCCAGGGCATAAAAGCAAAATTTGAAGGGAATAATGACCATTTTCTATACTTTTACAACATAGGCAGTTAAAAAATAACCCATACTATCTAGGAATAAAATTAGTGTAACATAGTGTTATCATTAGAAAGAAAGATGTTGGGAAATAAACAAGCATTTCTTTTGTATAAAAAAATTGGTAAATGAATAATCTATAAAATGAGTTGTTTTAGAGATAAAATATTCCCAATGCTTCTTTTGTGAATATGACAAATTCACTATCTAAAATCCTTTTTAAATTTTGTAATTATGTTTCATTTAGTTGGATTAAACTTGGTTGTGTTTGTGTGTTTTATGGCATATCAATCAGTGTTTTTGTTATGTCAAATCAAACTTATACAGGATTTTTAAGTGAATAGTTTGTAGGTAACATTTTTAAACAAACCAGAGTTCATTTGTTTGCACAGAGTTAAATGGTTTCAAATAATGCTATTATTTTGTTTACACAGTTAAATAGTTTCAAGTATTGCTATCCAACACAAATAGTTCTATTTGCATGCAGTTAAATGGTTTCAATTATTGCTATATAATACTAACAGTTCAATTTAATATTGATCATTTGTTTACATACAGTTATATGGTTTCAAGTATAGTAAATGGTTGAATAGTTCTATTTGACCTATAGATGGGAACCTAACAGGTACTACCACTCTGGGTCAGAGTGGATCTGGGAGTAACAGCAAAGAAAGGGTACACTACATTCCCCAAAGCTCTAGGACTGGAGCCTCACCATCAGATACAGTTTATTGTCATATTAGAGCACTTGTGGGAAGGAGGGGGTCTTATCCTTCTGCAGAGATGCAGTCAGCATATTCTTCAACCCCAGCTAACTAGGCTATTTAATTAGGTAGAGTAAAACCTTTGTGCACAATCAATAAACTTATTATTATAATAAATTAACCAATAAAATGATATACATATCAATAACCTACCAGATATTCTAAGTACATAAACTCACAAGATAGAAAACTTGATACTGTTTTTCTTTATTGTTAGAAATAAATAACAGAATATAAAAGATAATTGTTTGAAAGAAAATTGCCCATCATAGTTTCAATGTTGTATATGTTTGGTAATAGATGATATCTGTTTTGATAATGCAATATTCCATTAGGAAACCGGCTCATTAGCATAATGGGTAGAGGGTTTGCCAATGGTCCGGGAGACCTGGATTCAATCCCAGGTCACGTCATACCAAAGACTTTAAAAATGGTACTTGATACCTCCTTGCTTAACACTCAGCAATATGAGGTATGTATCGAGGGTAAAGTGGAGCAATCCAGGGAAAGGAGTAGCATCCTCCCCTACACCTCGGTGTAGTAGATATTGAAAAGGGAGCCTTCTGGTTGCCCTCAACTATGGTCGCCAACAACTTTTTTTTATCATTGGTTTAAAAGAAAATTGTCCATCTTAGTGTCAATGTTGTATGGTTTGGTAATAAATAGTATCTATTTATTCTGATTGTGCAATGTTCCACTAGAAGTAATAAAATCCTCCTGCTGTCATTGGTTTAAAAGAAAAGTAACTTTTTTAGCAAAAACGTTCAGGGTGTATTTATGTATTAGCCATAACACAGACATCTTGTGTTCCAGAAGTCTCTATCATACTTATTTTTTCTTATATTACCATGGGAATTTTTTCAAATCAAACTTATCTAAATAAAAGGTGATTTTCCAATTAGTTGACCAACTGGGGCTCCAGATCTGATACTCTATGATTTTCTTTTTCTTTAGAATTATCTTGAAGTCAGCAGTTTATTGAAATCAGCCTAGAGAACTCTTGATACAAAAAAGGAGAACATCATCAGTTCTGATACATAAAGGGATGTTCAGCTTTCTTCTATTAAGTATATATAAAAGTGTTGAAAAGTGTAAAATTTGAGCATTTATTGTAATAAAACTTAAATACATCTTTTCCTATGAATTGAGACTTTCAGAGCATTGTATATTGGTTATACAATGTGGTTTCTGTAGATAATAATGAGAAGTACCATTGTTATATTAACACTTGGAATTATGTTAAGGACTCTTTTGGTGATATCAAAATATAATTATGTGTTAAACCTGATAAATAAACTTCAATAATTAATCAGTTGTGGGTGGGGGAGGACTTTTAAAAAAATATTTGATAAACTAACAAGTGTGTATACAAGAAATAGATACATATATATGCTAGAAATATAGTGTTGAAGGAACAGTTAAATTGTAATTGGATATGTGAATAAACTTTTAAAAGTAAGATATGTTTAAATAGATGCATATATTAAAGATTAATTTAATCTTACCTTTAGTTTGATATTCAGAGAGTATTGAACTTAAATAAGAAAATACAGAAACAAAGTTTTTGATATCTTATAAGTACAACGTAATTGTAAAATAACTTAAATATCACCATCATTTTTATGGTAGAATTAAACAAGTTTGTTATGAATAAAAGCTGTACATTTTGATTGAATCAAGATTTGATATGCAAATTTGCATTTAATTTATTAACAAAAAACAGACATGAGAAAAGTTGCATAACTTTGTTAAAAATTTAAAACATATACAATGAATATAAAACAGTATTCTCCCTTATTGATTAAAGCTAATTTTTTGAAAGGGATCCAAACAGTGAGCTTTTTGTAAATGAGTTTTAAGATTATGAACAGATATTTATCTTAATAATCCTGACCAAAATAGTTTACCAAGTCTTCTATCAGAAATTTTAAATACATGAAAAATTACACGTAAGATTGTTGCTGTTATAATTATTATTATATTCTGCTCAGTAAAAAATGATTGTGGATTTATAAATCCACTCTGATGTGAGTAGAAATTATCAACAGATGAACAAACATGAAAAATGTCACTATATTCATTGTATAGGTAAATCTCACAAGTTCATACTGCACAGAGAGCATAGTTTGAATATGAACAAAATTAAAAGATTTTTACACACACACACACACACGGAAGAATCTTCAAGGGGACATCTTGTTTTTTCGTATTAATATACTGTCAGATTTATTTCCATTTTTCTCTAACATATACAGACACACACACAATATATATATATATATATATATATATACACACACATACTTCTATGTGTGTATATATACATATATATATATATATATATATATATATATATATATATATATACACACATCTCTATGTACACACACACACACACACACAGAGGTAAAGTTTGGAATAAAATCCAATAGCATCAGAAAAATAAGACAATATAAAAAAATTAAATTGACACATTTTACTCTTACGATAGCTTCATCAGGAGAAAAAAAAGTGGCCTACTTCTCTCCCCCTTGTTACATGGAGACTTTATTTTTGCAAAAATTCTATTTCTGATAAAAATATCCTCATTGAATGTGTGTGTCCACACTCTAATGAAAAATAAAATTGCAACACTCTGTGTTTCCATTTATTTAAGATAAAATGTCCAGATAATATAGGAGGGTTACAGTAAATAATTACATATATAGATCAATATATACACAGATTTGAAAATAAGGGGTGTATCAACAGTAGTAAGACCCCATGCTCATACTGTACTCAGGTCAAAATTGGCATCGTTCTTCAATGCAATTTCATTTTCCATCAGTACATTTTTATGAAACTTTGCCAGTACTTGTTAAAGAAGTTGATATGAACCCAAAGACTAAATTATTTGCATGAATATTTAAACCATGTTTTTTATTTCCTTTTTTTTTTTTAAATGTATTTAATATGCATTGACTTTTCATAAATATCCAGTAGTATTCAAAATTTTGTAATCAATTTAACATAGTGACAGATGATTTGAATGTTATGAATAATAATTTTAGCAATATAAAATAAGTGGATGTGTGGTATGGCATAATGGTTATTGGAACTTCAAATAGAATAAATAAACAGAATTTAAATTTCAGTTAAGGCTGCTTGCATTAATATTACTCTCATACTCTTAGAAAAAAAAAAGCCTGAATCTACTTTGTTCACTTTGAGTAAATAAGAGGAAAGATTGGACTTTGTAGACTTGATTTACAACTAGTTTAGGAGACAGACAACTCTGGTTTTAAATCAAGAGTAGTGTCCCTAAAGAAGATCAAAGTAAAACTATCTGCTTTCTGGTAACTCCTGCAGGAAAAAAAGCTGCAAGTTGTGACATCTCATTGTGTAAGTGAAACAAAGAACCTTTCTGTACAACATTTTAGGAAAACAAAATGAAAACATACATATGAGGTCCCTGTCAAAATTTCCTATTCTACACAACTATAGACATCATTGATCAATTGATTTTAATGGCATCTCAACCTGTCTAGGGACTATAGTTATTTCATGCCTAGAGGTTAGTGAATTCTGTTCATTGTACATTCATATTTACATTTTTTGTGTAGTTGTTTCTTAAGAGCGTTTTTTGTAGCATACAGTTCTATCGAATATGAATAATTTTTAAAAACAGATCTATTTGACCCATAGATGGGACTCTAACAAGTACTTCCATAGGTATACCATCAAATACAGTTTAGTACATACCCAGGACACAGGCATCATTGAATGATAGTCAATCAAAGCCATAAGATCTTTTTATACTGTATATTAGAAAGATGTTTGTTTATTCAAAATAAAGCATAATATTTTTTCTGATAGCAAATTTAATCTTAAAGCAGGAAATATCCAACAAAGTCAAATGTCCATAAGGATACTATTAGGGTATTTAGAAAGTGATTATTTTCTACCAGAGGGGATATTAGAATAAATGTAAGTTAAATTTATATAAATATCATCATTAAAAATTTTCAATAACTGTAATACAACAGGAAAGCAAATTTTTATCCCACATTTAAAAGAAATGTGGAGATTTCCCTCCCAACCAAAAGTTTAAAGGACTCTTTTTAATTACTTTGTTTCTGAATGTTCTGCCACTTCTGAAATGTTCTTGTGATCAAAAGAAATGAAAATCTGTAGGTGTTAAATCTGGTGAGTATGAAGAATGTGAAAGAACCTTTCATTCTAACCATCCTGACTTTTCTTGCGGTTTGTTTTGTGATTACATTTTTCCTGATAATATTTCAATGAATTTAGCTTACATTTGTTTTCATTTCTCCTCTGGTAAAACAATTATTTTCCAAACACCCAAATATTATAATATGGAGGAGAATTATTATAACTAGCATAGTAAATAATAAATGAATGATTATATATAAGGATTAGTCCCCATGGTGTAATGGCTAAAGTGGTGGACCGTGACCTTAAAGTGAGTTCAAACTCAAGTTGCACTATTATATTCACTTTTGGATTAAAAAGGTATATACCCTCTTATCTCCCCAGCTATGGGCTAAATAATATCATCGCTGTTTTTCTACAAGGATGGCTTTGGCATTAAATAACCCATGATGGTTGACATGCCATTAAGCCAAAGAAACTAATTATATATAAAGTTGATTGGATGGTTGGTTTTACAACATATTAACCTTTGTTATTTAATGCTAAAGTCAGTCTCTTTTGCAACGATTATATGGCTTCAAGTAACTATTCCCATTTAATAATGACATTGTTTGCACACAATATAGTTTCAAGTATCCTCATCTAATATTGATAATTTGAAGTAATTATATGCTTTCAAAAAATCATTATTATTTGATGATGATAATAATAATTTCTCTCCACACACTTATATAATTTCAATTTTTTTTATCTAATACTAATAATTTAAAAAAAGATCTATTTGATCCATAGATGGGATTCTAACAGGTAGTCCAAGACAAAATGGGCCTGAGAGTAATGGTAATGAAATGGTGATTTGACAATCCTCAGAGCTCTGGAATTGAAGCCTCACCTCTGGATATATATGAAATTGGTTGTTTGCATTATATTAGATTGTCTCAGCAAAATAACTGTAGTTTATGTCAGAATTGTTATTAGTGACACTACTTGTGATAGAATTTACTAAGCTTTACTTACTTTGAGACAGAGGACGAGAATTGCTTATGGTACCTAAGGTTCCATCTAAGTACTAAGCAGGTTCATTATATCGAGACTTGACTTGACCATAGTCAATATGACTTGCCTTTTCCTGAATACCAGTTGACATATGTATGTATGTATGTATGTGCGTGTGTGCATATATAACACACACACACACACACAGCCAACTTTGTGGTTATTACCTCATGAGAATAACTAATTTGTGTACTTAGCTTTGAAAATACAAATGTGATATCTACATTTTGTTATTTATTTCTAGTTTGGTCTTTTGTGATCTTCATAAGTGTTTATTACCGGCCATTGGCATAATGGTTAGAGTGTTCGCTAATGGCCAGGGAGAACGGGGTTCCACCTCAGGTCGAGTCATACCAAAGACTCAAAAAATGGTACTTGATGTTGCCTTGCTTAACACTCAGCATTATAAAGTAAGGATCAAGGGTAAAGTGGATCAATCAAGAGAAAAGAGTAGTACCCTCTCCTACACCTTGGTGTAGTAGCTATTCAAAAAGGGAGCCCTTGGGTCATCCTCGACTATGGTCGCCAACAACTTATTTAGTTGAGAGGTTTCATAATTAAATTGCCCACTCATTTAGATAAAATCATTTTCTGCTCTGAAATTTAGTAATAACCTTTGACTTTTAAATTGAAGCTTCACTTAATAAGGGGAGTAAACAACTGTTGAGAATTTTGTTAGTACTACATTTAGAATTTTAACAAATCTAAAATTTTATTTCTGAGATTTTTTTTTGTTTTAAGCTTTTGTATATGTATCTGTCTATAACTTCTGTAAACAGATATAAGATTAACAAATAAATCCTGCCCAGATTCAAACATCTAACCTGGAAGTAAGCAGGCAAATTATATATATATATATATATATATATATATATATATATATATATATATATATATATATTTACTGTACTAGTAATCTGCTGCTTGAACAATACAGTAAATTCAATTGTAAATACTAAATTAGGCTAAGTGTGCAGATACAACACCGATCCAAGGCAGAAAGCAGGAGAGTGATACTTTGACATAAAGTAGAATGCATTACATTATTCCTAGGGAGAGAGCAGCACTTTGATTCACAGCAGACTGCACAAATACTACACTGATCCTAGGTAAAAAGCTGCCCTTTGATCCATGGCAGACTGTACAGATATTGCACTGATTGTAGGCATAAGAGCTGGACTATATGTAAATAATCCCTCCATTGTTTATGGATACTATGCAAATAATTACAATCAAACTATATTCAGTAGATAACATCAGTTTTATTACAATAAAATTGATTTAGTTTATTAAGAGTATGATTTAATATTCTTAAAATTGCTGGGTTTTTTATTATCATATTTATTATCAACATCATCATCATCATCAAAAGAGACAATAACAAAACAAAATCATCAAATTGAAATCCAGTGAAATACTCTACTAAAGATAAAAAATGAACAATTCTCTTAATTTTAAGTTAAAAATAAGTCATGGCATATTTCTATCCCACATTCTATCAATAATAATAATAATTGTGAAGCTCATAAAAATGATAAAAATTGTGTAAGCATATAAATAAGTTAAGTAAAGTTGGTGAACTTAATCAAGTGGGACTCGAAAGCTCCTTTTCCAATAGCTACTACACTAAAGCATAGGAGAAGGTGCTACTCCATTCCCTGGATTGTTCCATTTTACCCTTGATCCTTAACTTATTATGTTAAATGTTAAGCAAGGTGGCATCAAGTACCATTTTTTTGAGTCTTTGGTATGACTTGATCTGGGGTTGAACCCCAGTCTCCCGGACCATTGGTGAACACTCTACTCATTAGGCCAATGGCCTGGTAAGCATATAATTAAAAGGGATTTAAAAGTGGAAAATCAACTTACAAAAGTTTTCTTATAAATATTACCATGTTTTCCTAATAGACATTTATTCAATGAATATAAAGATACATGTTAAACATGTAATGAAACAACAAAAACAAACTTCATAAGGTTTAGTTAAAAGCATTTTATTGCTTTGTATTGGTTGTTTGTCATAAATTTCCTTGTAGAAAAGAAATTAAAAATATTTTGTTTTTATCAATTTCATCAAAACAATGAAAACTCTAAAAAAAAAAAAAAAAAAAAAAAAATTAATGGCAAAAATGAATTTTCTTTACATTTTTATCATTAGTTTTGGTTCCAATATATTTTTGCTTACTTTTCACTCTGTACATTTGAAGAGAGATTAAGTCAGTATATGTTGAATAAAGAAAATTAAAAAGAAAAAAATTTTTTTCAGATTCTGGGAAAAAACATTTAAATATATCCAAGATATGACTTTAGCTAATTCTTAATTTGGATGAAAATTTACAAACTCTTAATTTAGGATACAGGTTTACTCTACTTATGATTTAGTAGAAATAAGACTTCATTACCATATAGAAAACAAAAAAAAAAAAGATTTTAGATAAAATAATTTATTCTCAGTCCAAACCCCACACAGACATATAATTCCATTAAATTTTTCCTGGTCAGAAAAATCTATTTAAAAAATAAAGTTTATTTATCACAATGGAAGGCTTTTTAACATGAGCAACAAACCCTTCCCATGATGTTTATAAAATCTATACTATAGGATAAAAATAACTATTAAATCTCTCTTAAGATATATTCTAATCATTAAGAGTGGACAATCCAGATCAGAAAATAACAGGATATATATCTCATATTATATATTTAATGTTTTCAAAACTCACTATATTAGTGCTGTATTTTTGCATATTAACTAAAAACAAAAATTCTTTGATCATTTTATTTTGCAAACTTTTCCTCTTCATGCCAGTTTCCATCTGTTGGCAAAAGTCTGTTTACAAATGTTTGGAAAACTTTATATCAATAAAAAAAAAAAATGAAAACACAGATAAAAAAAACCCAAACAAACAAACCACAAACATAGTTCTGTGCATTTGTTAAAGTAATCTTGAGTAGTTCTATAATTTCCACTGTGTGTAGGGGGAATACACTATTCAGTGTTTAGTATTCAAGACAGAAAAATCTTTAGGAAAGCATTTACTGGGTGAATAATGTTCTAGCAGCCACAACTCTGTCGGCCAACAATTTCGATTTGATTGAAGACTCTGAACACAAATCTTCTATTTACAAGCATGGAAAGAGCCACACACACACACACACACACACACACACACACACACACACACACACACACACACACACACACGTTCAAATGTATTTGTTTTTATCTATGTGTGTGAGTATATATACAAGCAGGTGTCACAATGTGAAGGAAAGCATCCAAAAACATAAGTTGGTAATAAAGTAAATAAATTTTAACAATTATTCTAGAAAAATTCCATAGAATTATTTTTATAGTGAGGTTATTGTTTTGAAAGTTACATAAACTGGGGTTGAGAAAACATTTTGAAAATGATCAAAATATGAAATAAGTTAATGGTTAACAAGCTCGTCTAACCAACTATTATCAATGTTGTGAGTTCAAACTTCACTGGGTACCCCATGCTTCAGGCAAGCAACTACCAGCATGAAAACATGTACACAAAACTCTTTTATCTAGTTGGTAATTATATAAATATTTATCTGTGAATATATATATATATATATATACCAACATACATGTACACTTGTGTGTGTGTGTGTGTGTTTGTGTGTGTGAGAGAGAGAGAGAGAGAGCATGCATGTGTATGTGTGTGTGCAGGCAAAGCAACTTTTAACTGTTGCAAAAAAAAAAAAAAAAAAATTTAGATAAAAATCAATCAAATCAGCCCATTTAGACTCTCTGAACTTGGCAGACTGATTGAAAGGGTGCTGCCTTATTTTGGGGGTGATGCTGATTTATCTGACAAAAATAGGCCCAAACTTGAATGTATACCTCAGGAGTTCTAGAAAGGAACTTTATATGTATAAATGACAAATGTATAGATCTTTATTGAGACATATGTATACCAAAATAAGTATACTACACTTACATATGGTGTGTTTTGTATATGCATGTGTATGTATGAGAAAATGTGTGTACATACATATTACTATTCTTTCTATTGGTTACACAAACCAAAATTTGTTTATACATATGCACATGTGTATGTGTGTGTGTAAAAACATTCATACACATCTAATACATTTGCATATATTCCTACTTATATATCTACTATATAAAAATGTGACTTAATGTTTATGTATGCAAATTATCTATGTATATGTATACACAAATAGCCATATATTATATTTGATTATAACTTATATTTGTGTGTGCGTATGTATATACATATAGGTATGTTTACCAACCTGGAATCACCAGTCCAATATATTTGGCCTCACAACACGAGCACATGGGTGATGACATCACGCACTGGGTGGGTGGGCGTTCACCTGAAGTGGCGCCTGTTCCAACCATTATTTAATGGTTACCAGTCAATCACCAGTGGTTATCATGATAATCACAAGATGAAGATTAAATAGAGAAGGAAGTGCATATAACAAAAACACCAAAACTGGTGTTGAGCTTCACGCATGGAAATGTCCCTGTACTTGTTGTTGTAGTAGCACCCCCTCCTGTGGTAATTGTTGATGTTGCTTTTGTTATTATCAGTCTGGGACTGTCCAGTCCCAGTGTTAAAGAACTACTCAAGAAATGAGGGTCACTTTTAGTACCGCATGTGTTTTTGTGAAGCAGTTTCGCAAACGACATCAGGTCCAGTCGAAGAAATTCATGAATATTGACAAGATCAGTGAATTCCAAATTTGTAGGGAATAAAGAAAGGAGGGAAGAAAGAAAAGGAAGGAAAGATGGAAGGAAGAACAAAAAAGAAGGAAGGAGCCGGTCGTTTTTCCTATCAGCCTGTCTTATGTATAGATGCAGACTTGGCATTATTGGGGGAAGGTGAAGAGATGCACAATGTTATTACTGTTGCTGCTGCTGCTTCTGTTACTTGCAAAATCAGCAGCAGCAAAGGCTAGAAAGAAGGAGGAGTAGGAGCATGTGTGTGTGTTTGAGAAAGAGAGAGATCAATACCAAATATGCAGAGTAGAGAGAGTGAAAGGAAAGGTGGAACAGAAGGAGGAGAGCAATGTAACAAATGCAAATCCGGCCAGTGTACATGCTAATACAAGCCAGCAAATCCATGAATATGTAAATTGGCTTTCCTTACAAATACATCAAAGTGACTTGCTTGGGCTGGTGATAGTGTCACATCCTGCGTCACTCACTTTCTCTCTCTCTCTCTCTCTCACATACACACACACACACACACAAATAAGTTCATCAAGCTACAATGGTCCTTCACAAAATTTACGATATAAAATCTTAGGTTGAAAAAAAAAAAAGAAAAAAAGCCTATCATTTAAAAAAAAAAATTTTAAGATTGTATTTCTGTTTTCTACTGTAATAGGAGTTTGCAACAGGAGAGACAACAGATACAGAGGTTGATCAGAGAGGCAGAGATTAGAGAGGAAGGAAGAAAAAAAAAAAGGAGGGGATAAAAAAAAGGAGAAAAATATATAGTGAAAAAAAAAGAAGGGAAAAAGCAAAGAAGAGAGAGAAGGGAAGAGAATAGAAGATTAGGATAGAAACACAAAGTGTAGAAGAGGAGGAAAAGGGAGAAAAATTTAGCAAAGCAAAGAGAATATATATATATATATATATATATATATATATATATATATATATATAGAGAGAGAGAGAGAGAGAGAGAGAGAGAGAATTGAATAGATAGAAAAAGATATGAAGACAATAAGAATAAGATAAACAGAAATTGTTAAGAAAAGAAGGAGAAAGAGAAGAAATGAAAATTGCAAATGGAAATAAACAGAATCTAATTTGGATAATATAATATCAATACTTAATAACTATATAAATTCTTTGTCTTTTTTGTAATTGAAACCAAATGAAAAAAAAGGAAGATCAATTGTATAAGTAACAGTAAAAAAAAAAAAAAAAAAAAAAAAAAAAGGAATAAATTTCAAAGACAGGACATTCCACACACAAAAATTTCTATTCTGATAGCTTTGAAAATAAAAGTAAAGTTTAGATGTATAGCCTCAACAAACTAAATTTTAAGAAAATAACTTACGGTATGATTCATTTAAACTCTACTTTACAAAAAGAATAAAAGATATCTGTTTCAATTCCTTTTTTTTTTTCAAATCAATTTATATTAATAAGTGGAGAAGTTGTTTTCTTAAATTATGAATTCTTGGTCATAAGAAAGGTCTGAAGTTAAAGTGATTATTATTGCATGATACTGAAATAGCATTTTAAATCATTTGTGATTCTTGCTTTAAGTTTAACTAAATAAAAAATGTAAACTTCATATCAGAGGAAGACACTTATACATTGATTTAAAAAAATCTAATACCTTTTTAAGTATGTACAAAAGTTCTGACACCTTATTCTTTAAAAACTAGAATAAATACACAGTAGATAAACTTTATTTATAAAAATTATAAACATGAGAAAATTTGCATATATGTAATTCCTTATAAAAAGTCCTGTTATTATTATTGCGGCTGCTGCTATCATCATCATAATCACCACAAAAACAACAAAAAACATCATCATCATCATTGTTGTTCTTATTTAGCGTTAATACTTATTCATCATAAGGAATATTACCCAACAAGAAATAGAATCTAATCTAAAAGTTAACAGTTAAATAGAATAGAAAATTTCATGTTTTTCCAGAACTTGATTGGTTGTGGCTCTCAGAATAAATTGTGAGTTACCATGACTATTTTGGGAGATACATTGGAATGGTTTCTCATTGCGTTCTCCATGTCCTGAATTCAGAGTTTTTCTTCTCCTAGATTGGTTGCTAATTACATTTTTGAAGCTAAAAGTAATTTTTAAAAGCTGTTTCATATAATGGATGAATTAGTTGGAAAAAATCTAAGAGCTTACCAACTGCATTAACAATAAATATTTTTATTTTACAACCAAATCCCAAATCAATTATATTCATAGACTTCCAATTCTAACAAAATAAATAAATAAATGTATAATAAAACTTAATATTTGATATTATCCTTTACTTTTGTTGCCTTTATTTCTATAAGTTCAAAAGACTTATACATGCTGTTAAAAATTCAGTTGCCCAATCAGTTGGGGCTGTAGAATATACCGACTGCTTCTCTGCAGAGGGGTAACACCACCCCTGTGAGTGTCCTGGATATGACACAAAACAATCTGATGGTGAGGTTCCAGTAATGCTGGAGCTTTGGAGAATGCAGTGTACCCCTTCATTGCCATCGCTCCCAGGTCCACTCTGGCCCGGAGTGGTAGCACCTGAGAGGGTCCTATCTATGGGTCAAATAGAACTAAACTGTGTACTTATGCTAAACTGAATTGTTTGAAAAGGAACTTTTTTTTTATATTGAAACTGTGTACTTATGCTGGGCTGAATAGTTTGAAATAGAACGGTTTTTTGACATTGAAACTGTGTAATTATGCAAAACTGAATTGTTTGAAACAGAACTGTTTATATGTATAAAAATGGATTTGGCATTAATAACCTACAATGGTTGACATGCCATTAAACCAAACATAATATCCAGAAAAAAACAATTTCATAATCTATATATCTTATGATAATTCAGAAATGTCTACCCATCCATACCACTTAGAGTCTGCTATTTTTGGTCAGATTTCAGCTAAATTTTCAGGAATTGTGAAGGTAATTTCTGAAAAGGTTATAAACTGTATTCAGACAACATTATTTGATTTTTTTACACCCCATAATAAAACTATTGCTTATACCAATCAAATGTTAAGTAATCACAAAATAGCCATGATTTGCAAGGGAGGTAACTAAGTAAGACATTTGACATTTAAAGCTCTAAGAAAGTGATGATTTATTTACAGATATAATAAGAAAGTAACAATTTATTCATTTACTTGTGTGTGTGTGTGTGTGTGTGTGTGTGTGTGTGTGTGTGTGTGTGTGTGTGTATATATATATATATATATATATATATATATATTCTAATAGGTATAAAGTATTTTATCTTAATAAGAAATAATTTATCTAATGTGTCAAATTCAACTCCATTTACTTTTTTTAAAATTTGCTTTTAATTTTGCTTTCAAACTTTTCTACATCATCATTTTTATATAATTTACTCTTTCAAACAATCTAAGAATTGGAAATATTTTCATCTGAAGATTTATTGTCTACATGAAACCTAAAAATTTTGTCTAAATTATACAGCGTTTTAAACAAAGAAACTTATGCAGTTTGTAGAGAGCCTACTCAGCTGGGGCATAAGAATACACAGACTGTGTCTCTGCAGAGGGGTAAGACCCACCTCTACCCATAACGTGTGTCCTGGATATGAGACAAAACAATCTGATGTTAAGGCTCCAGTAATGCTGGGGCTTTGGGGAATGCAGCATACCCCTTCATTACCATTGCTCCCAGGTCCGTTGTGACCCAGAGTGGTAGTACCGGATAGGGTTCTCTCTATGGGTCAAATAGAACTGTTGGACATTTAAACGGAGTGCAAACAAATGACTTATGCTAAATTGAAATGTTTGAAATAGGACTGTTAGAGATACAAAATAATACTTGGAACCATTTAACTTTGTTGACTTATGCTCAATTGAATTGTTAGAAATAGAACTATTTGATCATTTAACTGTGTGTAAACATATGACTGATGTTTAATTGAATTATAAGTGATACATAGCAATATTTGGAACCATTTAACTGTGTGCTAATGAATGAGTAATGTTGAATAAGATAATTAAGTTATGGATGAATCTATCACAAAAATCATTAGCAATCCACTAGACATCAAATTAGGACAGTTCACGCAAAAAGACTCGTCCTAGTACTAAGAAAAATTAAAACCAGGAAAGCTGCAGGACTTGATGAAATACCTTCAGAAGTATGGAAAACAAATCTGACAACATACTGCTCTGATACTGCAATGCCATATATAACCAGAACATAATAGAAGGTGGACAAAAGGTTGCATCCTCCTGTTACGTTCTGCCCTCTGGTCAAACAAACGACAACACAGAATTTGTATATAACAATAAATATTTATTTTCTCGACAGACGCTTGTGTGAAGTAGGAGCAGTCAGGAGAGGAATTAAGTTCGTTCGTCGATGAGGCTTGAACTTTTCGATGTCAGGAGACGAAGGCCAAGACAACGCACACTGCGTGACGACGAGAGAGGTTTTGTGAACAGCGGGATCCTTTTTTCTCTGTCTTTTCTTCTGTTCAATTTGTCGGCCTTATATTACCTTCAAACTCCCACGCAGAGATAAAGACACGCCTCTATGCCTCTGCAATTTTTCCGATCTCAGGCGATTGGGATGTGTTACTTCCGCTCATTTGGAATGGCCTGTGTGATCGTCGTCGAGCGGAAATAACTGTCATGCAGTTCACAGGTCACTCTCTTCTGGTGCATCAGCCGAGCACACCTGCGCGCTTTCTTTCGATTATTGGCCATTGGGATGTGTCACATCCGCTGTTTTTGGAATTGCAGGTGTGATCATCATCGAGCGGAAATAACTATCATGCAGTTCATAGGTCAATCTCTTCCGGCGCATCACTTTTTTTACGGCACAGTGAGAATTTTTACCTTGTCTCATATTGTGAGCCAAGCTGTATTTTACACTCCCTTTACCCAAGAAGGGTGACCTTGGAACAGAACTACTGAAATATAACCCTTACTTTAATAGTGGCCAAGATTTACAATACTCTGCTACTTAACTGCATTGAACCTGAAATTGAGAAAATTCTTAGGAAGAACCAAAATGGCTTTCAGAGAGATTGACCTATGACATCACAAATTTTGAATATCTGTTGAAAATTGGAAGGTATTATTAGTAGACTTCTCCAAGGCATTTTACTCCATACACAGAGGAAAGTTGGAGCAAATACTTCTGGCCTACAGTCTCCCCAAAGAAACCATCGCAGCCATAATGATGCTTTATAAAAAACACTAAAGTAAAAGTTTGCTCACTAGATGGAGACACAGACTTCTTTGACATTGTCACAGGTGTGCTGCAAAGGGACACATTAGCTCCATACCTATTTATTATCTGCCTAGACTACATGCTTTAAATGTTGATAGATTTAATGAAAGAAAATGGCTTTACTTTGACAAAGGCAAGAAGCAGAAGATACCCCGCAGAAACGATTATGGACGCGGACTACGATGATAACATAACACTTCTGGTAAATACACTCACCCAGGCTGAATCTTTGCTGCATAGTCTGTAACGGGCAGCAGGTGGCATAGGCCTCCATATCAATGCAGACAGAGTTCATGTGCTTTAATCAAAGAGATGACATCTCCAAACTAAATGAAAGATCTCTGAAACTTGTGAACAAGTTTACTTACCTCAAAAGCATCTCATCTACCAAAAATTCTATTAACCCATGACTAGCGAAGGCATGGACAGCCATTGATAGACTATTGGTCATATGGAAGTCAGACCATTCAGATAAAATAAAGCACAGTTTTTTTCAAGCTGCAGTTGCATTAATACTGCTGTATGGATGCACCACAGATGCTGACTAAGTGTATGGAGAGAAAGCTTGACAGTAATTGCACAAGAATACTGTGAACTGTGTTGAACAAGTCCTGGAGGCAGTACCCCACAAAGTAGAAACTGTAAGGACACCTACTACCCATCTCAAAAACCATCCAAACTCGATGGTCAAGACATGTGGGGACGCTGCTGGAGAAGTAAGGGTGAGCTCATGAGCAATGTACTCCAGTAGACCCCATCACATGGATGAGCAAGGGTAGAGTGACCAGCTAGAACCTATCTACAACAGTTCTGTACTGATACAAAATGTAGCATGGAAGACCTGCCAAGAGCGATGAATGATAGGGACAAGTGGTGGGAGAGGGTCAGGGAAATCTGTGCTAGTGGCACGCCATGATGATGTTAACCACTTCACTGTCTGCAAACAATATTGCATAAAATTCTCAGGGTTAGACAGCAATAATTGAAACGATTTAACTGTGTAGAAACAAAGCAATACTTGTGTGTAAAAAATTAGTTCTAATTCATTTAAAAATCAAATCACCAACAAACTAATCTCTTACATATCATGCATGAGGTGCCTTCAATAAGTTTCCAGACTTTTTTTGTACAGGCATTTAAAATTGTCATAGACTCTTGAAAATTCACTATGTTATTGCTATACATCTTATGAGATGACTGACCAATTCTTATGATTTCAGCTTCAAATGAACAGCTACAGCAGCAATTGGAATACACTCTACTAAGGCCTGATTGTCACAGCTGGTGAATTTCCAAAAATGGAATCTGGACGTGAGGACACTTTAGAAGAACGATATGCAATAAAATTCTGTTTTAAATTTGGAAAAAATGCCACAGAAACATATGGAATGCTTCAGACTACTTTTCGACCATCTTGCATGAATTGAGCATCAGTTTTTGAGTGGCATAAGAGATTCAAGGAAGGCAGGGAGTCTGTGAGGGATGATGAGAGGTGTGGGAGGAGTAAGGAAGTCAATACACCAGAGTTGATTGGCCAAATAAAGAATTTCATGGATAAAGACTGTCGTGTGTCTATAGAGACAATAAGTGCACAGTTTGATGTCAGTGTGGGAACTATACACACAATTATTCGCAAGGAACTGAAGATGTGGAAGATTTGCGCGAAATTTGTCCCAACGGTGCTCAGAGAAGATCAGTAAGAAAGATGTCATGACAGCAGGGAGATGGTCGTACTGATCAATTCAGAACCCGCAGTTCTTGATGCTCTGATAACCTGCAATGAAAGCTGGATCTACTGCTATGACCCAGAGACCAAGAGACAGAGTTCCCAGTGGAAGCATGCTGGCTCTCCCAGACCCAAGAAGGCCAGACAGAGCAAATCCACCCACAAACTTTTGATGATCCCTTTTTTTTTTTAACAGCACTAGGATGATCTACATGCACTGGGTTCCCTCTGGACAGACAGTCAACAAGGAATACTATGTTGAGGTTTAAGGGAGTTCAGGAAGAGATTCCTAGGGAAGAGGCCAGCACTCTTCAAATTGGGTCAGTGGCATTTCCAGCAGGACAATGCACCAGTCCACAACTCCATCCTTGTCACAGACTATTTGACCAAGATCGACATCAAGACAGTTCCCCACCCTCCCTATAGTCCAGACTTTGCTCCCTGTGACTTTTGGTTATTCCCTAAGCTCAAGGAAAAACTTAGAGGCTGTCATTACGAGACAATTGAGGAGATGAAAGAGGCTGTGACAAAGGTCATTGACACGCCCACACAAGAGGACTTCCATGGAGCCTTGCAGAAGTTGTTGGAATGGTACAACAAGTGCATTGTTGCCGGAGGAGATTACTTCGAAGGGGACTAGAGTTTCATGTGTGTACTATGAATAAAAGTGCCCATACGAAAAAAGTCTGGAAACTTATTTAATGAGCCTTGTATGTCTATTCAAATGTGTGCAAACAAATGACTGATGCTAAATTATTAGTGTTACATAGCAATACTTGAAACCATTTAACTGTGTATAAACAAATGATTAATAGTAAATTGAATTATTTGTATTAGTAATACTTGAAACCATTTAACTGTGTGCAAAAAAAAATGAGCTCAGGCTTGTTTAAAAATGTTAACAAAATTTGTTTTCAAATCACATATTTAATATATATGTATAAACAGGATTTACCATCAAATAACCTACAATGGTTGATATACCATAAAACCAAACCAAAGCAAACAGTTTGTAGGATAAATACTAAGACATTTTTGATGTGTAATGGGCTTTCATGTCCAAAAATAAGATTAAAAGGATGTTGAAAAACAAAAAACAAAACTTCAAAGTTAAAAAATGAAACCCATTTTTATTTGTGGGTTTAGATTTTTCATCCTAAGTAATAATGAATGCTGTGTAATTATTTTGTATCTCAAGCTTGAATAACTATATATAAACCTAATGAATAATATTCAATTAAATGTGAAAGACAACAAATGTATTACTCTTTTCTTGAGAAGTTTTATGTTTTACAAATTAAAAACTTGTTAAATCTATAGCGATAAACGCTATTTGGGGGAGTCCCTATTACATAGTGGTTGAATTGCTGGGCTGCAACATTGTAGTAAGGTTCCAAAGAGTCGTAACTAACATGCTGGACTGTAACACTATATTAAGAGAGTTTCAATTACTATGATGTTATGTTCACTTATGGACTAATATCCTTATCCTCCCCAGCTATGGGTTAAATAGCATCACTACTGTTTTTCTACAAGGATAGCTATGGCATTAAATAACCCATGAAGGTTGATATGTCATTAAACAAAGAGATCAAACCATACAATTATTGTTACAAAAAGTCCCAATAAAAAAGATTTACCAATTGTATCTTTTATATTCTTTATGAAAAATTTCCAAGGAGTTCGGTAAAAAAAAAAATATTTAAGAAATTTATGTTTTAATTTTTTGTTTTGGTCCAGCTTGTTTGGGAGGAGTCCCTGTGACGTCGTGGCTAACATACTGGTCTGTGACATTATAGTAAGCGAGTTCAAACTCCAGTCATAGTAATACATTCACTATTGAACTAATGCCCATGGGAAAGGCATGAACCCCTTTATTTTTCTAGCTATGGATTAAATAGTACCACTACTGTTCTTCTACAAGCTTGCTTTGTCATTAAATAGCCCACAAAGCTTGATATACCATTAAACAAAGAAACCAACCAAGACACTAATTTTCATAAAAGATAAATCCAAATAAAAAAGATTTACCAATTATATTTTTTTATATCCAGAATATTAGTAATATTCTTCTATAAAATATTTCTGAAGAGTTTAGTAAAGAAATATTTAAGAGTTTTATGTTTTCATTTTTGTTTTGATTAAAATTGTTTATTCTGTCATTTTATCCAGCTTATAAACATCAGTGACCATCTTAAAAACCATATATAATATGGGTAAGTACTGCTAGTTGCTAAAACTTTCATTGTTTGTGTGTAATTGCAACTCAACAAAAACAACATATTATAGCAAGATCTTTATTAGAACAATACACTTAAAATGCTCTTAAAGAATAAAGCAATTTCCAGTTCAATTTGTAACTGAATGAAAATTTTGTGAGGTCGACATTGCCAATGAGGGTCATTTTTTTTTATTATCAGAATCAGAGATAATTATAAAAATGCTAATCAAAATGCTTTATTTCTTCCAAAATAAATTACTTTTATGAGAAGAACCTAATGGGTTCACAGGTTGACAAGTGTGAAATAAAGTATTGGTCAACTATTTCCTTGAATTAGTAAATGCTGTAAAAAAAGAAATCATCAGTTTTTGAACCATTATTAAGTTATTGCAAGTTTTATGAATTATTTTTAAAGAATTTTATATCTTAGTAAATCACTCTGTGGTGGAGGTGCCCGTGGTGTAATGGTTATCGTTGTAGGAAATGGACACAGCGACACGAGTTCAAATCCTGAACGAGACTGAATGCATTTGATATAGCACTAATACCCTCCAGCTATGAGTAAATAGAAGGGCAGATTGGGTTCTTCAGCATTGGTGAGGCAACTAGTCCAGGAGAGGGAAAACTCTGAACTCAAACCTGTTAAACTCCCCTTAAAAATTGACCTTGTGTCAAATCCTGCCCGAGTGGAGGGGTTGGTAAATATGGTAAATCACCCTGTTTAACTTATATACATTTTTTAAGTACATGTAGTTTACGGAGAGAATAATTTTGGTTGGTTGGTTTTTATGGCATATCAACCTTTGCAGGTTATTTAATCATTATTATAAACTGATAAACTCATTCTTCATCTTGTAATGTATTTACCCAACCCTTCCACTAAAAGCAGGATGTGACATGTTAATTTTTTAAGCAGAGTACAGCTGGTTTTGTTACATAATAGATCAATAAGATTTATTTTTGGATATGTAGTGTAGCATTCCAGCCCTGAATGGAAAATACAACTGTGTTAACAAGGATGATGGACAACTGTTGAACTTAAGGTCAATCTGAGACCACGGCTTTTATTGGATGGTTTTATTCAGGTGACCGAAAACGGTTTTTGAGTTAGAAGTTATACAGGGAAAAGCTTTCAATGCAAGAGGTTCAACACTATCATACCATCACTGATTCTCCATTTGAGCCAAGTAAATAATGAAGGCAATATGGTTTGATTTGGTTATTTGGTTCAATGGCACATCAATTCTTGTGAATTATTTAATGCCAAATCCTGTTTATATATATATATATATGATTTGTAAGTAAACAGTTTGTAGGTAACATTATTTTTAAATGAGTTAAAACTCATTTGTTTGCACACAGTTAAATGGTTTTAAGTATTGGTATTTGGTACTAATAATTCTATTTAATATTAATCATTTGCTTACACACAGTTAAATGGTTTCAAGTATTGCTAACACTGATAATTCTATTAATATCATTCATATAATCTCAAGTATTGCTATCTAACACTAATAATTATATTGAATATTAATCATTTGTTTGTATATAGTCAAATGGTTTCAAGTATTGGTATCAAATACTAACAATTCTATTGAATATTGAATATTTGTTTGCACACGGTTAAATGGTTTTAAGTATTGGTATTTATATCAATCATTTGTTTGCATACAGTTCAACTGGTTTCAAGTATTGCTATCTCAGCACCACTGACCCTCAGTCACCATCTTCTAGTACTTTTAAGATAAGATATGGTTGGGTATTTGTTTACTACAAGAGCAATTTGAAGAATATGGTCAGGAGAATCATATCAGAGCTAGGACTAGTTATAACCAGCTGATTGATTAGAATTGGTCTTGTTAACTGTATGTCTTACCTAGTAAGGGCCAAAGAATGTTGCAAGTCACATAACCACTTCAGTTGCTGGGTCACAGACTGCTCAGTCACTAGGATCCTATCCTCAAGCATTATAGGTCACCAACCATGGCCAAGAGGTGGCCTTGTTGGGTGAGAGCCTTAACCTCTTGGAAGAGGTGCAGTCAGCATATTCTACAGCTCTAACCAACAAGGTGGAAAAGTAAAATGTGCACATGAAATTTTGTGATTGCATTGTCATTTCTCATCTATGAATAAGAATAAAGGCAACATGAAGGAGATACCAGAGCAAACGAGGTATAAAGATGACCAACTAGAGTGTAGAACAAACTGAAGTGGGATGAGGAGATGGGAGTTGACCAATTGGAGTGTAAGACCCATAACCATATTACATATACATATAACATAGGATGATAAAGTAAAGGGCTATGTACATCAGTTACTAGACTGGTTGCCTAAGCAAGGCTAAGGAACCCAGTCTATCTTATTACAGGGTGGAATGATAAAATTGTCGCCCTAGAAAAGACGACATGATTCCATTTCCGTTTAATGAAAACCGGTTTTCTTTTTTTGTTGCAGACCATCTACTAGTTGGCCAGTTGTGTACAAATCCCAAGAGCGATAGGAGCCTTCTATCATGTCTGCAAGTGACACAATGTTCAACGAGTGAGATCAGAGATGTGCCGCTGTACAACTTATGCTCTCTACTGATCCAAGTTAGGACAATGGGACCATTGCCATCACCCTCAAAATGCAAATCCAAATGGTTCAACGTGCCCAGGGTGATGAAAACAAAGTTTCCGGCTACAGTTATGGTCTTTGGTGTGGTTTCAAGTGAGGGCCACATCATGTCACCTCACATCTTCGAAGTCAGCTTGAAAGTCAACACCAAAGTGTACCTGAATGTGCTGAATAGTGTGGTGATCCCCTGGTGCAATCAGGTGGCCGGTGGCAGACCCTGGGTGTGGCAGCAGGACTTGGCGCCGGCTCACAAGTCCAAAGAGACCCAGGCTTGGCTTCAGGAGTGCTACGACTTTGTACCCTTCTCTCACTGGACACCCTTCTCCCCCGACCTGAACTGCTGGATTACTTCGTTTGGTCATACATCGAGAAAATCACCAACATGAACTCCCAAAACACTAAAGCCAGCCTGATCGCTGCCATCCGACGAGTATTCACCGAGCTCCCACCAGCGCTTGTGGAAAAGGCATGCTCTCAGTTCCGGATCTGTACTGAGGCGGTGATTGAGGCTGAAGGCGGCTACATTGAATAGATGTCAGCTCTACTACATAATCAAGTTAGCTGAATTGATTTTTTCAATAAAAGTTGTAAAATAAACCTGTAGTGTTGTTTTCTTTAGGACGACAATTTTATCGTTCCACCCTGTATTTTACCCATACCTGGAGGGAGGAGAACAAATAGATTTATGCCGTTTCCAAGGGTCTTAACAGCAAGCAAAATGCAAACAATCTTGTCCAGAATTTGAATTTGGGTTGCAGGTTCCATTTCTTATGACAATAACCATTACATGAAATGAACCTTCATTCCTCATTTTGGTTGTTATTCATAACATTTCAGTCTTTGTCCCTTTCAGTTATCTTCAGGTATTTATCATTGTAATCTGCTGGGATAGAGTGTTCTCATTTAACTATATTTATTTAGAGGATATCTCAGATCAATTAATTCTTCCAAGTTAATTTGTAGTTGAAATATTACTTATTTGTGTCTTCCACTAAACAAGAGTATATTATACCACCTGGCTTAAAGATTGAACTCATCAAAAAGTGTATTCAATCAGCAAATGGTAAGTTATTTATTATTTCAGAAGGTTTGTAAAGTTCTGGCAAAGAAGAAAAAAAAATAATAGAAGAAAAATAAGAGATTCTTTTTCATTAGCATTTTCACTCTATGCAAGTTTTTCACACTAGTTTTAACTGGTGGTTTTCACTGAAGTCTGGAGTGACAACAAGTCTCTCCAGGACTCTTCTAAGTATCTAGATGATCTTGACAGTGCTATGGTCTGGATGGTCTTAATTTGTCTTCTGATCTTTAGTTCCCTCGGTCTCTTGTCCAGGCCTTTAGGGACCATTCCAAAGGCACCAATTACAATTGGTATCACTGTCATTTTCCTGTTCCATAGTGTTTTCAGCTCTCTAGCAAGATCCAAGTATTGGCCTATTTTTTCACTTTCTTTCTTTCTTTCTTTTCAAATTCAATCAGCAGTCCGCTGGAATGGCAAAATCCAAATTCTTTTCTTCTTGTTAAGTAGTATTAAGTCTAGTCTTCTGCCAGCTTTTTATGTGATCTGTTTGTATCTCAAAGTCCCAGAAACCAGAAACTGTCCTTGAAAACGAGATGCATATTTCTTACACATGTCTTAATCTCAAGGAAAGTTTCTGGTTTCTGCATATACCATCAGTCAGTATTGCCAAAATTTAATTTCTTGCACAATTCCAAGTGGATCACCTTTCCTACCCAGTCATGTCTATGCATGTATTCCTTTTGTGTGAGTTCACTGCATTTGCTTATTATGAGAATGAACTATTTCATCTCTGTCATCACATAACCTACATTTGCTATTCTTCAGCATATCATCAATTTTTGCTCTGATATAATTAGTCCTTATTTTGTGCTGCTATCAATAGAAATTCAGTTTCTCTCTTGAGGTTTCCCCTTGATTATTACCATTTCTAATTTGCACTGTTTCTTGCTGTTGAATAAAGATACCCTAACTGATTTATAATAAAAAATAAAAATTAAGATGAAAAAAAAAAATACTAGTCAAAATTAATGATAATAGTTGACAATTCTTCATCTAAAAATTAAGATGAAAGAATATAAAAGTCAAAATTAATAATTAGTTGGCAATTCTTTATAAAAAAATATATAAAAATACTAATAATATTACTAGTGTAAAAAAAACTATAAGAAATGAAAACCGATACGATTCCAAGAGGGGTAGGGAAAAAGAATAAGTGTTGAGTTTATCAGTTTGATTTGGGCTTCTATAAACTAATGGCTTTTTAATTTATAGTGAAACTGGTGTTGAACCAGGCTTCCCTGAAGCAGAGGGAATGTGAGAGAGCTAATCCTTTATTAATATTATTATCATTATTCAGTTTTATTTTTTGGTTTCTTAAAAAAAGTTTTTACTTAGAGTAGTAGTTATATACATTTCTATCTGTTTTTGGCTACCTCTTTTGGGTGATATTTTTTAGTCACATTGATAGTACTTTCCTAAAGAGATGAGCAGTTCTGCAAAGTGTAATTTTTTGTATTTTAGGCTGGGGCTGCTATATATCTTGTTAATGTGTTTATCTATCCCTTTCTTGATCATACCCAGTGTTCCCATTATTACTGGCACTGTGGCAGTTTTAAGGTGCTACATTTTAAAAATTTCTAGCTCTAGTTCTTTACATTTATATTAATATATTCTTAGACTGATATGTTATTACCTGTTGGCACTGACATATCAGATAGAATGCATATTTCTCTTTTATAGTCCTTAACCACTATATCTGGTCTGTTGCTTCTGTCAGTTTGGATAGCAAAGTTCCAAAGAATAGCAGCTTCTTTTGATTCTGTTACTGGTATGGTTGATGTTTATACCATTTTTCACAATCCAATATTCCGTTGTATTTAAATAATTTCCAATGAATGTAATGTTCTATCTTATTATATCTTTCTTTATATTCTACTTGTGTTAGGATTGGGCAGCTGGACACTAAGTGGTCAATTGATTCAGATTTGGGCTTGATCCATTTTTAAAATGTTTGCCTGATAGTTTCTAGTTGGTAGGTTCTGGCCTTGTGCTGCTATTATTAACCCCTCTGTCCCTACCTTTAGTCCAATATCAATATATCTACATCAGCATTTCTCATTTTTTGGTGTGTATTGTCCATATAGGTTTTTTTTATTCCTAGGCATTTTTAAATTGATTAAGTCTTTGTGTTTCTGTTCTTTTTTTGCAGCCTTTACTTTTTTTATCTTTTATGTCTATATTTTTTGGTGTGAGGTTGATTTATTTAGCTAATTTATTACTTTCTTTAATAATTGATTATTTTTTATCTTTTGCTTCTCATGTGTGTTTATTAAAAGTAGCATAGCATCCAATTTGTTATCATGTTTAAGCATTTCTTTAATCTTATTGTAGTTGTTTTGTAGGTCAATTCTAACTGGATTCATTCTTTTCCACTAATTTCTCTCTTTACATTGGGATGTACTATATCTGCTCTTAGGTGATGCATTTTGTGTCAGATTATTGTTAGTTTCCTAACTTTAGAATTCTTTTTATTTCAGCAAACATCCAGTTTATTATATTAAAACTATATATCATTACTGGTATTGCTAAAACTTTATTTCTTGCATTCAATTCTGTTTTGAATATGGATCTTATTTTCCAATAGAATTCTTATCTTATGTTTTTTTTATTCATAGTATGATTGATACCATTTGCTTCATTAATTTCTGAATATTTATAGGTTTTATTGTGGTCTAATTCAGTAATTTCTATGTTTAAATCGAGAGTGATGTTTTTAGACTTTAATAACAACCCTTTCTTAAATGTAACTTTTGTACATTTTCCTAGATCAAACTGCATCTTTATGTCATAACTGAATCTTTTTACAGTATTCAGTAAACCTTCTAAACCATCATTTTTGCATATAACTTTAAAATCATACATATAGAATAGGTGGTTTATTTTTTTAGTCGTAGTTTTATTATTATCATTATCATCAATATTATTATTTATTATTCCTTGCAAGTTTTTCCCACTAACATGAGCTGATGGTTGTTCATTGGAGTCTGAGTTTCCAGGATTCTTTTCAGTATTTTGGCTGATCATAATAATGCTGTAGTTTGGATGGTCTCGGCTTGTCTTCCAGATTTCCAACATTTTCAGCCCCCTTACCAAACCTTTACAGATCATTCCAAGCACACCAATTATAATTGTTATCATGGTCATGTACATGTTCTATAGCTTTTTTAGTTCTCTGTCAAGGTCCAAGTATGTATCTCTCTTTCTTTCTTTGATTTTCATTCTGTGGTCTGCTGAGATAGCAAAGTCCACTATTCACCAGATTCTCATTTTCTTGTTAATCATAACTAGGTCTGGTCATCTGGCCAGGATTAGATGATCTGTTTGTATTTCAAAATCCCAGAGAACTTAGTCTCTCATTCTCCAAGACGGATTGGCTAGTATGGTCAAATTACAATTTGTTGGACAATTCCCAGTGAATCATCTTTCCCACCCAGTCATGTTTAGTCTTGTACTCTTTTTGTGCTAGTTTGCTGCACTCACTTATTATTAACATTACTCCTTTGAGAGTTTTTCACACGAGTATTAGCTGATGGTTTTCTATTGGAGTTTGAGTGATACCAAGTCTCCTCAGATCTCCAGGACTAGTAAAGTTTAAAATCATCATTCTAGCTTTAAACATAAAAATTACAGAATTAGACTACAATAAAACCTAAAAATATTCTGTCCAATCTTAATAATGCCTGGATAGTCTCTACTTATTCTCTTATTTCTAAGTCTTCCAGTCCCTTTTTACCAATTCTTTAGGGATTGTTCCAAGAATACCAATTACAATTGATATCACTTTCACCTTCATGTTCCATAGCTTTTTCAGTTCTTTGGCAAGGTCTAGGTACTTATCTATCTTTTTGCTTTCTTTTAATTTTACTTTGTGGTCTGCTAGGGATGGTAAAGTCCACTATTAGGCAGGTTCTCTTTTTTTTGTTGACCATTGATAGATCTGGTATTATTACCATCATCATTATTACTATTTAAAAAATTCATTTATTTATTGCTTTTTAATTTGAAAGAAAATACTAATGAAAATCAATAATAATAGAGAAAAACAAGTGTTACAGATAACAGAATGAAGGGCATACAATAAAATAACAAGCATTTTATTAGATAACAATTCAAATAGTAAATCTAGTCTAAAGGTATAGGTCAAGACATTTCTAAATTATGCACACAAAAAAGATTTTTCCTTATGCTAAAATGTTCAAAAGTAGTGGTTCACTATTTAATAATAGTGAAATGAGTTAGTAGAAGCAGAATGACTAAGGCAAAACAGCTCATATATCCATAAAAGCATATACAAAATCTGAATAAGAACTTTCCAATCTCTAAATAAAGATTACACAAAACTTGGGTAAAAAAATTATATATATATATATATATATATATATATATATATATTAGAGAGTGAGAGAGAGAGACAACCTTCTTTTTGAAGCAAGTGAAATTCTGTACCAAGAATATACAATGTACAATTAATTTTTAGTTTCAGTGGATTTTCATCAATAGTACCAGCTTGTAACTACATCTTGATTGTTGTAACACATGGTCAGTTTGTGGAGGGGGTATATTCAGAAACGAGGCCCAAAATGACTCTGGTATCTGCAACCAATGTCATGAGATCCAGGCTAAGTTATTTTTGTGTGATTTGCCATGTCCTTTCTTAAGACAAAAACATAGTTGAGGAGACGAATAGATACCACACTTTAATCTCAGCCTAAGAAGCAGGGGAAATAATCACTCATCAAAAGGAATCAAATCAGTATTCAAAGTTGCCATATCGTTTCAAATCTTGATTTCAATGATAATTTTCAGCATAATCTTTCATATGTGTTAAATTTGCACATATGTATTTATGAACTTATTTTTTTCTTCCTCCAAAAAGTTTAGCATTTTAGAAAGAAAAAAATACTTGTTTTTAATTTAGGTATTTTGATCTTAAAGAAAAAGCACATAAAATCCATTTTTTTAATTCAATTTATAGGACGATAAGGAGTTAGTAGGAGCAAAGTGACATGACTCAAGCAGATCATATAACCATCTCAAAAGAATATACAAAATCTGAATAAGAACTTTACTGCCTCAAAGTAAAGACTGTAGAAAAGTGGGAAAAATGATAAAACATATCAATCTTTCAAAATATACAAAAAGCAGTGCATTTTTATAACTAAAGCAATATGCCAACAGAACAATTCTTAATAAAAATTATTAGCTTCAGGCATTTTTCTTATTAGACAGAAACTGTTCTCTCCCATAAAATGTATTGTCAGTAAAGCATATACTGATCTAATAAAGTAAAGGTATCATTTAAATATTTTAAGGTGGGGTAGTGTAATTTCAAAGTTTTATATAAATCATAAAATTTTAAATAATTCACAATATAGTACATTAGAAAACCTTTCCTCACCTTTCTTTGAGTTAGATATTGTAAGGTTGGTTGGTTGTTTGGGTTTTATGGCATATCAATCTTTATAGGTTATTTAATGCTAAATCCATTTTTATGAAAATAGTTCTATTTCAAACAATTCAGTTTAGGATAAGTACAGAGTTTAAATGTAAGTACAGTTTAATTGTGAAAAACATTTCTATTTCAAGCTATTTAGTTTAGTCAAGCAGTTCTAATTCAGCTAATTCAGTTTAGTATAAGTACAGATTTTGTTAACACACAGTTAAATGTCAAAACAGTTCTATATTAAACAAATTAGTTTAGTGTAAGTACAGTTTCAATATCAAAAAACAGTTCCATTGCAAATAATTCAGTTTAGCATAAGCACGCAGTTTAAATGTAAGTACAGTTTAATTGTCAAAAACATTTCTATTTCAAGCTATTCAGTTTAATCAAACAATTCAGTGTAGCAAAAGTATGCCATTAGTTCTATTTAATCCATAGATAGGGCCCTATCAGGTGCTACAATGCCAGGCCAGAGTGGATCTGGGAGCAAAGGCAATGAAGGGGTGCTCCCCATTCCCCAAAGCCCCAGCATCACTAGAACCTCACCATCAGATTGTTTAGTGTCATATAACCAGGACACTCATTGAGGGGTGAGGTCTTACCCCTCTGCAGTCGGTGTATTCTACAACCCCAGCCAACTGGGCAAAGATATAGTAAGCTACAGTTAATGAATGCCAAGAAGTTCTTCACTGGTCCTTTGGTTGGGGAGTGCTACTCATGTAACATGTCTTGGGCAAAAATAATCTGGTGGCACCCATCCCTCTCCAGGTCTACAACTGATTTAAATTTAAAGTTTTCCTTGGGCAAAAATAATCTGGCAGAACCCATCCCTCTCCAGGTCAACAACTGGTCTGAATTTAGAGTTTTCCCTCTCCTAGACTAGTTGCCATATCAAGGCTAAAAAGCCCAGTCTGTGTACTATTTACCAATAGCAGGAGGAAGAACAATTATATTCATAACTTTTCCAAGAGTATTAAGTGCCATATGAATTGCAAACAGCCTTGTTCAGGATCTTTTAACTTAGATTGCCACATCCGCTTCCTACAATTATTACCATTACTCCATGATGGCCTTCATATTAGGAAGTTATCGAGTGGTTAATAAGAGATTAATGGAAAAGTGCTTGATATAAACACCCCTCTCCTTAGCTATTATGTCTCATTGATGGAATGATAGATGTTAATAATTAGTAAATGAAAAACAGTAAAAGGGAAATGATATAAATACGATAACAGAATTCACCCACCCCCACAACCCCATCACTACAATTGGATTTTACAAGCAAACAACAAGTACCGACCAGCTAAAAGGCTAGAATAAACTTCCCATTAGAAACTAACATCTGCTTTTTGGAATATATTGCTTTCTCTCTATTGGGTAAATATCATTTGAAATAATTATTTTACATGCCTTTTTTATTAAATTGTATAGAGTTGAGAGTATTGCCTAATTATTTTGAAGAGATAGTGTAGATTTAAAGAGTTATATGGGAGGGAAATTTTAAAAAGAAGAAAATGCTCATGATGAAATTAAATGACATAATGCTCAGTCATGAACTTGGGGTCAGGGAATAAAATAGAATTCAAATTCCCACAGTTAATTAGAGGCAAAAGAGATTACATTATTCTGAAATTTTAAAATAATTTCCTATAATGAGATTAGATGACTTCATGAATATTAATATTCATATCTTAGGTTTTCTATGATGAAGTTAGATGATATCATGACTCGTTAATATTCACATCTAAAATTTCTAAATATAAGCAAGATTTTAAGACAATAAAGTTTGTTGCTGCCGGCCAAGCCTGGAGGAGAATAGGCTGCATGTTTGGAAAAAGGTTTTACCAGCTAATTGAAGTTAGTTTTTTGACAGTCTGGTCTAAAATTAAGTTATTTAGGTTTGGCACACTCCTATCGATTGAGATGGAGATCTAAAAACAAGATCAGATTCGCACCATCTTCCTTTCTATCACAGTAATTATCCATGTAATCAAGTGAATAAAATAAATGGAGAACTCAGTATTGGTTATCTCTCTGCTTTATCCTTTCTCTTGTGGTTTACAAAAGAAAGGATGTCATAACAAGTGATGTCTACCATTGCTCTAACCAAGAAGACAACAATGCAGGGAAAGCTAGATGATGATGATGATGTAATCTAGTGGGTGCCTCCTACCATGAGTGAATCTGGTAACTGGCTGTGTGACTGACAATAAGAGCTTAATCACAGGAGAAATGATCATACATGAGAGTAGGGGATTTTTTTTTTTTTTTTTTATAAAGGATCAGTCAGTTATAAGCTGGCAGAGAATGACAAATTTTGGAGCAAGAGAACCCCCCCCACTCCCCACTGCACTGAGAGTGGACTATGATTTAGCAATTTCTTCATCGACTCAAATATACCACTTGAAATCTTTTTGAGACAGGTTAAGAGGGAGGTTGAAACAAATAAAATGACCACATATCTGATTTTTTCCAATGAAGTCATCATCATCATCATCATCTCTTCATCTTATCTTTGTTCCCAGCAACTTTCTTTAAGAGCCCACAACACCAGACAGGATAGAGAAGAAATCTTTAGCTATGACGTCAAGGATCAATAGACAACATGTTTTTGGTATGCTGGGATTTGTAAAAATATAGGTTCTCAGAAAAAGTTTTCATGATAGAATATCTTATAAGTTAATCATTCATTAGACTAGTGGATAGAATGTTCGCCAATGGTCCGGGAGATCAGGGATCAATTACAGGTCAGGTCATACCAAAGATTTTAAAAATGGTACTTGATACTTCCTTGCTTAACTCTCAACATTATAAGGTACGTATCAAGAGTAAAATGGAGCAATCCAGAGGAAGTAGTAGTGCCCTCCCCTACACTTTGGTGTAGTAGCTATTGAAAAGGGAGCCTTCAGGTCACCAAACTATGGTCGCCAACTTTACTTTACTTAATATTCATATATAATAATGAAGTGATATTATGGTTTCGGTTTCTCTCTTTCTTTAATGGTATATCAACCTTCATGGGTTATTAAATACCAAAGCTATCCTTGTTTGGTTTTATGACACATCAACCATTTTAGGTTATTAATGCCAAATCTATTTTTATACATATAAACAATTCTTTTTCAAACAATTCAGTTCAGTATAAGTATAGTTTTTTGTTTACACACAGTTCAATTTTAAACAATTCAGTTTAGAATAAGTATACAGTTTAAAGGTCAAAACAGTTCTATTTCAAACAACCCAGTTTAGCATAAACTGTTAAACTATCATGTCAACTATTAGATGCTACCACTCCATGCCAAAGTGGACTTGGGAGTGGTGGCAATGAAAGGGTACTCTGCATTCCTCAAAGCTCTAGCATTAGTGGAACCTCACCATCAGACTGTTTAGTGTTATATACATGACACTCTTTGGAAGGGGGTCTTACCCCTCTGCAGAGACGTAGTTAGTGTATTCTACAGCCCCAGCCGACTGGGCAACTATCCTTGTAGAAAAATTGTAGCGGTACTATAAGTAGGGTGATAAGGAAGTTCATGCCTTTCCCAAGAATATTAGTCCAAAAGTAAACATAATATCACAACTGGAGTTTGAATGTGCTTACTTCAAGGCTGCTGTTCAGCACTTTAGCCATTACATCACAAGGACTCATCCCATTATTATGGTTAATAATATTTATAAAGAGAATAAGTGTTGAAGAAGTGATAGCACAGGTCATATAAGGTACTTGCTCTATTCAACCAAGGAGAAAAAGAAAAACACCATTTATTTCAGCTAATTGAAGTACTTTGCGAAACCAAGCCTCAGATGAGAGGTGTGAGGTGTCTTTGAATAGCTGAAATAATATCAGTTGTCTATAAAAAAGGATTTTTATAAGTATAATGCCCATTAAAAAAAAAAGGACTTTAAAACCTAAAAAACTGATGTATTCAGTTCTTAGAGAACTGCTTGAAGACATCTCATTGAATAAATGCACTTCTTTCAATAGGGAATTTCTTTTTATGTTATTCCATTAAAGACCAGAACATGAGAAAATGAAAACAAGTGAACCTTTTTAGATTAATTTTTAGAGAGGTGAATAGAGCAGCAGTTTTCAAATGTTTTCAGTATGAAGGCCATATGGCATATTTTACACATTGAGATAAAGAAAAAAAAATTCATAATTGAATGAATAAAATTTAAATGAAAGAATAAATTTTATTTGGATCTTTTTTTGATATCCTTCAGAACAAAAAAATGAAATATATCAATTATGAAAATTAAAAAAAAAAATCTTGAGCCAAATGAGGCCTGACCTAGAGTATCCTCAAAAGGTCATGCTATCAATATTAGTGATGTGATAGAAAAAAGAGATATATTGTTATATTCATTTGATAGAGAAGAATACCATCATATTGGTATGATACAATGATGACATATTGGTATGTAGTCATCCCTTCTTCCTCTACCAATAGGTAAAATAGTAGGGCATATAAGGCTCTTTAGCCTTGGTAGAGCAACCAGTCTAGAAGGAAAAACTCTGAATTCAAAACCTTGAGGTGTGTTTGAAGAATTTGTAGCACATAGGAGAATCATTCTTCTGTTATCAACTCATCCCAAAAGTGTGGCTGATCCTACACAAGCCTTTATCTCTATAAACAAATCACCTGTGTAGTTCATTTGTTAAGATTTGGCTTAGTTAATGATCATCATTGATGTCTATGGACAAGTATTTTATTTATATTTAAACGCCAATCAGAACAGGATAGGCTCAAATCAAATATCTTCAAATATGACAAGTTTATTTCAATGTTCTTACTCACAAAATATTGACTAGTAAAGAAAGACATTTATTTTCTTTAAATGAAAATTTATAATGCAAAAGAGAAAAATGATACTAAACTTGGACAAAGAAAAAGTCAAGGAATAATTAGTAGCAGTTAATCAACCCAGACAATATTACAATTAGCACAAATGATTAAAAAGAATATTTTTTCATCTTTGAAGTCAACATTTCAGCCAATTTAGACAACAGACAGTGACTGAAATATTTCAGCCTATCAAGATGGAAGGCAGGGGTACATTATTTCAGCCTATGAGGATTGGATGAGGATGTAATGCTGATGACATGATCACTGGCCGGAAATACAGTGCTGCAATATTATTCATGGAGAAGCTGACACCTATCTCTGCCATCTTGGAGTCATGAATAATAAACAGTGACACAAGAATGAAGATATCCATCAGAATATTGATGAATATCCCACTTGGCCCATATATTCATCTAAGATGGACACAGGCAGCTGAGCATTTAATTTGTTGAAGAAAGCTGACCCTACTGTGCCATTAAATTATTCTGACACTAGAAATCCAGAGAAATTAGATGCACAATCCTCTTCCTCTTCCTTCTCCTCCTACAAAGAAAACTGTTAACATCAGATGAAGATGATACTCTCTTGAAGACCATGGTATTTTACAACAATTATGGAAGCCTTTCAGTACAGAATAACAAAATATTTATTATATACTTATATATTCACACAAGTATCCTTATTGTGGTTGTTATAGAAAAAAAAACCAGTTTGACGATTGGACTCCATTTGGTTGTCTGCAGGTGTCTCTCATAATTAATAACCTTCTGAAAATTTTGACCCAAACTCTTTATTTAATCCGCAGGTATAGATTATTCTCGTTCCACTGTCCTTGGTTTGGTTTCTTTGTTTTTAATAACCTATCAACCTTTGTGGGTTATCCTTGTAGAAACAAGTAGTGATACTATTCAGTCCATAACTGGGAGGGGATAGGGGAGGTTCATGCCTTTCCCAAGGGTATTAATCCAAAATTGAACTTACATTAGCCACTATACAATGGAAACTCCCCCTCTCAGTCCTTGCTTAGAGGAAAAATTAACCAATACAAGATATCCAATAAACATGGACAGTGGAATGAGAACAATCTGTCCCTATAACTTGAATAAAGGGTTTGGTTCAAAATTCCCTGAAGATTACTATTATATACAATTGAAGAGGACAAGAAAGGATAATGGCCAAAATAGTGTAACTAAAATAACAAACAAGATGAGAACCCTAGCTTGAGTACATCAGTGTATAATAATGATAATTTCTCACCTCAAAGGTTCAGACAAAAATTAATATCTCTTGTTAACTGGAAAAAAAACAAAAAAAAAAAACAAACAATATTTGAATTATATTTCTAACAGAAATACCTTTTATCTTTATTCTTCTTTTCTTAAAATCTCTCAAATTTTCATCATCATCATGATGTCGCGCCATCAGCAGGGATATCCCTGGCCCTCTCTCATTACCCCTCCCTATCGCTAACTAAATGTATGGAGAAAAAGTTTGATGGCAACTACACAAGAATGTTGTGAGCAATAGTGAACAAGTCCTAGCAGCAGCTGTACGGTCATTTGCCACCCGTCACAAAAACTATCCAAGTTAGACGAACCAGACATGTGGGACACTGCTGGAGAAGTAGGGACGAACTCATAAGTGACATACTCCTGTGGACTCCCTCACATGGATGAGCAAAGGATGGATGACTAGTTAGAACCTACACACAACAACTCTGTGCTGATACAGGATGTAGCCTTGAAGACCTACTGGAAGTGATGGATGATAGAGAAGGGTCATGCTGATGGCATGACATGATGATGATGAGTCTTCGATTATACCCCCTCTGTTTCAACATAATAATTTAATTTTAAATGATATTAAATTCTGTTTATATTTCATCTTTTTGCTTTGCCCAATATTAATATTTTTTTTAAATATTTATATACACATAAAGCAATCCGGTATATAATTTTGAAAAGAAATCAATTAAAATGAAATAAAAATAAATGTAATCTTTTTATAAGCATTCTTATTTATTTAATATTTTATTACATTAAATCTTAAATACTTGTGTCCAGAGAATTCATATTTTTGCTTGTGCATATAATGCAGTTTTGGTATATTTATAAAGAGTGCTCAATATCAGTAATAGAGCATATGTAGATTTAAGTTAGACCAAGTATCTGGTCATCACATAAATGAAAAACAGACAGTTAACAAGTTCCATTGACTTTGAGTCTATGGTATTTTAACTCATATATATATTATATATATATATATATATATATATATATAATCTTAAATTTAGAACATTTATTGATAACACCAGAATCTTCTTGATTTCAAGCACAATACAGTGACAACTTAGGTTCTTGATAATGATCAATCATAAAAAATTTCAGATAATTTTTATAGAGTCTTAATTCATTTAATCAAAAGTAAATAAATAATACTTGTCTGTTGTATTTAAAGAAAAATGTTAAGCCCCCACCCGAAAAAAAAAAAACCATAAACATTTGCTTCTTAAATATATCTATATTTAAACATTGAAAGCAATTTCCCAAAACTGATTTAAGAACTGTGAAGAGTATGGAGAGGAAGATAAATACCTCTGTAAGTCACTGGGAATATAACCCAGCTTTATAGGCATATACATAAAATCTAGTCAATTGCAGTTTCCTCTATTCTAATTAATGAAAAAATTCAAAGTGGCCAAGTGAAGATTCACCATTATCTGCCAGAATTTGAGGAATGAAACCATCAATGAAGTTAACATAACAACTAAGTATGGTTGGAAAGGGATAGCAAAAACTACCATGTAATAAGTAGTGTTCATTTAGGATAAGGAACATTATATAGCTGCTTTGCATTGAGTAACAAAATCTTGAGACATCTTGTTTTCAGCAGTGGGCAAAGGCAAACCTTAAGGAAAGACAAACCATGGTTCAAGTAGAAGTGAGGAGTCTGGAGGATGAAAAGAGGAAATCAAGAGCTGTAGAACAGGTTACACAGAGAGGCTGGACAAACTGGGACCTTACAAACAAGAAAGATCACTTGGGTTGATCTTTGGTGGCTGGAGCCATTTCATATATCCTTTCTGTTGAGGGCAGTCTATGATACACTCCCTTCACCTGTATGCATTCACAGATGGAGTATGCAGGATGATCCATTATGTAGGTTGCATGGCAAAAAAGGAACACTGGCACATGACCTGTCAGGATGTAAGACTTCACTGACCCAAGGCAGGTACAGATGGTGCAATGATAAAGTGTTGTAAACATTGGCAGACATCTTGGAACAAGATCCGAGAAAAAATATCAGGTCAGAGCCAAATTATTCCAAAGCATTACCTTTGTTAAAAGTGTTAAATCTCTGAAGAAAATAACAAAGTCAGCCAGTGAAAGGAAGATGAGTTAACTTTGGAAGGAAACTCCAATTCCTGAAAACTGTGCTGATCACCACCTTGAAACCAGATGTGGTTATCTGGGCAAAAGAGGCGAAGAAAATAATTGTAGAACTGACTGAACCATGTGAAAAGAAAAACAGCAAATACCAGCAGTTGGTTAATGTCAGCAAAGCCAAAGAATGGTATACTTAGTTTTTACCAATGGAAGTGAACTGCCAGGGATTCCTGGCACAAACAGTATGGAACCGGCTAACCAGGTTGTGAATGAAAGGCCAGGGGAAAGAAAGACTGTTCAAAGGTTGGGAGAGACAGCTGAAAGAGTCTCCTACTGGTTGTGACACAAAAGGGGGTGGGGAGATGAGCTGGAAAACAGGAGGCGATGAGCAAAGATCTGGCTGCACTGCTGACCTACTAACAAGAGTGTTGTAGTTTAGGGTTGAAACACTTAGAGAAGGTTGGATATTTCATGAAGATGTATTCTCCTGAAGAGCTATCCCTGTCCTCACAAAAAAAAAAAAACAACATACTAGTCATAACTAGTCCAATTAAACTAGCATTTATCATATGGATTTATATCAATTTGTAGATAATCAATATTTTATCATCAGACAAGACATTTATTTGATTTTGTTAATGGTACAATAATGTTTGAAGGATGTTAATAGGCCTTTAGATGTTAGCAAAATCATCAACATATCTAGTTTTTCAATCATATATTGTTTTACCACAAGTCTGATTTTGGGGAATGAGGGTTACCTACATATTTTAGGGGATGGGGTAACCAACATCTTTTGGGGAATGAGGGTTACCTAGATGTTTGGGGGGATGGGATTACTCACATATTTAAGGATTTAAAATTTTCTGATAAATATTTTTTCAAAACACACCCAAATAAAGAATTCAAAAGTTTTATTTGTATCCTTAAAAATAATTTTTTAATGCTTAACTAGGTTATCTGCTCTTGTTTTGGAACATCCAGGAAAACAAATTTCCTGCATTTTTCAAAACAAGAGCAGATAACCCAGTGAGATTTGCTTAGATATTGCTTGTATCTGAGTTATAATTAAAAATAAGATCTTTAATATCATTATGCATAATATTATTACACATATCTTTAATTAATAAGCCATTCTATCATAAAGAAGCAGACAAAATACAAAGTCAGAAAAAATGTACGTTTTAGATAGTCATAAATCAACTTGGAAAATGCAATAATGCATTTATCTTTTCATATAATTACATTTCTATATAATATTTTATAATTTACATATCTGTGTAAGAGCATAAAGTGTGAGTCACAGAGAAAGAGAAGAATGACATTTATATCATATCCATAAAAAAGAAAAGAAAGACTAACAATACATTAATTTTTTAACCTTCCTCACACAAGAATTCAAACAAATCAAAATGTTAAAATGAAAGTTGTTCAATAAAACAATGAAGAAAGCACTGAAAGAGGAATTTCTTTACAAAAAATACTGCTTATGATGGAGTTGAGTAAAATGCTTGTTTCCTTTCCATAGTTTCATTTATTTAATTTATAATGTTGTTTTATATATATATATACATATATATATATATATATATGATTATGTATATAATATAAAAGTAAAGTTGGCGACCGTAGTAGAGGACAACCCGAAGGCTCCTTTTTCATGAGCTACCACACCAGAGTGAAGGAGAAGGCACTACTCCTTTCCCTAAATTGCTCCACTTTATCCTTGATCCATATCTTATAATGCTGAGTGTTAAACAATGAGTTATCAAGTACCATTTTTTGAGTCTTTGGTATGACTTAACCTGGGATTGAACCCAGGTCTCTAGAATAGTGGGCCAGTTTGGTTTGGTTTTATGGCATATCAACCATTATAGGTTATTTAATGCCAAATCCATTTTTATACACACAAACAATTCTATTTCAAAAAACTCAGTTTAACATAAGTTTAAAGAGTTTGAATAGTCAAACAGTTCTATTTGACCCATAGATAAGACTCAATTAGGTGCTACCACACCAGGCCAGAGTAAACCTGGGAGTGATGGCAATGAAGGGGTACTCTGCATTCCCCGAAACTCCAGCATTACTGAAGCTTCCCCATCAGATTATTTAATGTCATATCAAGGACACTCATTGGAGGAGTCTTACTATTTAAGCTATGAAATTAGATTTGAAAATATTACTATTGTAAAAAAGTAAAGTTGGCGACCATAGTCGAGGGTGACCCGAAGGCTCCCTTTTCGATAGCTTACTACACCAAGGTGTAGGGGAGGGCGCTACTCCTTTCCCTGGATTGCTCCACTTTACCCTTGATCCATACCTTATAATGCTGAGTGTTAAGCAAGGAGGCATCAAGTACCATTTTTTTTTTAGTCTTTGGTATGACTCGACCTGGGATCGAACCTAGGTCTCCCAGGCCATTGGCGAACACTCTAACCGCTAGGCCAATGTCCGGTAATTACTATTGTACACATGAATAAATATACTGTTAATAATAAATTATATCTAAAAAGTATATTATAATAAATGAATGTTAATTGGTTGGTGTTTAATGGCAAATCAACCCTTGAGAGTTATTGAATGCCAATTCCTGTTATATATAAGTATATATGATTTGTAAGCAAATAGTTTGTAGGTAACTTTATTTTTAAACAAGTCATTAGAGTTCATTTGTTTACACACAGTTAAATGCTATTAAGTATTCCTATTTAACTTTAATAATTGCATTTATCAGGAATTCCTATATAATACAGATAATTTTCACACAACTGCATGATTTCAAAGAACTAATAATAATTGGTTGTAAATGATTGAACAGTTCTGTTTGACTCAGAGATGCAACCCTAACATGTACTACCAATCTGGTTCAGAATGCACCTAGGAGTAATGGTAATGATTGGGCACTCCACATCCCCCAAAACTCCAGGACCAGACAGATTTAGTGTAATGAATGTTGGAGATAAGTATATGCTAACTAACCTATGTCAAATCAAATAGAATTTTGTTTTAATATTAATTTTGCTAGAAAAGGTGAGATGTTAAACAATCGTCATCGTTGTTTGATAATACTGAAAAATAGAAAGCAAGAAAAATGCTTGACATATAATTAGGATGCAAAGAGTTAAAGAGAAAATAAAATCTAAAAAATAAGTAATAGTCCAACTAGTAAAGACTCTCCACTAATACCACAGATTTTTATCTTTTTCACCAAAACATCAAAAGTAGCCTATTGTACAAGGTTTGTTCAAAATGTATACACTATCCAGCCATTTTGAAAATTAAGAGGAACAGATGCACAGCCTTGGTATAACCTGGCAATCAATTGGAGGGGACCCAATTGTGCATGTGTGAACAGAGTACCTCCTATGGAGTTACTCAGTCAATAGTGAAATGTCATTGAGTGAACATGGGTGACCTTAACATTCATCATATTTATCCAACCCCTCCGCTCGGGCAGGATATGACACAAGGTCAATTTTTTAAGCGGAGTTTAACAGGTTTGAATTCAGAGTTTTCCTTCTCCTAGACTAGTTGCCTCACCAAGGCTGAAGAACCTAGTCTGCCCTACTATTTACCCATAGTTGGAGGGAGAATAATCGGATTCATACCTTTCCCAAGAGTATTAGTGCTATGTGAAATGCAATCAGTCCAGGATTTGAACTCGTGTTGCCGTGTCCAATTCCTGCGACGATAACCATTACACCACGAGCACCTTCCGTGACCTTAACATTCATAATGATTGACTAATCACATCTAATGCAGGACATTTTGGCAAAACAAAAGCACCATAGTCTATCAGTACCCACTACAGTCCAGATATGGTTCCTTACAACTGGTTTTACCCAATACTAAAATCTCAATTTTAAAGACCATCAATGAGATTATAGATGTTGCAATGAAGGAAATGATAGCAACCCCAAAAGTGAACTTCCCAGACTATCTTGAAAAGTGGAAGGGACAATGGAATAATTGTTCCAATACGTCATTATTCTAGGTAGGATTCTTTTCCCCTTTATTTTTAAAAATTAGGTGAATTTTTTCTGACAGACCTTGTAAAAGTCTTATGTGGTCAAGTTTTAGTAACCGACTGGTAAGTATCCTAATTTTTCATGAGAGAGATTAGAATTTTATTCATCATTGCAATCAATTTTAGTTAGGGTTGGTTTGGTTTTATGGCATAGAACTGTTTGACATTTAAACTGTGTGGAAACAAATGACTTGTGTTAAATTGACTTGCTTGAAATAGAATTAACTGTATTCAATAGAAATAAGTGAAACTATTTAACTGTGTGCAAAAAAAGAAATGAGCTCAGGCTTGTTTAAAAATGTTCTCTACATATTTAACATATATTGTAGATTATTCAATCCCAAATCCTCTTTATACATATATGTTAAATATATGATTTGTAAACATATTTTGTAGAGAACATTTTTAAACAAACCTGAGCTCATTTCTTTTTTTGCACACAGTTAAATAGTTTCACTTATTTCTATTGAATACAGTTAATTCTATTTACTATTAATCATTTGCTTGCACACAGTTAAATGTTTTCAAGTATTGCTATTTAACACAAAGAATTCAATTAAACATCAGTCATTTATTTCCACACAGTTAAATGATCAAACAGTTCTATTTCAAGCAAGTCAATTTAACACAAGTCATTTGTTTCCACACAGTTTAAATGTCAAACAGTTCTATTTGACCCATAAATAGAACCCTATCAGGTGTTATCACTCTGGGTCAGAGTGGACTTGGGAGCAATGGCAATGAAGGGTTACTCCACATTGCCCAAAGCTCCAGCATTACTGGAGCCTTGCCATCAGATTGTTTGATGTCATATTCAGGACACTCACTGGTGGGAGGTGTCTTACCCCTCTGCAGAGATGCAGTCAGTGTATTCTATAGCCACAGCCCACTGGATTGCAATCGGTTTTAGTCTTTCACTTTGTATGCATAGGTGTGTTCGTGTGTGTGTATATATATATATATAGGTGAATAAAAAAAATCATTTAAAAACATTTCTCTTGAATCAAAGTGTTTGAATATTGGTCAGCAGAGCAAAATAAAACCTAAGAGAAACTTATTTCACCTCATCATGTCAGTTTCATAACTTAAAGTTTCATGCATTAAAAATACAATTGTCAGATAAAATGTGAGAGTCTCATGTTTAATCAGATGATCAGTATATATTATACACACAAAGTGAAGGACTAAAACTGATTGCAGAAATAATTAGAAATCATAATCATGATAGTAATTCATGCTTTGACTGCTATTATATAATGTTTTTCTTTTTGAGAATATCTATCAATCTCTCTATCTATATAACAAGTCCAAATAAGTCAAAGATAATTCATGATGCAAATTTTAAAAGCAAAAAGTCATTAAAAACTCTAAACACTTATGAGCTATTATATTATTCACACATTGGTTTCTACTCAACAAGAATAAAGTAAAATATAATTCAAATATAAGACACTAGTAAGTTATATGGAGTTAATACACAAATCATACTCAGACCGCAACAATAATACACTGTGCTAAAACTAACTCAAATCTTGGGTTATAGCTATAATACAAACAGTTAAAACATGAATCAAACCATTTATGCAATATTCAGGAAGCAACAAGAATAAAAAGTAGAGAAGAAGACAGCAGGGAAGAGAAGCTATCATAGTAGAAAGCTGAGTTTAGGTAAAATGTCATTTACATATATACATATATGAATAAAACATGAATAGAGAAAGCTCAAGAAAATTCAATAAATAGCCACAGACTGCCATAGAATCTAGACAGAGAGACAGACAAGTAGCACAAGGCACAGCAGTGAAAACATTAAGTGAAACAACACAGAATAAAAATGATGATGATGATGATGATAAAAATAAAATCTTAGTCAATGATGATGATGATAATCATAATAATATTAAAATAACAATAATAGTTGTAAAAATGTAAAGAAATAAAAAAAGAAGATTTTTGAAAGAAAAGAAAAAAGAGAAAAAAATGGAAAATTGTTAGCAGCTTAATATTGAAATGAATGCAAATTGAATTCGCGTTAAGAGCTGCTTAATGTTAACATATGCAGCATAAATATGCATGTGGCTTTGCTAAGCACTACATTAAGGCAAAGTCACGTCCGACAGGCAGTCAAGTAGGCACCAGGACTTGGGGAGAGTCTCCACAGATTTAGCCAAATGCTGCTACCAGATTGGCAGAAGTGGACTTCTCTGGTCTGAACCACCTCTGCCATCTTCAATACCACTATTATAAAAAAAATGATATATAAAAAATAAATAAAAGGAAACCATCAACAAGAGAAAGTAGAGGAATATAGAAGTACATATAGATGTATATCAGTTAATGTTATTCAGTTAATTTTAATGTTAAAATATTGGTATACATTATTATGCATCTTTGAAAATGTTGGTCGATTTGGGTGTGAATGCCAAGAAGCAAAAGAGTAAACAGATTAATACAAAAATGTTAAGGACGTTGCTGGGTTTTGAGGTTTGGCTCATTTTGTCTTGTGTACTGATCAAGAGCCATTTCCAATTTTTTAAAGAACATTTCTATTGTGATACCTGTACAAAAGAACAAAAAATGTTTCCACTCATCAGATGATCACATAGTAAGCCTCAAATCAAATTAAGTATCCTGACCTGGAAGGACATTATATCCACTAATCAGCAAAAAGTATTGGTTTTTCTTGCCATGATGTATGTCAAGAGCCTTTTACAATTTGATATGAATCCTTTTTTCATTAGACCTTTATATTGAAACATTACAAAACAGGTAGATTCTTCATGTGATCTAATGGTTAACAAGTTGGGCTAGCAAATCATGACAAGGGAGTTCAATTCATTGTGGGTGCCCTTTACTACTAAGTCTTGTGCACAATTAAGTTAAGTTGATAACTATTCCTAAATCAGTCATTGTTCACTTAACTCCATAGCTGAAAAAAATTTTCTTAAAAAGTCTTTAAGAATATCTTTCAATATTATGAACTGATTTGTAGTTCTCATGGCATTTTGTACTCAGCTTCAATTTGATTGGAAATACCACATCGTGGTAATTCATTTCACAATATAATTCCTCTACTTAAAAAAGAAAATGTACATCTATATCCTTGCTCTTGAGGTTAAAATAATTACTCTGTCCAGTGTTTCTGTGTGTTGTGCTCAAGTGTTCCCTGGATTTTCTGGTTGTGGTAATTCAATTCACAATATAATTCCTCTATTTAAAAAAGAAAATGTATTCCTATAATATGATGCAAACTTTCAGAACCCTTTGCACCCATCAGCCTGTCATTTTAGATTAAGTATTATTTTACTATACACTATTAGCAATTTAGGATGCAATGCTACTTTATTATACATAATACAGAATTAACATGTTTTGGGGGGTCTTGTAGAGTATCACATGACAATCTCTGAAATCCATTCTTGGCTTTTTTTTCCCTTCTCTATTTGCTGAACAGTAGAGACATTATCATTCCCTGGCAGGAGTCATAGACAAAATCAAAAATCACCCACACTTATAAAGTAAGCCTTTGTGTCCCTTCCACATACTGCTTGTAAATGAAACAATGTATATAATTCTACTATGGGACATATTTGTGCATTCTTTCTTTTAATACAACTTGTAAGTATAGAGGTTTGGTTTATTTAATGGCATATCAACCTTTAAAAAGTTATCTAATGCCAATGCCATCCTTGTAGAAGAACAGCAGTGGTACTATTTAACCCAAGGGTATTTCCCAAGGGTATTTGTCCGGAATTAATAGTGCGACTGGAATTTAAATTTGCTTACTACGATTTTGCAGTCCATCACTTTAACCATTACACGACGAAGACGCCCCCATAATGTCTATAAAAAAGTTGAATGTTCTTGTATGTGTAAATGAGTTTACCTCATCTTTCCTTCTTTTGTTTTCAGTGTTAGTATATCATGGATATACCAATGCTAATATTGGTCCTTGGTGAGTGAACACTCAACTAAAACGTCTTTCCACTACCAAGCATTCCAATAATAGTAAGGTCAATATTTTGGACTTAGGGAAATCACATCAAATACTAATAATAGAAATATTAATATAGTGACCATTCATAGCCTTTTCCTTTAACAGAATGATAGCTTTAAACAAAAATCGTTGAATATTAAAGGGAAAGTTTGAATGTGTCTTTTTTTGGTTTGGTAGGGTTATGAATTGTAAGAGTTAAGGTACAAAGTTTCTGAGAGACAAGAGTAAATATGTATGTCTACTACAAAATGTAATATTATTGGTAGATTTATATTTTGTCATCATTAAGAGAGATAGCATAGATAAAGCATGAATGAAATCAGAAACAAAATTGGCAGAATGTAAAACAATAAGTGCTTGAATTTACTATAAACTAGTCATGCTGGAGAAATAATTATATTTTTTTTATTAGTTGGTTGTTTTTTATGGCATATCAACCTTTGTGGGTTATTTAATGCCAAATCTTGTTTTTATATGTATAGGATTTGTAAGCAAATAGTTAGTGGGTAACGCTATATTTAAAAAATTTGTTAGAGCTCATTTGTTTACACACAATTAAATGGTTACAAGTATTCTTATCTAATACTAATAATTCTATTTAATATCAATCATTTGTTTGTACACAATTAAATGGTTACAAGTATTCTTATCTAATACTAATAATTCTATTTAATATCAATCATTTGTTTGTACACAATTAAATGGTTACAAGTATTCTTATCTAATACTAATAATTCTATTTAATATCAATCATTTGTTTGCACACAATTAAATGGTTACAAGTATTCTTATCTAATACTAATAATTCTATTTAATATCAATCATTTGTTTGTACACAATTAAATGGTTACAAGTATTCTTATCTAATACTAATAATTCTATTTAATATCAATCATTTGTTTGCACACAATTAAATGGTTACAATCATTCGTATCTAACAGATATTTTATGAAGGATCAAAATGTAAATAATTCTGAAGTACTTATTAAGCTGAATTTACTTGCACTATGCTTTTTTTACTCTTTTCCATCCAGGTAATTCTGATACAGATTAATAGACCAAAACTTTTCTCATTCCCTAATGATACCTACATCAGAAAAATAAGGTCTAAAAAAGTTTAGCTTAGGGTTTCCCTTACAGTGCTTTTAACCTGGACTAGTCAGAATATGGTTTAATCTAGCAGATTTTCAGATAAGTTTAGTCACATTTAAATATAAAGTTTTATTATCATCATATTTACCACCCCCTCTGCTTGGGGAGGATATGACACAAGGTCAATTTTTTAAGCAGAGCTTAACAGGTTTGAATTCAGATTTTTCCTTCTCATAGACTAGTTGCTTCACCAAGGCTGAAGAACCCAGTCTGCCCTACTATTTACCCATAGCTGGAAGGAGAATAATTGGATTCATACCTTTCCCAAGGGTATTAGTGTTATGTGAAATACATTCAATCTCGTCCAGGATTTGAACTTGTGTTGCCGAGTCCATTTCCTACGATGATAACCATTGCACCACGGAGGGGGTGTCCTCATGGTGTAATGGTTAAAGCGATGAACTGCGGGATCGTAGTACGCGAGTTCGTACTCCAGTCGCGCTATTACGTTCACTTTCGGGCAAATACCCTTGGGAAAGGTATGAACCCCCTTATTCTCCCTCCAGCTATGGATAAAATAGTAGGACAGACTAGGTTCTTCAGCCTTGGTGAGGCAACTAGTCTAGGAGAAGGAAAACTCTGAATTCAAACCTGTTAAACTTTGCTTAAAAATTGACCTTGTGTCATATCCTGCCCGAGCGGAGGGGTTGGTAAATAGTACCATTACACCACGGGCACCCCCTATAAAGTTTTATTATAATCATTTCATGTGTGTGCGTGTGGGGAGCGGGAGAGACATTACAGTTTTTTTTTTTTTTTATTAATCATTGTTATATTGATATTCATTAGAAGTTTTTCAAGTATTGCCAAAAGCTTGTACAGATATTCCAAATGTACCACATCAGTTTGCTTGTTTTTGTTTAATTCCTAAAATTCATGGGTTGCTTAGGAAAGACAATTAAAATACACTCTTCACATAAATCTTTGATGAATAAATTTTTCCTTTATGCAAAAAGTCAAAATAACATCATAACACAAAAACAACTAATATTTTATTATATAATTATATAATAACAGAAGTCAATTGGCAAGACAGTATTTACTTAATACTGCACAAAGTTACAAAATAAGGAAAAAAAAAATCCCCAGCAATGGTTTGAAAACCTTGCAAACAATTGCTCTACAATAGATGCATAGAGATAAAATTTATATATCTCATAAGGATGTTATTCCAGTCAGTTACAAGAGGGTTATAAAATTTTCTATTATGCTAATATTTAATTATTATATTATCATTTCTATCATTTTAATATTTGTGTGTGTTATAGCATCTGTCAGTTTCACAAAACTATGGATTGGCAACCAAATCTCAGCACAGGCCAGGGTAAGGTTGTATGGAAGATAAGAAGTTGACCATACAGCAGTTCTCTCTGCTTGATGACACTTTTCTTGAAGCGAAAGGCATGATTCTATACCACTTGACATCTGTGTTAACATAGGAGTTGCCAAAATGATAACTATGACATCACTCACACCTTTACATATTCAAGCTTGTGGCAGTCAATTCTGCTATTATCAATTGTTATCTAAATGGTTGATTGTATATATAAATTTGTCAAGAATTACAGTTTTAGTATATTGGTAACATCATTATCAAGTCAGTTATTTGTATCTAATTGGTCAAAATGTAAAAACCAAATTGTTGTATTTCTGGTATCTCTTTTAAATTACTTTAAATTCATTTACTGAAACTCCAAATCCAATACTTACTTATGCCAGTACTCCAAGTCATTGTGACCAGGGACAAGTTTAGGGATCTGTCCCTGATTAGTGACAGCTTCAGGGATCTGTCCCTATTGTATTTAAAAGAGTAGAGTCAGGTCAATCCCTGATACACGAGGTATCCGAAATGGAAATGCAGATATAGATGAGAAATTTTTATCCTGACCAAAATGTATTTGTGTGTCTCAACTTTAAACTTGATCTACATGAGGACTTATATATGTGCATGACTTGTGGGAAGGCAGTTAGATACCTGGTGAAATGATTAAATTGAAAGAAATCAATTACAATAATTGTTAGTAGGAAAAGAAAAGAAAATCTAGGATTATTTGTAATTTGATGTTGTTCAGTTTATAAAGTCACATGGTGTGTGGTCAACAGCAAAATATGTCGATTATCAAATACCAAAAGTAAAAATTATCATTGACTTATAAGCGTTTGATTTGATTTGTTGAATAACAAATCAACCCCTTAAGGGTTATCTAATGTCGAAATTTGATTGTAAATGTTTTGTTTTTGTTTTGTTTTATGGCATATCAACCACAAGAGGTCATTTAATGCCGGTTGATTGTAAATGTTTTATAATAATGAACTTATTATTTTCAATGTTCCATTACATTTTTTTAAAAATTGCACTTTGTTTATCATGCCGCGACCTGCCGATAAACGTAAACAGATCGGATTACTCGCTCGCCTTAAGAAAATTATATCCGGGTACAGCCGGAAATGACTAAGCCCTTTTTTACGACCTTGACATCCCGTTACAGTCAAAAAAAAAAAAAAAAAAAAAAAGGATAAATTAAAATTAACAATATTTACGAAATACTACGGCCAAAAATAACTTTATAAAAATGGAATTAATAGTCGTCGCCAGCTTATAGCAGGTTAAAAAAGTACTTAATTGCTACACCAATTTTTTTTATAAAAGAATTTCCTATTCACGCGGCTGGGACTGTGTGTCATAGCACCTTCTTAATATCTACAAGCCTTCTTTCAACACTCGTGGGCACGTTCTTTGCGGAGCTCATAGGAGGAAAAGAATCCTACATTATTCGTTGTTGCATTCGCCTCACCGCCACTCCTAGTGGCAGATTCAACCCCTTTTTTCACGGTCCTTTTTAAGGGCCATGAGAGGTCACCTTCTGCGGGTCGGAGTATCTCTGGTGGTCATTAACGACCAGTCGAAATAGACGGCCTGGAGGCAAACACGAAGAGGACTAACGAAGATCAGCCGGTCTTAACCGTCGCTCGGTTCCGCTCGTCCGTTCAGCGCTAAAGGCATGGGTTAGCCTTTAGCTACCACTTCGATACCTGCGCAGCCCTAAGATAACGCCAATCTTAGCCGCGGCCCCCTGACCTTCTTGCTCAATAGTGCAGATCTTTGGCACCCAAAAGCCTTAGCTACCACCACAGCTTTGGTGCGAAAAGCCTTAGCTATCATCTCAATTCGCTCTCATAGCTTTGGTGCGAAAAGCATCAGCTACCGCACAGCTTTGGCGCGAAAAGCCTTAGCTATCGTCTCGATCAGCCCTCACAACTTTGGCGTGAAAAGCCTTAGCAACCGCACAGCTTTGGCACGAACAGCCATAGCTACCGTCAACGATACGCCCGCACAGCTATCTGGCGCGACAAAGCCATAGCTACCGTAAACGATACGCCCACACAGCTATCTGGTACGACAAAGCCATAGCCACCATAAACGATACGTCCGCACAGCTAGGGGCACGACAAACCCCTAGCTTCATCGATCCACTCGCTCGACTGCGTATATCCTAAGGCCTGGCAAAACCTTAGCCACCATCTCTCCGTTTGTTCACTCGGTCCGCAGTACTAAGATGCAATTAAGTCTTAGCAAACTACGCTCACTCGATCTGTATGCTACCAAGCTGCCAGCACCGACTTCGACCACGATGCTGTTACAGACGCTCCTGCATTCTACGACTTGACTGATCTCAGCTTCCAGCAACGATCATCCAACCGCACCTACGACTCGAACATACCAGCTACCGACATTGCCCATCTAGCTGGAGACTAAACACTATGACCACGTCTGTAATTTCTGACAATAAATTGCCATTTCTTGTTGTATTTGTTATCTTGCCTCTTTGTCCTCTTCATTGTCTTCATTTGCGGGGTCGACTCGCTTATCGGCTCCGCAACAATCATTTGTTTGCACAGTTATATGATATCAAGTATTCATATCTAATACAAATACTTTGTACACAGTTGTATGGTTTCAAGTATTCAAAACTAATACTAATAATTTATTCACAATTATATAATTCCAAGTAACTATTCCTATTTAATAATAATCATTTCTTTGTGCACAATTATATGGCTTTAAGTAACTAACAATTTTTTTAAAACAATTACAGCTTCAAGTAACTATTCTTAATCCATTATAACCCAAAGTCCTCATTTGACAACAGTTAAAATAAATATGAAAATCTCATTAAATACTTGCATTTTGTTTAATTTAATATATACTTTGCATTAATTCGTATTTATATTTACATCAAATAAAGATTAAATGGATGTTCAAAAGTATTTACTATCCATTTTTATGTGTTTCCTTATGATAATTTCACTATAGATTGGAAAATTAAAAATTTGAGTTATAATGCGTTATTATAAACAACTTGCACACAGTTATATGGCATCAAGTATTTCAATCTAATATTAATAGTCGTTAAACAGATTTATTTTATGGGACTCTAACAAATACTACCATTTCAAGTTAGAGTGAAACTGGGAATAATGGTAATAAAAGGGTGACTTCACACTCCCCAGAGTTCCAGAACTGAAGCTTCACCACTGGATGCAGTTTGGTATCATAACCAGAACAAATTCTAAGTGTAGTATGGCTACAGATTCCAGGTTATATTAACTTTTCATCACACACACACACACACACACACACAATAAATATAAGTAAAAGTAAAGTTGGCGACTGTAGTCAAGGGCGACCAGAGGGCTCCCTTTTCAGTAGCTACTACACTGAGGTGTAGGGGAGGGTGCTACTCCTTTCCCTGGATTGCTCCACTTTACCCTTGATACATACCTAATATTGCTGAGTATTAAGCAAGGAGGTATCAAGTACTATTTTTAAAGTCTTTGGTATAACTCGACCTGGGATTGAACCCAGGTCTCCCGGACCATTGGCAAACACTCTACCCACTAGACCAATGTTTGATTCTCACTGAGCACTCTATACTTGTGATCTTGTACCAAATTAAAGCTATGCTTAATAAATGACTTTTGTCATAAGATTTTAATCACAAAACCTGAATCTATCTTTGAAAGTTTGATTCTTCTCTTATATTAAAAATATTATGAAAGTACATCCTCAGAAATAAAAAGATAGTGATAGAAAGAAGCTTAGTATATGATTGATTGATTGATTTTAATGGCATGTCAACCCATCTAAGAGGTCAAGGAATTGCATTCAATATACATTCATATCTACACTTTTTGTAGAGTTGGTTCTTAAGAGATTTTTTTTGCCCATAGTATTACTATATTCAAATAAATCTATTTGATCCATAGCTGGGACCCTAACAGGTACTACCACCCTGGGTCAGAGTGGACCTGGGAGTAATGGCAAGAGCTTAACAACTGGAGCCTTACCATCAGATGCAGTTTAGTATTATACCCAGGACATGCCTTTTTGTGGGGAATCTTATTCTCCTGCAAGAGATACAGTCAGGATATTTTGAGCCCCACCAACAGAGTATAAGTTTACAATAGAAAAAGATTAATTATAGTCTTATTTATTCTCCTTTAAATATGCATTCATCAAAAGGAAGGGCAAGGAGTTTGATAGAGGGTAGAGGTCATGGTAACTAAATTTCCAAAGGAGTAAAAATATCCTTCAGCAGTAATTTGTCAACCCCCCCCAAAAAAAACAAACAAACAAACAAACAATTCACTTCTATTTTTTCTAGACATGGTAACAATATTCAATCTCAAGAATTAATTACATTTTTTTGGCCCCTACCCCATTATTGCTTCAAACTTTTGGTTTAATTTATTTTTTCTTTTACATTCTTCTTGTTTAATCAAAGAAACAATTCTTTGAAAATATTGACAAACCACTAATAACCAATCATTTATTAACATAAAACAGATCATACCAAATAGAAAAAAACTAATGTCTACCATACCATAATTGATATTTACTAAGTTTAAGCTTAGTATGGCACAACTGAGGGTCACCCAGTGAGTATGTAACTCACTATAACAGAAAGAGTTTGCTGGTGTAAATTTTTAACTATTTCACAATAGCATGACACTTTTTATCATTACAGCCTCCATTTTTTTTTTTTTTTTGTAAACTTGTTTAAAAGGTAAAGATACCCCAAAATACTGTAATGGTTCACAAGTTAGGGTTGCAGACCATGGCTAGTTAGTTCAATTCTCATACTAAGCTTAGTAAATGACTACTTGTTTAAAGGCACATGGCATAACGATTATCTTCTTAGAAAATGGCCTCAACAAACTAAATTCAAATACTGGATAAAGCTGTTTTGCATATCACTTCAAGCTAATGCCATTGGAAGAGGCATAAATCCCCCCCACCTGAGCTATGGATAAATAGTAGAGCAAACTGGGCTCTTTAATCTTTAAAAGGCAACTGATCAAGAAAAAAGATACTGTACTTCACTGAAAAATTGATCTTGTGTTGTATCATACCTATGGTAGAGAAGATGGATAAATATATACTTGTTTAAAAGGCTGCTTTCAGTGACTATTAAGCTCAATATCAAGTTAATCTTCTTATAGAATTTAAATTATAATTGCAAATAAATAAATGAAATTATTCTATAATTAACATTTAGTAGTTATCACTCTTGAGAAATTATAATGATCAAGGTAAGCACAAATACATATTCTAACTATTATTAAGTTGTACATTGAATCAAAAAATGACTTTATACACTCAGAGCATTTTAATGCTATTGTGCTAACAAAATCTTTTTAGGGATGTGCCATTTTTGCTCTTTTATGATACCATATATATACATATACATAAAAATCAAATTTTAATAATACAGATTACTCTTTGTCTGAAATAGATAAGCTATACAAAAAATGTAGATATAGATATATAATAAATGCAATTTTCTAACCCCTAGGCATAAAATAACCATAGATGTGCTGACATGCCATTAAAATCAATCAATCATATATATCTATTTATGAATGTTCATATAACAACTAAAATTCAGGACTGTAGCCTCATCATCAGATACAGTTTAGTGTCACACCCATTTTTGAAGTGTGTGTGTGGGGGTCTGACCCCCCTTTGCAGAGGATGCAGACTGCATATTATAAGTTCTATCAACAAGACACTTGAATAACCAGGAAGCTAAAAAACACAAAAGGTCCATTATATCCTGAGGGAGAGCTGCAATGATCTGAAAGAGGAAATAGGTTTCACAATTTCTACCAAAATTGCAATAAAGCTAATAGGGATACAATTTCTCAATCAAAATATGTGATAGAAAATGTTTGGATAAGGGATACATAAACTCGTACAAAAAGTCCAATGTGATTAAAATATAAATATAATTTGATTTCCCTTTTTTTAAAACCAAAAGTCAGATTTACAACTAATTTTAAATAGAGTTCTTTATTGCCTTCATTTGATCACAGTCTTTTCATGTTGAAGATGATTTTTGGCAATGTTGGGCCACAACCAGGAAATCTATGTTTGGCTTCAAATCATAAATTAGCTAGCCTCAAGGCTATAATGTTTACTTGTAATGTCAATTTATTTATCTTTATTGTTGAGAACAACTGCTCACAAGCATATATACTTCCAGAATTTGCAATGAGGCAAGCACTTTAAGAAATCTCTTGTAGAGAAGAACTATAGATAAGTAGTCTGTGGATCACATGTAGCTTGGAAGTCAAGTGTTTGAGACTTTTAAGTGAGACATGCATAAACTTGTTCCTTATTTTTAATTAAAAGATGTTTAACAAAATTCACAAATGGATACTGAACTACAGAAAAAGTGATATTTTGTGCAATAAGTATTGAAGTATGACTTATAGGGCACCTTACATGGTACAAAGGTTTGTAAACTAGACTAGCAGATCATTGTGAATTTTGTTTTTAATGATTGTCTTGTATTTATGGCCTTGTGCAAACTAAGGTAAGATTATTAAATGATAATTATAACTTATTGTTCAAGATATGTGTGTATGCCAACAGATATTCTTTAAAAAGCTATCAAATTTCCATATAGTTGAAAGCTTTAAATGTTATTGGCCTCCAATTCTATATTTGTATTAATCAATAGATACTGACTGAAAATGTTAACAGATCTATCAGAATCTGATTTAAAAACTGCTTTCCTTTCATAATTCATCACAATTTTTATGCTGAAATCACTGATTAAGCCACATCATCATCAATGATATGCAATCAAAATTTCTCCTAAAACATTAAAAAAAAACTGACAAATTAAATAGTTGATATGTTTTTAGAATGAGAAATGGGGGAGAAAAATATTTCTACATTAATGAAATAAACAAGTCTTTTTTCTTCTTTTTTTTAACCATGGATGGAAATTTATTTATTCAAACAGTCCATAATACTTTAAGAAATCATACAAATCAATATTCTATCTACTCAAAATGCCAAGTGTAATATTTCACCAAATGAAATTCCAACAAACAAGATTAATAACATAAGTAAATATTTAATTACTTAGACCAACATTTCATAAAATATGTGAATTTAAGGTATTATGTGGACGACTTTAAATAATAATGAAAATTACCAATGTATAATTACAAAGTAAAGTGAATTGCAATGCCTTATAAGATTATACACTGTATAAATTGTAATGTCTAATTAGATTATACACTGTATAAATTGTAATGTCTTATCAGATGATACCGTGTATAAAGTGTGTTAGAATATTTTAAGTAAATAAGCAGTAAATAACAAAAAGACCAGATGATACATGAATCAAATGTTGATAGAAATATATATTGATATACAGGTATACCTCACCTTACATCAGTTATTCATTTTGAGAAAGATGACCTAAGTCAAATTTACTTTCTTCTTGGTTAAACCACAAACAACCATTCTCAGTTCTATATTTTATTTATAAATGTATTTTTAATAATATATGGTCAATAAGAATTTATTTTAAGCTTACAAACAAATAAATTTCAGTTTTTAATATAGTACAGAAAAAAAAAGTAATCTAAATTTATGAATACATGTATGTACATACATGTAAATGTAGATGTTCACAATTTGTCGATCTTTACAGTACATCACAGACTCTTTATTTGTGAAAGTGGTTTGCTTTAAGACATTATAAAATAAAATGATTTTGTAAGGTTAAATAACAAATACAGTGATCAAAATTATTTTGCAATGGTAGAAAATAAACTAATTTATGCTAAATTTAACAATATTTAAATTCAACACAGATTCACAGATGTTTTCATATTTATGATGATTATATTGACATTTACAGTAAATGCACATATTCTAATATAATTCTATATACTTTTATTCTTATTTATTGTACAGTAATATGATTTTATGTGCTTTTAACACTTTTCTAGTGATGTTATGATTTCAATATTTGTGGCGGACAGATGTAAAGTTGATTAAAATGACTTAAACATGATTTTTATTTTTTCATATATTTTTTTTTGGACAAATGACATAATCAAAAATGATTTAACCTGTAATGATGTAGGCCGAGGTATACCCGTGTATGTATGTATATATTACCTCTTCACAGACAGCTAACGAGCAATTTTTAATCTTATTTATATATTCATTTTTGATTATATTTAAATAAAAACTTTTACTTTAATTAACTTTTGTTAACTCAAAAGCCTAATATTTCAGGCTAAGCACTATTTTACTATACACCATAAGTCCAATATTCCAGGCTCAGGGAAATTACATCACATACACTCAACTTAAATTAGCATGCTTGCAATGCATAATTCTGCTGATGCTTGACCACTAGTGAAACATATCAACGCGATTTTCCAAACTGTCTTTTTTCTCATACCATTGGATTTCATTCCAAGCTTTTCTCTCTCTCTCTCTCTCTCTCATGCACACAATGAAGTGATCTTCCTGAATCTGAAATATCAGGCTTATAGTATATAGTAAAATACTATTAAGCCCAGAATATTGGGTTTACAGGTTTCAAAGAGTGGAAGGATTAAATAGTTTGGTTTGTTTGGTTTTATGGCATATCAACCTTTTTAGGTTATTTAACGCCAAATCCATTTTTATGTAATCTGTTCTATTGAAAACAGTTCAGTTTAGCATAAGTACACAGTTTAATTGTCAAAAACATTTCCATTTAAAACTATTTAAGCAGTTATATGTAATAATTCAGTTAAGTGTAAATACAGTTTTAATGTCGAAAAACAGTTCTATTTGAAATAATTCAGTTAAGCATAAGCATACGGTTTAAGTGTCAAAAACGTTTCTATTTCAAGCTATTCAGTTTACTCAATTCAGTTTAGCATAATTATGCTGTTAGTTCTATTTAACCCATAGATAGGACCCTTATCAGGTGCTACCACTCCGGGCCAGAGTGGACCTGGGAGCAATGGCAATGAAGGGGTACTCCACATTATTCAAAGCTCCAGTACTGCTGGAACCTCACCATCAGATTGTTTAGTGTCATATCCAGAACACTCGTTGGCGGGGGTCTTACCCCTCTGCAGAGAAGCAGTCAGTGTATTCTACAGCCTTCCCAGCCGACTGGGCAAGGAAGGATTAAAGTAAACCATGTAGTAAACAATATATTTGATATGAATATTATTTAGAGTCAAACAAATAACTTATATTAGTTTTTGATACTTTTAGATTATGTTTTATTTTACATCTCATCTATTTCTTTACTCGATTCATCTATAAAAAATAAATAAATGAATTTGACTTTCACCTGTTATGCTATAGTAATACAACCTATTGCTGTCTTGTTCACCTTACTACTGTAGCTTGTACCAGACTAAACTAAGCAAACACTTAAAAGGTAAGTAAAGTTGGCAACCTTAGTCGAGGGTGACCTGAAGGCTCCCTTTTCAATAGCTACCACACTGAGGTGTAAGGGAGGGCGCTACTCCTTTCCCTGGATTGCTCCACTTTACCCTTGATCCCCACCTTATAATACTGAGTGTTTAGCAAGGCAGCATCAAGTACCATTTTTTGAGTCTTTGGTATGACACGACCTGGGATTGAACTCCGGCCTCCTGGACCATTGGCAAACACTATACTCATGAGGCTAATGGCCCAGTACTTAAAAGGTACCAAGCATAAAATAATACTAATCGAGCTAGTGATCCAATATCAAGGCCTTGTAATAGCCTAGCTATGTAAAACTAAGTAAATATCTTAAAAAAAACGAAGTAAATATAAACAAAACTGAATGTTTGTCCTTCTAGACATTATTAAAATATCAATAACTGCCTTTTTTTTCTGCATAAAGAATTATACAAATATTTGTTTGCTCTGATAAGTATCTATTTTATCATTTTTTACTTTTAATCAGTAGATCTCCACATAAGCAAATCAAATACAGGTGAAAAAGTATAAAAAATATAGGCAGTTATTTCTATGTAAAATAAACATTTTAAAATGATCTTAAACCAAAACAAACAACATAACTATGTTTTGAATGTTGATGCTAGTCTTTGACATCAGTTGTTTTTTTGTTTATTCTCAGAAGTTTGAAACTTACAGCTAAACTTTTCAAATGCAAACCTAAGCCGCCACTTCACATAGTGAGTGCTTTGGAAAAGTTCAATTTGTTTTACAAATAGATAAAAAAGCCATATTTTATTTCTATCTTACATTCCCAGATCAGCTTGACTTTTCACATGAGCAGCAAAGTTTTTATTTCAACATTAACATTTCTGGTTCTTATAATTATGCAAGTCACTTTTGATAGCTCGGAAGAAAACCATTTGGTTGTCTATAGAGAAAAAGCAAACAGATGCTTCCCAATTACAAATACAGATAAAAATCTACAATTTTTGTATAATAATAAGAATGATGATGATGAACTGTATGGATATTTCAAGAGACAAACTGATGAGAAGACTTGGATATGGCTAAGAAAAAGAAATCTAAAGAGAGAAAATGAACCTCTTTTAATAGCAGTACAAATAATACCATAAGATATTTAAGTCCTAGATGCATCAAGGAAGGTCATCAGTGATTCACTGTTTTCCTCGCCGATTTCGGGTTTTCGCATCATATCGACTCCAACAGCAACCCTGGCATGACTCTAGAAGAGTCAAACTGCCTCCTTGATAGCAATGTGCCACGCACCATAACATTGCTAAAACAATAAAAAAACTCGTAAGGCTGGACTTCGACCATTCTTTATTGACATATGTCATTCAGCATCAGCCAATGAAAACAGGGCATTTTGCGCTCCTCCACTATATAATGTTGTCATTACTTTATCCGGTTTCGATCAACTACTTCCGGATTCGATAACGAGGTAAGATGGTATTTTAAATGCTTTGTCTAAGTCCATGTTTTACATATTAAATGCTAATCCCCTAGCGATACTAAAACTTTAACAAAACCAATGCGTATCCAAATTCATCTACCTCAGAAGCAGCGTATCATCAACAGAAAAGGACATCGACATGCAGCTAACGAAGGTATGGATAGCTATCGATAGGCTATTGATCATATGGAAGTCAGACCGATAAAATGAAACGCAGTTTCTTCTAGGCAGTGGTCGTATCGATACTGCTGTATGGAAGCACTACTTGGACGCTAACTAAACGGCTGGAGAAGCTAGACGGCAATTACACAAGAATGTTGCGAGCAATATTGAACAAGTCCTGGCGGCAACACCCCACAAGGCACCAACTATACGGCCACCTGCCTCCCATCACGAAAACTATCCAAGTTAGACGAACCAGACATGCAGGTCATTGCTGGAGAAGCAGGGACGAGCTCATAAGTGATGTACTCCTATGAACCCCCACATATAGCCGGGCAAAAGCAGGACAATGAGCACGAACATACATCCAGCAGCTATGTGAGGATACAGGGTGTGGCTCTGAAGACCAGCCAGAGGTGATGAACAATAGGGAGAAGTGGCGAGAGAGGGTCAGGGATATCCGTGCCTACGGCACAACATGATGACACATATCCAACCACAAATCTATCCTATACTAGTACTTCTAAAAAATAAAAAAAATTTCTATACAATTATACAAAGTGGAAATTGATAATACACAACAGAATAACAAGTGTAGTTTCGGTGGGGATAAAGATGAAATAGATAATCATATAAGCAAATGCAGCAAACTGGTACAAAAAGAGTACAAAACTAGGCATGATTGGGTGGGAAAAGTGATCCACTGGGAATTGTGCAAGAGATTAAAATTTGACCATACGACCAAATCGTATATACACAAACTGGAATCCATCCTAAAAGATGAAATGTATCAGAGACTTTGAGATACAAACACCTAGAAGGCCAGTGTTGATTAACAAGAAGAAAAGAACATGTCATCTAGTGGATTTTGCTTTTCCAGCAAACCACAGAATGAAAATCAAAGAAAGCAAAAGCAAAAGCAAAAAAAAAAAAATACTTGGATCTTGCCAGGGCACTAAAAAAGCTGTAGAATATAAATGTGATGGTGATAACAGTTGTAGTTGGAGTACTGGGAACAATTCCCAAGGGTTTAGAAGAAAGACTATAGAAACTGGAGACTATATAGGCCACAGCCTTGTTAAAATCGGCCAGAATACTGAGAAGAGTCCAGGAGCTCTAAGGATACTTACAGTTACTCTGATTCAGTGAAAGAACATTAACTAATGCTGATGTGAAAAACTCACAATAACAATAATAATGATGATAATAATATTAATGAGTCTAGGGAAACTGGAGACCTGAGGAAAAACTGAGACATTCCACACCACAACACTACTAAGATCAGTTAGAATACAAATAAAATTCCTGGAGACCTAAAAAAAACTTGCTGTTAGACTTCGGTAAAAACTACCAGATACTACTAGTATGAAAAACTTAATAATAATAATAACAACAATAATAATAAAGTGGAAGTTATGTGGTAATAAAGGTGAAATGATCAATCCTATGATAAGTGAAGGGAGCAAATTAGCACAGAAAGAGTATAAGACTGGACAAGACTGAGTGGGGAAGATGATCTACTGAGAATTGTGCAAGAGATTTAAATTTAACTATACAAACAAGTGGTGTAAACAACTTGGAATCTGTCCCGAAGAATGGGATACACAAAGTTCTCTGGGATTTTGAGATACAAACAGATCACCTAATCTCTGCCAGATGATCAGACCAAAGAATAGTCAGCAGAAAAGAAGACAACCTGCTGAATAGTGAACTTTGCCATTCTAGCAGACTACAGAGTAAAATTAAAAGAAAGTGAAATGAGAGATAGATATCTAGATTTTGCTAGAGAACTAAGAAAACTATGGAACATGAAAATGATGGTGATGCCAATTGTAATAGGTGCACTTGGAACACTCCTCAAAAGACTGATAAGGAACTAGAAGATTTAGAAATCAGAGGACAAGTAGAGGCTATCCAGACTACAGCATTATTAAAATCAGCCAGAATACTGAGAATAGTCCTGGAGACTTGAGGAGATATGCTATCACTCCAGTGAGAAACCATCAGCTAATGCTGGTGTGGAAAACTCTCAAAAGAATAAAATGATAATGATAATAATATCAACTAGAACCAATAACAGAAGCAAAAGGAATTAGTATGCTCCAAGACTTTGCTATCCGAATTGACCAAAAAATAAAGAGTAATAAATAGACCAGATATTGTAGTTAAGAACTATAAAAGAAAAACATGTTTTCTAATTGTCAGTACTAAAAGATAACAATATATCACTCAAAGAATATAATAAAATAAGTAAATACTGGAAATAAAAACTAAGGAAATGTGGCACCTTAAAACTACCATCATGCCAGTAATAGTGGGAGTTCTGGCTATAAACAAGGGACAAATAAACACATTAACAAGATACCTAGCAATTCCAGCCTATATAAAATACAAAAAAATTGCACTTTAAGGAACTGCTCATCTCCTTAGAAGATTACTATCAACGTGATTGAAAAATATCACCTCCAAAAAAAACATCCAAAAACATAAATACATAGAATGCATATAATCACTCCCTTAATCTAGGTCTTGGATAGTGAAGGATTATAGGAAACCAAAAATAAAACGGAAAATCATAAAAATAATAAGAAAATAGGAAAATAATATTGTTAATCTAATTAGCACTTAATTATATAGTAAATGAACCTAAAGTCATACAACAAACTTGAATATAGATTTAGTTTTGCTACATGCGGAGCTCAATTTTTAATAAGAAGTTAGAAAACTAAAGGACTCCATTGATGGATTATTAGGAATAAGGCTACAAGTGTAAAATACTCTTGAATAAAATTGATTTTTTTAACTGACAAAACTAACAGCAGTTGTTCTCTTCTATCAGGGAATGAAGAACATGGGATAAAATAACTCATTCAGAAACAAAATATTTTAAGATTAAAAAGAATTTTGGAATAAAGAAAAATAACAATAGAAATAACAAAAATGTTTTATTGACACTTAAAACAAATGTATCAAAATGGAAATAATAAAAAGAAAAATCAATTCAAATAAAAATAGTGAACTCCAATTTTCTGTTGGTATATTGTAGGGAAAATGTACCAAAATTTTTAAAAAAGGAGGGGATTGGAATACTTCTGGCAACTTTACTATATACATTACAAGCATATAGAAGGATCTCGAATTGCACATGGGGGTGTCCTCATGGTGTGATGGTTAAAGCGATGGACTGCAGAATCGTAATAAGCGAGTTCGAACTCCAGTTGTGCTATTATGTTCATTTTCGAGCAAATACTCTTGGGAAAGGTATGAACCCCCTTATCCTCCCAGCTATGGGTTAAATAGTACCGCTACTGTCCTTCTAGGAGAATGGATTTGGCATTAAATAACCTACAAAGGTTGATATGCCATTAAACAAAGAAACCAAACCAATTGCACATGATGTATGAGAGCCTATCAGTTCAGTTAAAGATGTGAACCTCTTGACTGCTTACACAAGTGATTTTATTTACAGTGGTGAAGACTTATCTACACTCATCAAGTCATGCTGATAGCCTGGGGATCCTGGACTTTCTCTCACCACCCATCCCTATCTGCCATTGCCCTTGGTAGGTTTTCTAGGTCACATTCAGAATCTGCACAGAGCTGATGTATGTAAGTCCGGTGGTCAAACAGTAATGGCATGTCCATGTGTAGTAGTCCATAAAAAAATGTTGCTTACGAATTTGTCCTTACCTCTCCAGCAGTGCCTTGTGTATTTGGATGTTTGTGAGATGAGAGGTAGATGGCTGTACAACTGATATTTTGTGGGATGTTGCTTCTAGGATTTGTTCAAAACAGAATGTAGCATTTTTTGAGTAGTTCTCGTCAATGGAAGGGTCATACTTTTCCCAAAGATATTAGAGCGAAAGTGAATATAATAGTGTGATTGGAGTTAAAACTTGCTTCGGCTCATTGGCCTAAAGAGTAGAGTGTTCGCCAATGATCCGGGAGACCTGGGTTCAATCCCAGGTCACGTCATACCAAAGACTTTAAAAATGGTATTTGATACCTCCTTGCTTAACACTCAGCAATATAAGGTACGTATCAAGGGTAAAATGGAGCAATTCTGGGAAAGGAGTAGCGCCCTTCCCTACACATCGGCATAGTAGCTATTGAAAAGGAAGCCTTCTGGTCGCCCTCGACTAAGGTCCCCAACTTTACTATACTTACAATGTCACAGTCTAGCATGTTAGCCACTGTGCCATGGAGACTCCCACCCAATAGATGATTTTGTTTACAATGGTGAAGGCTTGTCGACAGTAGTAATACTATTTAACCTATATCTAGAGGGATAAGGAGGTTAAATACTTTTTCCAAGGGTATCAGTCTGAAAAGGGACATAATCGTGCAACTGGGGTTCAAACTTACAATGATGTTCAACTCAACATGTTAGCTACAAGACCTGAAAGACCCAACTACCAGCAGGTGATTTTATCTACATTGGTTAAGGCTGGTCTACAGCCAACTACACTTTTTGGATGAGCTGAAAACAAAAGAATGGGACACCAAAGATCCACAGATTCTTCAAACAACACTCTTCATGCTTTGAATTCATAGTTTTTCATTCTCTTAGACTCAGTCCTGTCAGCTGGAGCTGTAGAATATGCCGACTGCATCTCTGCAGAGGGGTAAGACATCCCACTACAAGTTTCCTGGATATGACACAAAATCATTTGATGGTGAGGTTCCAGTCCTTGAGATTTTCAAGACTGTAACGTACCACTTCATTGCCATTACTTCCAGGTCCACTCTGACCTGGAGTAGTAGTATCTGTTAGGCTCCCCTCTATGGGTCAAATAGAACTGTTTATACTTGAAACCATTTAACTGTGTGCAAACAACTGATCAATATTAAATTGAATTATTAGTATTAGATAGCAATATTTGAAACCATTTAAAAGTGTGCAAATAGAATTATTAGTGTTCAAGAGCAATACTTAAAACTGTTTAACTATGTGCAAATAGAACCATTAGTGTTAGATAGTTAAATGGTTTCAAGTATAGCTATCTAACACTAATGGTTCTATTTGCACATAGTGAAATGGTTTCAAGTATAGCTGTGTGCAAAAAAAAAAAAAAATGAGCTCTGGCTTGTTTAAAAATGTTACCTACAAACTATTCATTTTCAAATCACACACACACACACACACACACACACACATATATATATATGATTCAGCATTAAATAACCTTCAAGGGTTGATATACAAAAAAAAAAAACCAAAAAAAAACAACCAACCAAAAAATTCTCCAAGACTGGTTACCTTACCTAGGTTAACACAGCCTGTCTGCCCTATTATTCATCCAAAGCTGGGGTAGAAGAAAAGTCAATTTCCCATGACAATAACTTTTATACCACTCATACTTCCATCATACTGAAAATGTGAAATGTAAACAGTCTCATCCAGGAATTGAACTCAGTTTGTCAAGTTCATTTCATAAGATAACCATTATGCTACATGCACTTTAGATTATTGCATTGTTATAATTGCAAAAAAATCTGTATTTTTACAATGTTCCATTTCAAAATAACACTAGCCATAACTGATGAATATTTACTAAAAATTTCTATTAACTAAGACAATATAGAACGAGTTTATAACAATTTTCTACTTAAATTAATCATGATGAACATTCATGAAGTATTTTCAGCTTATATACAATTATTTTTGGTTTAACTTAAGAAAAATAAATAGCAAATAAAGACACTCAATTTCAACAGATTTTAAAAAGAATTAGGAGATGACAGATGAAAATAATCAAGAAAGCTTACCAAAGATTGTTTCAGAAGTTTTCACCTACCTAAAAAGAAAAGAAAACATTTTTAATCAAGAATCTTTAATAAAATAAATCAAAAAGATGGCCTTTTAAAAGAGATATAGATATAATTCACAAATCATATACATATTTCTAAGATGTGATATAAAATCTAATAGACAAATACAGTATTGTCCATAAATAAATCTACCACTAACAATTTATTTTACTCTATTTTCTGGCATATAAGACACAAGAATTACATGTTATTTAGTGAACTAGTGTCCATGGAAATTTATCCAAAACTCATAGCTTTTTTATATTAAACTTTGGGAAATGCACTACCCAATCATAATACTACTATTTTGGATAATTAAAAAGTTTTGTATGTTTCTGTTTATTTAAATCTGCTGGCAAATATGGTAATTTTCTTCTAAACCAAAGTATTCTATATAGATAAATTCTCTGAGCAATTCTATTTAAATTTGAATGCAAGACATAGTTATATTGCTGTTTTTTTTTAATAGAGTACTTGTACATATATATTTTATGACTGATATTAGTAAACTAACACATAAGTTGACCAACTGTGGTCAAGGGCGACCCAAAGGCTCCATTTTCAATAGCTACTAGACCGAGGTATAGTGGAGGGCACTATTCCTTTCCCTGGATTGTTCTACTTAGCATTTTAAGGTATGGATCAAGGGTGAGTGTTATGCAAGGAGGCATCAAGTCCCATTTTTTGACTCTTTGCTATCACTCAACCTGGGATTGAACCCTGGTCTCCTGGCCCATTGGCAAACATGCTACCCATTATGCCAATAGGCCAGTATATATATATATTTTTTTCCTCAGTTTTAAACTTCATTAAAAGGTATTCTGGAGTCTGCTATATGCGCAAGTATCTTGAATGATGGCATATCAGCAATTTGGGAGGGTGGAGGGGGGTCCTAAGTACATCTTGTATTTCATCCCTGGTCAACATGTAGTATACTACCACTGAGTCTTAACAACAAGGGACACATATATGTAAAAATATAGTCTTATACCTTTATTTGTCAATGAAGACACTTGTGTGGGGCAGTAGAGTCATTGGAGAGAGAGAGTTCGCTTGCACAGAGGGGTCATTAGAAGTTGGAACTGCCAGTAGGATTTGCTTCAGCCCAAAATTCTTGACCGTATATAGTCTTATAACTACCATGCAATGCTCGTCCCTCATTAGTCATGGCCCACACCCATGCGATGCTTGCTTTTCATTGGCCATGGCCCACACCCACGCAATGCTTGCTTTTAATTGGCCATGGCCCACACCCACGCGATGCTTGCCTTTCATTGGCCATGGCCCACACCCACGCGATGCTTGCCTTTCATTGGCCATGGCCCACACCCACGCAATGCTTGCACTTCACTGGCCATGCGTTACATGCATGCAATGCTTGTTTCTGGAATCGTCTTATTGATTTTACCTACAGCCAGATGTATCCATCAACAGCATCCACCAGGTTTAATGCAGGGCAAGATGATATATTACAAACATTTCTGAAAGTATGTCCATTTTAATTCTTAACCTCTTGTTAATTATTTAAGTGTGGTGAGTAATATAAACCAGAATTGTTTGTTTTGCAAATTATAAGGTAAATCAGAGGCATTAATACAAATTAGTTGTAGAAAATGCAGGTATCTGCTAAATCAACCATATTCAATGTTTCTGCGGCCAAGGTGCTCTGAACCAGTCTAAGAATTTTCTTGGATTGCCAGTGTAAGGGGAAGTAATTTCCACTGCTTTCAACTAGGAAAATCATGTACCTTTCTTGAAGATCACCATAACCAAAATTGGCAATAAGCTACAAATATTAGGCTGCATAATTCCCAAAGATTTGGAACGATAATGTACAACTTTTCTTTCTTTGGCTTCTTGATGATTTTATTTACTTGTCTAATAGATTCCAATTTCTTCTCTTCCCAGTCAGCTGGGGCGGTAGAATACACCGACTGCTTCTCTGCAGAGTGGTAAGACCCCTCCCCAACGAGTGTCCAGTATATGACACTAAACAATCTGATGGTGAGGTTCCAGTAATGCTGGAACTTTGAGAAATGCGACATACCCCTTTATTGCCATCGCTCCTAGGTCCACTCTAGCCTGCAGTGGTAGCACCTGATAGGGTCCTATTTATGGGTCAAATAGAAACTTAACTGCATACTTATGCTAATCTGAATTGTTTGAAATTTAATTTGGCATTAAATGACCCAAAAAAGGTTGATACACCATAAAACCAACCAATTTCTTCTCTTTGAGTCAACCGGTCAGCTTACTAATATCAAAACTCAAATCAGACTTAGTTTGTATTGCTAGCCAATTTAGTTTCCCCAATTAACTGTCTAACATATAACTTCTGTCACTAAGATGCTCTCCAATAAGGATGGGCAACCTTTGTCAAGAAGTGGGCTGTATGAAACATGGCTCATCATCAGGCTGGCTGCACTACTAAAAAACATTTAAGATAATTCTACACTGAATATACAACTATTTTCACAGCAGAAGATACATATAAGTATCTGCTTTAAAAATAGGAAAAAATTGATTTTTTTTTTCTATAAAAAACTGAAGTCTTAGGAAGACCATTCAGAAAGTACTGCAAAGCTATAGTTTGCCCATGACTATACTGTCCATTGTTTATAAGTTGAATCTACTTGAAGTCTTTAATATATTCATCATATAATTAATTACTTTATCACAGATTTACTTTATATCCAAAGCCAGTGTAATGAAACTTCAAATTTGACAATAGATTTAAACTTGAGTTTATCAATAGCAGCCACCTGAAATATCTTTATTCCTCTACAAAAACATTATCTACATGGTTTGAAATGATACCACGTAATTTTCCATCATAGGTTTGGTTTGGTTTCTTTGTTTTTAATGGCATATCAACTCTTTTTAGGTTATTTAATGCCAAATCCATTCTCCTAGAAGAACAGTAGTGGTATTATTTAACCCATAGCTGGGAGGATAAGGGGGTTCATACCTTTCCCAAGGGTATTTGCCCGAAAGTGAACGTAATAGCGCGACTGGAGTACGAACTCGCGTACTACGATTCCGCAGTCCATCGTTTTAACCATTACACCACGAGGACACCCCCCTTTCCATCATAGTACCATGAAGTAATTGCTTGATCATATATAGACACTTCAGCATCAATAGCAAGTAATTCCTGTTTAACTATAAGATACTATGACAGAGATGCATTGCTAAGACCAGGAATCCTCCAACCCACAGGCCACATCCAAAATTTTCTCTTCCTTTTTTTATGTCGACTCAAGAAGTGCAGATAGAACTTATCTTTAGTGTTTGGAAGATTTGAAATCCAAATTTCTTGCTTGTCACATCCTTAATTTCTATAAGAACTATGTGCTTTCATCTGGACAATTCCCCAACCTTATCACTCACACCCAGCAAGTAGTGAGTTTGGTACTATAAACCACTAAGAACAGCTGTTCTTCCAAATGAAGAATGCTAAGATTATGCTGCATTTTCAACTGTCAAATTATCACTTTCTATTGAATTCCTTCTGTCAACTTCTTCATTTAATTTACATCTTTTTGTGATTGCAAACAACATCAGAGGTCTCATTAATAAATTATGATTGTTACCTTGGGATTTTTTTTCCCCCTGATCTTTAAAAATCATAGCTCTGGTATCTTCTGAGTTTGTAGCCCTCAGGCTAAAAAGGTTAGGAGCTTTTGGCTTAGATTATACACACACACACACACACACACACACACACACACACACACACACACACAATTTCCAAAGTCTATCAACTGCCAGTTTGGTTTTAGGTAGTGACACCAAATGAACTCACCCCAGTCAGCAAAGATTGTAGAATATGCTGACTGCATCTTTGCAGAGGGGTTAAGACCACCTCCCTCGACTGAACAAGTGTTCTGGATATGATGCTAAACAATCTGATGGTGAGACTTTAGCTCTGGAGCTTTGGGGAATGTGGAGTACCTTTTCATTGACATTACTCCCAGGTCTACTCTGATTTTGAATTGTAGTACCTGTTAGGATCCTATCTATGGGTCAAATAGAACTACTAATCTATTTAACTATGTGCAAGCAAATGTCTGATGTTAAATTGAATTGTTAGTGTTAGATAGTAATACTTGAAACCATTTAACTGTGTGCAAACAAATGAGCTCTGGCTTGTTTAAAAATGTTACTTACAAACAATTAGTTTACAAATCATATATTTAATATCTATATGTATAAACTGAGTTTGGCATTAAATAACCTAAAAGGGTTGATATGCCATAAAAACCAACCAGATGAACTGCTGTATTAATCAACATGCTCTCTAAGAAAATTGTCTTGATCTCCAAGATATTACATGACTAACTATTAGATGCTGTAATAGTATGAGCTATCTTGAAATTCTCTTTAGAACAATATAGTGAATCCATTCGAACCATATTGGCACATTCATCCTGGAATCCATTCACAGCCAATCTTACCGCCTTTTCTACTTTTCCTATAGCTTCTTTGTGATAATCAATCTTGTTATCATTCGAGGTTGTCTTGAGTCAATCACTTCTGTATAATAAACATTGTTTTTAATCCAACAGTCTAATTCTTTTTGTTTAGTATGAGCCACAGTCTCACATGATGAAATTAATACATCTTTATCTTCTATTTTTGTCCAGCATTTTGTTCAACATCTCTTTACTTGCTCCTTTTCTTCTGATTTCAAATTAAACTATTTAAAAATAAAAACGCAAAAGAAAACGGACAATTTGATCAAGATTAACATTAATATAGAGTTTATTTCTTCCCATGGCTATGACAGCAAAACTTGATGCTCTATACTTTTTCTGGGACATTAAAATTTTAGTCTTTTTTTCGTAGATATAAGCACAAATATTTTCTTACTCTAAAAGCCTTTGACAAGTTTCTCATTACTCTCAGTAATATTTAACTTCCTTGATATATCAAAACATTTTGGGATGATTTATCCAAATCTGTGAAAAAAGTGTTTTTTTTTTACAACAGTTTAGGGAATAGAGGCTATGTATTTTTTTACACTGTTTAAAGAATAGAGTTTTTTTTTGTTGTTTTTTTTTGTGCTATAATCAAACAGGTGACATTTCAACACTAGACGGAACCTCTCTGAAACTGATAGACAAATTCACCTACCTAGGAAGCAGTGTGTCATCAACCGAAAAAGACATCGACACACGGCTAACGAAGGCATGGACAGCTATCAATAGGCTATTGATCATATGGAAATCAGACCTGACCGATAAAATGAAACGCAGTTTATTCCAGGCAGCAGTTGTGTCGATACTGCTGTATGGATGCACTACTTGGACGCTGGAGAAGAAGCTTGACGGCAATTACACAAGAATGTTGCGAGCAATATTGAACAAGTTCTGGCGGCAACACCCCACAAGGCACCAACTATACAGCCACCTGCCTCCCATCACGAAAACTATCCAAGTTAGACAAATCAGACATGCAGGACACTCCTGGAGAAGCAGGGACGAGCTCATAAGTTATGTACTCCTATGGACCCTCACATATGGCCGAGCAAAAGTAGGATGACCAGCTCGAACATACATACAGCAGCTCTGTGAGGATATGGGATGTAGCCCTGAAGACCTGCCAGAGGCGATGAACAATAGGGAGAAGTGGCGAGAAAGGGTCAGGGATATCCGTGCTAGCGGCACGACATGATGATGATGATGATGATGAAAGAATAGAGGCTAAGTATTTTTAAAATTTTTTACACAGTTTAAGGAAGAGAGGCCATGTAGTTTTTAAGAGTTTTTTTTGTATTTTTATTTAGACTGTTAAGCTTTGACATGAACCATAATAATCAAGTTTAATTTCTTATCCTCTGTACTTTCTGTATCATCATTTAAAAATATTATTATTATTTTGGGCTTTCTACAATAACTTAAAAATTTGCCTTTATTTCACACAAGCTAAAAATTGTCATTTTTTCTTTTCTTCTTTTTAAATTAAAAACCTTCTTTGCTTAATTGATGTTTCATTGTTTCTTAAACAAAAAAAACAAACAAAACATGGAAACCACAATTTCAAGACTGAATGGACCAAAATAAATATTATTCATCTCCTAAACACTTTAATGCTGTTTTTATTATGCTATTAACAACTATAGATGATAAAGTTAAAAAAAACATCTTGATTTCAGGACAGAATTATTTGGGGGGGGGGGCAATGGCAAAAAAAGTTAGTCAGGAACTCTGACAATCTGGTTACTTCCTTCTTTATAAAAGGTGAGTCAAGCTTAGCATACAAGTTTTTCAGTCCCTCATCTACTTATAGATCATCTCCCTGAATGGCTTTTTTAGCCTTTTCAGTCAATGATAAGAATAGTGTGTGAGATCTCTTACCAGAAAGCAATCAACTTAGATAGCAATGAGATTAGATTAATTAACCACTATCAACAATGCCATGTGAATTAGCTGTCACTACCAGCTTCCCTGAGGCGCCTCTGGTGGTGTAATGGTTAGCAAGCTCGACTAGCAAACCTATACGAGTGAGTTCGAGTCTCATTGGGTGCCCCTTTCATATGGCCTTGTGCCACATCTAAGCAAAAAGCTTAGTAAATTTCCACTACCAGCTTCCCTGACAAACTTCAAAAAGATTCACACTTAAAATGAATATAGATCAACAATAGGTACATCAGAGAAACTTTTTTGTATTTGACTCCTCATAAAGTCAAGGTCATTTTAATATGGGGGTCCTCTGCAGGAAGAAAGCCTCCTGTGAGGTGATTTTAAAAACTGCTTAGATTCTGTTGGCATTTCCCTTTGGGAACATCTCAGGCACCAGTCAATAAACCCATCTTGCAGGAAGTACCCATAGAACTAAGCTGTTAATCATTTTATGTGTCTCCCAAGCTGAAAGGCTGAGGTACAGTAGAGCATACTTGATGACAATGACCACTATTCATTGCTGACTGAGACTTTAGTAATTCATTCATTGCATATTGACCTTCTTGTAAATTACTAACAGCACAAAACAATTATTAAAGGATTATTCACTACTAAAAGTTTAAATCAAGTATTAAATAGAAATACTTTAAATTTATATATTCTCATTATGCTTATATGAAACTATAACCCAGCACAAATAGCACATTGAGCGGGGAGGAGTTCCCATGGTGTAGTGGCTAATGTGCTGGACTGCAATATCATAGAAAATGAGTTCAAAATCCAATCAACTTTCGGAATAATACCCTTTAGAAAGATATAAATCCTCTTATCTCACAGCAATGGGTTAAATAGTACCAGTAAGTAAAGTTGGCAACCATAGACGAGGGTGACCCGAAGGCTCCCTTTTTAACAGCTACTACACCGAGGTGTAGGGGAGGGTGCTACTCCTTTCCCTGGATTGCTCCACTTTACCCTTGATACGTACCTTATATTGCTGAATGTTTAGCAAGGAGGTATCAAGTACCATTTTTAAATTTATTGCGGACTTTTTGTCCTCATCTTGGTAGTTTTTTGTGTTGTTTCTTCTTTCACTACATTTCAGCCAAATTTCACCTCTGGCCTTCTTCAGGTGATTTACCGCGACCTTGGATAGGAATACTGAGAAGAAGAAGGCCAGAGGTGAAATTTGGCCGAAACGTAGTGAAAGAAGAAACAACACAAAAAACTACCAAGATGAGGACAAAAAGTCCGCAATAAATAAAAATTAATTCTCAGATTAAGAAGCCTCATCTCAAAATGATTCCAATTAAAGACAATTACCATTTTTAAAGTCTTTGGTATGATGCAACCTGAGATTGAACCCATGTCTCCTGGACCATTGGCGAACACTACCTAATAAGCTGATCAAAATAGTACCACTATTGTTCTTTTATAAGCATGGTTTTGGCATTTAATAACCCATGAAGGTTAATATGCCATTAAACAAAGAAACCAAGCCAAGCAAAATCGCATGTCATAGCCAGATTTTTATTAGAGCAGTAAACTTTAAGAAATTTTCTAACTTAAAGAATAAAGCAATTTCCAGTTCAATGATAATTCTTTTGAGTTTGCATTTGTGCTGAACATCATTTTTTTAATCAGTCAAATGTTCAGTATGATAGAGATAATCAAGAAATGCTGATTAGAATCCTTTATGCCTTAAATAAAAGTCTCATATATCTTCATGGGTTGCTTTTAAAATGTACCCAATAAATTCAAGGGTTTTCTAGTATATTACTAAAATTCTCATTATGTTTGTATGTGATACATGTGTAAAAATAATCCTGCCAAAATGGTTCATCATGAGATTTTCATTAGAGCAATAGATTTATTCTCTCACTTAAAGATAATTTTGAAGGGTCTTTGTTCATGCTGAACATATTATTTTAATCATCTGAATTCTCAATGTAATGAGGATATAACTATGAAATACTAATAAGAATCCTTCAGGCCATTTTGAACAGAAGTATCAATATCATCATAGACAACTGTTAAAATGGGAACCAGTGAATTTGCAGGTTGTCTAGTCTTTCTTCAGGATCTCTGTATCCCAAATAAGAGCCATTGAAATGACAGAGAAGAACATTAATCCTTTCTAATCAGAATAACAATAAAAAGCAAAGTAAGTAATCAATGTCTTTTCCTTTTTTAACCACTGGCAAGTTGCTATGTTCACTTCTCTTAAGATTCTTAGTTACTAACCTGAATCAATTCATTGCCAATATAATTTGACTAAGTTATAATTACTTTATTGTTCTTGCAAACATAACAAGTACATAAGGTATAGGTCAGGGGTGGGAAACCTTTGGCTTTAAGGCCATATTCAGTCTTCTAAACCACCAAATACAGCCTTCCATGGTTTTGTTGAAAGACCAATTAAAATTGTGCCCATCCAATTTAGAACTTGATATCCTAATACATTCATGGAAAAAAAAAGCAATCTTAAAAAGTCATTAAAAGATTAGTAAAGTTTTCCATTTCTTTTAAGTAGTCTTATGTTAATTAAATTTGGACTAAGATAACAAATAAAAGCTTAAACTTAAGATTTTGTTGTAAAAGTACAAGAAATTTATTAAGTGTAGCCTTATTAGAAGACAAAAAAAATATCAATGTGGCCTTTACTGTACATAAAAGGATTCCCCATTTCTGGTATAGCTAAATGGTAAATAATTTGAAATCTTTAGTTTAATTTAAAGTATGATCTTACACATTTTTACTTCTAAAATTACAGTAGAATATGCCAACTGCCTTTTTGCAGAGGGGTAAGACCTCCTCATGTCAATAACTATCCTAGATATGACACAAAACTATCAGATGATGAGGGTCCAATCTTGGAGTTTTGGGGAATGTAGAGTACTGCTTTATTGTCTAGTCTGACCCTGAGTGGTAGTACTTGTTAGGGTCTAATCAATGGGTCAAATAGACCTGTTTAATCATTTACTACACTTACAAACCATTTAACTATGTGCAAATGGATGAATAATGTTGAGTAGAATTATTAGTTTTAGATAGCAATGGTTGAAACCATTTAACTATGTGCAAATAAATGGCAATACTTGAGACCATTTAACTGTTTGCAAACAAATGAGCTCTGGCTCATTTAGAAATGTTACCTACAAATTATTAGTTTACAAACCACATATTAACAGGATTTGGCATTAAATGACCAAGAAAGGTTGAAATGCCATAAAACACAACCAGCTCATCAAAATTAAAATTCAAAATTGCTGCTTTAGGGATCTAACATACTTTGAAATACAAGGGTTGATTAATAAGTAGGGTCTTGCTAGTTGAGAAGATAAAAACATAGTTGGTTGTGTTTTATGGCATATCAACCCTTTTCAATTATTTAATGCCAAATCCTATATGATAAAACAGTATAGACATTTTTGTCTAAATATTTTTGTATTTATCCTTTTAAGCTGCAGTATTGATGTTAGGGTATCTAGCAGGAATTGGTTCATAAACCTTTCATAATTGATTGTTTCCCAAGTACTTTCGGTCTGATCTCGGGCCATCATTGGGGTGGGGTGGGGTAGGGGGGTTGTATATGGCAAAACCAATATAACCTTTGCATGCACATTATTACTTTGTAAGAATGGAGCATTTATTGTTTATACTGGTGCATTGTTGTAGTGTTCATTTTCAAATTTTATTCTATAAATAGCAACAGCAGCTACAGATATCTGAGTACATTAGCACTGGATTCAAAATTAATTCAATTTTGCTTTGAATGTTTGTTTCGAATGTGTAGAACTTTGAGAATCTGGAATTGTTGTTTGTTATTTTGTTCTAATATTGTTGTGTTTTAGGTAAGAATTTTCAGAGATTCAATTGTAGAGTAGGAGTGTTTCTCTAGATGTTGGGCTATTGAACTGATGTCAGAGAGCTGCATAGTAAGTTGTCTCAATAGGGTAGTAGAAGTCAAACCAATGTATATATTGTTGTTTTCAGAGATACAATCTCTTAAAGGACATTTAAATTGATATATAATGTTTGTTTTTGCAAAAGTCCATTTGAGGGGGAAGAATTACTGTTAATAACTAAATTGGAAGTTTTAAATTTATTATAGTATATAAGTTATTTTTTTTATTAGGATCAGTAGGGAGTATGTTTCTTTGAATCAATTTAAAAAAAAATATTTTCATCTAATTTATAATTGTAGTGCATTTGATTGCAGTAAAAAAAAGTTTGATAAATGCTTGTTTATTGGGTAGAGTGTTGCAGTGTTTATTTTGTTGGTTAACATTTTTAATTGTATGTTTAATTCAGTTCTTAATTTTACCCATGAACTAAACAAAAACAATGAAATTTCCTTTTTTAGATGTTTTGATACTAACAATAACTTCACTACCTCTAATGACAACCCCCCCCCAAAAAAAAACACTAATAACAACTACTATACCATCAATTTTAAAAGTGAATGCCTCTTCCAATATGAAAAAACAATTATTAATAACCTAATATCCTATGCAAAATTAATCGTCTTCTCCAAAATAATATTTTATAAAGAATTAAAAAACATAAAACAAACTCATCAATAATGGGTTCCCTCACAATATTGTTGATGAACAAAGTAAATTTTAAATGGTTTGAAGTATGATAAATGATTAAACAGTTCAATTTGACATATAGATGGGACCCTAACAGGTACTATCAGTCTAGGTCACAGTGGACCTGCAAGTAATGGCAATAAAAGAGTACTCCGCACTTCCCAAATCTCCAGGATTAGAGCCTCACCATCAGATCCCATTCAGAGTCCTACTCAGGACACTCAGAGTGGGGTCTTCCTTCACTGAGAGATGCAGTCAGCACATTCTACAACCTTATCAGACTGGGCTGGATAAAAACATTTGAAGATGTATTCAATGTTAGTACTATGTGCAAGTTATGGATAGAGCAGCTATAAAAGTCTTGGCACTAAAAGGTTGCATGTCAATCAAAATTCAAACACATAAAAACAATTTATAGTAATGTTTGTACAGATAGACTTCTTGAAGGAGTTCCCATGGTATAGTAGCTAATCTGCTGAACTGTAACATCATAGTAAGAGAATTTTAACTTCAGTTGCACTATTACATTTACTTTCAGGATAATGCCCTTGGGAAAGGTATGAACCTCCAAATTCCCTCTTTCAACAATGGGTTGAATAGTACTACTACTCTTCTTATACAAGGATGGCTTTGGCACTAAATAAAATAAAGTTGGTGACCGGAGTCGAGGACAACTAGAAGGCTCCCTTTTCAATAGGTACTACACTGAGGTGTAGAGGAGGGCGCTACTCCTTTCCCTGGATTGCTCCACTTTACCCTTGGTATGTACCTTATATTGCTGAGTGTTAAGCAAGGAGGTATCAAATACCATTTTTAAAGTCTTTGGTATGACGCGACCTGGGATTGAACCCAAGTCTCCCAGTCATTTGGCTAACATTCTACCCATTAGGCCAATGAGCCAGATTAAAAAGTTGGCAACCATAGTTGAGGGCGAACCAAAGTTTCTCTTTTCAATAGGTACTACACTGAGGTGTAGGGGAGGGTGCTACTCCTTTCCCTGGATTGCTTCACTTTACCCTTGGTACGTACCTTATATTTCTGAGTGTTAAGCAAGGAGGTATCAGATATCATTTTTAAAGTCTTTGGTATGACGTGACCTGGGATTGAACCCAGGTCTCCTGGACCATTGGCAAACACTCTACCCGCTACCCACAAAAATTGATATGACATTATACAAAGAAATCAAACCAAGCAAATGCAAACAATACATCCATAGAATAAAGACAGAAAGAAGTTGGGTTTTTTTTTTACATAATGAAAAGACAAGATTAAAGTACAGTTAACAAATGGCATAGACAATGAGGATTTAAAAATTCCCACTTGTTGCACACTTTACATACAATCCTAGACTTGGCACCATCAGACTTTCGGTTGTTTCTGAAATTGAAACAGGCACTAAAAGATCAGAATTTTTCATTCAATGCTGAAATTGAAGTCATTGTGCATAATTGACCCGAAAATAAACCAGAAACTTTCTTCATGGAAAAGTGGAAAGAACATTTGAGAAAATATGTAGCACTAAATGGAGGTGCTTGTGGTGTAATGGTTATCGTCATAGGAAATGGACTCGATGACACGAGTTCAAATTTTGGATAAGACTGATTGCATTTTACATAGCACTAATACTCTTGGAAAAGGTATGAATCCAATTATTCTCCCTCCAGCTATGGGTAAATAGTAGGGCAGACTAGGTTCTTCAGCCTTGGTGAGGCAACTAGTCTAGGAGAAGGAAATCTCGGAAATTGAAACCTGTTAAACTCCGCTTAAAAATTGACCTTGTGTCATATCCTGCCCGAGCGGAGGGGTTGGTAAATATGTATGTAGCACTAAATGGTGACTACATTAAAAATAAATGAGTCATTTTGAAGAAAAGTAAATTTATTTCATTTTGATACTATTTTTCATACTTTCATTAGTCAATCTGATCTAAAACTTGTCTTATTGGATTGAAGATCTTATTTGTTAATCATACTTCATACTATAAGATAGGATAGGTGGATATATTGGATTTGATTAAAACTCAGTATCTTTAAAAAATTCCATCATTTTATTTATTTCAAAATCAATATTTCACTTTAAAGATGAATTTGAATGTCATCAATGGTTAAATTTGAGAGTTACTTACAAATTAATAGAAGAAAACAGCAGAAATCTTTAAAAAATTGCCATAAAATAATTATCTTTAATTGTTCTTTTTCCTTTGATATTTTCCAACCACAAGTGGCATCCACTCAGACTATGCAAGAATTTTTCTAAATTGATCTTCCTTCTTAGTAATCAATAAAGATAATCATAGATTTGTTCAATTTTTAAAATTTTATAAAACATTAAATTTATTATCTACAAGATTAACTTTATCTTGTACATATTTGAGTCTTACAGGTTTCTTAAGGCCATAAAAGATCAGGAGATCCTCTCAACAAAATGTTCATTTGTTAGTCATTTTGATAAATGGCAAATCAACCTTTGTGGGTTTTTTAATGCCAAATCTAGTTTTTTGGTATGATTTCAAGTGTATTGATATTATGATAGAAATAATTTCTATTAATTTTATTTGAAGAATATGGTTAGAATTTAATTGTATAGGTGCTGGGGCTTGATGTAACCAGGTGATTGATCGGATTAGGCTTCTTTGACTGCCCATCTAACCCAATAAGAGCTGAAGGGAAGCATTGCGGGTCAGGTGACTACTTGGATCACGGACCACTCAGCCAACAGGATCCTGTCCTCAGGCATTACAGATTGCCACCCATGCTCAACAGATGGCCTCCTTGGAAGAGTTATTATTCCACTGCAGAGGTGTTGTCAGCATATTCTACAGCTTCAACTGACAGCGGTAAAATGCAAGTCAATCTTAAAGATCCTGTAAGAATCAATACAACAGACAACATTTGGTAACAACATAAAATATTGACAACTGAACCTCTTTAAGAAGATTCTTCAAGTAAAGTGTGTTCCTGTATATACATATACATACACACGCACGCACACACTTTACTCAAAGAATCTACTAGCCCTGTGAAAATATATATATTCACAGGGTTAGTGTTAGGAAGTGCAGAGCCCAATAAGAAAATTGTTAGTGAGGCCCTCTACTCTACAAAAAAAGCAAGTGCAGGGTCTAATTAAAAGTAATTAGTGGGGCCCACTATCCTACAAAATCATTCCAAAGTCAATGGTTTCTGTAATGTCATTAACATTGCCAAATTATTTTATTTCTCTTATGAAATTGTTGATCATATGTATGTTTTATTCAGTTTTTGTTTTAGAAAATTTCTTTCACATGTATACAGGGCTCAATTGTTTGTGTGTGTGTGTGTGTGTGTGTGTGTGTGTGTGTGAAAAAATAAGAGGAAAAGTGGATAAACCGAAATACTGACAACAGATTAAAAAATGATATTTCAACTTTATTTCAAAAGGACTTCATGCATTGTCAGTGTTTCGGTTTATCCACTTTCCCCACTTATTTTTCACATCTTGCCAGATTCACCAAATCTACCATTTCTCCGTGTGTGTGTTTATGTATTTCCTACAACTCCACAGATCTAAATAAAGAAAAAAGGCTAAATCAAATTATCATAAAGTTTCACCTGAGAAACTGTCTAAAGATTAAGCTATCTCATTGAATTGGGGCATAAATAAAAGAAAACAGATACACTTGAGTATAAAACAAATAGAACTATGACCAACGTTGTTCACAGATCAATGAGAGTAGTGGAGAATTGAGTCTAAAGATCAACGGTCAATGCATTTGAAGGAATATAATTTTGTTAATAGGTCAATGGTCAGAGAAAAAGCAGGAAGTTTAGCACAAGTTGATAGTAGATTACTAGTTCAATTTTAAAATAATTAATATTCATAATATGATGGCCAATTGGTCAGTATCAAATAGATAACTTATTAACTTGATCAATAAATCAGTGGGAGAATAAGCAATTGTATATGGTTAGTCAAATAACTATAAATTTAGACAATTATATTAGCAAGTTAGAAGATAAATCGATTATTATGAATCTCTTATCATTAGCACAGATGAGAGAGCAGTCTTACAATTTTACTTCAAGTTAAGGAAAGTTTTGATAGATGTATGTCTTTCTTAAAGGCATGAGTGCAAAATGAATGTAAATTGCTTTGGCTGGAGTTTGAACTCAAGTTTTTGTTTTTATTTTCTGTACTAATAACCATTAGGTCAGTCACATGCATCATTTACCTCTTGTACAGCTAAAATAATATTGGGAATTTTACAAGTCTAAGACTGCTTTCAGAAATTATGAAAAAAAAAAAAAAAAAAGCATTAGCTAAAACCAAATAGGCAAACCTTATTAAAGAATCAGGTTTAGTTTGGTTTGGTTTGGTGGGTTTTATGACATATCAACCTTTGTAGGTTAGTTAATGCCAAATCAATTTTTATGTAAATAATCAGTTCTATTTAAAACAATTCAGTTTAGCATGAGTACACAGTTGAATTGTCAAAAACATTTCTATTTCAAACTATTCAAGCAGTTATATATAATAATTCAGTTTAGTGTAAGTACAGATTCAATGTCAAAAATAGTTCAATTTAAAACAATTCAGTTTAGCAAAAGCATGCAGTTTAAATGTAAGTACGGTTTAATTGTAAAAAACATTTCTATTTCAAGCTATTCCGTTTAGTCAAGCAACTCTACTTCAACTAATTCAGTTTAGTAAAAGTACAGATTTTGTTTAGACACAGTTACATGTTACAACAGTTCTAAGTTAAACAATTTAGTTTAGTGTAAATACAGTTTCAATGTCAAAAAATAGTTCTATTTGAAATAATTCAGTTTAGTACAAGCATACAGTTAAAATGTAAGCACGGTTCAATTGTCAAAAAACATTTCTATTTCAAGATATTCAGTTTAGCATAAGTATGCCATTAGTTCTATTTAACCCATAGATAGGGCCCTATCAGGTGCTACCACGCCGGGCCAGAGTGGACCTGGGAGCAATGGCAATGAAGGGGTGTTCCGTATTCCCCAAGGCCCCAGCATTACTGGGACCTCACCATCAGACTGTTTAGTGTCATATTCAGGACACTCGTTGGGGGGGGGTCTTACCCTAAAGAATCAGAATCTTTACTTAGTCTTTTATGATATGTACTTCAGTATGAATGATTTTTATTTGTTAGGCAAAGCTAAGATTGATCAATTGATTTTAACAGCATGTCAACCCATTTACGGTTATTTTATACCTAGCAGGCCATTGGCCTAATGAGTAGAGTGTTTGCCAATGGTCCATGAGACCAGGGTTTAATCCCAGGTCAAGTCATACCAAAGACTTGAAAAAATGGTACTTGATGCCACCTTGCTTAACACTCAGTATTAGAAGGTGGGGATCAAGGGTAAAGTGGAGCAATCTAGGGAAAGGAGTAGCACCCTCCCCTATACCTCAGTGTAGTAGCTATTGAAAAGGGAGCCTTCTGGTCACTAACTTTACTTACTTACTTACTTACTTATGCTTAGAACTTGGAGAATTGCATTTATTGTACATTTATATTTACATAGTTACATGATAACAAGTATTCCAAGCTAACATAAATAATTTGTACACATTAGAATGGTTTCAAGTATTCCTATCTAATACTAATAATTATATGGTTTAAACTAGTTATTTCAATTTAATAAGTCATAGTTATATGATTTCAAGTAATTCTAATAATAATCCCTAGTAAACAATTATAGCTTCAGGTAACTATTCTTAATACAAATAATTTACAGTTATATGATATCAGATATTCATATTAAATACAAATAATCTTTAAACAAGTCTATTTGACCCATAGATGGAACCCTAACAGGTACTACCATCCTGGATCTGAGTGGACCTGGGAATCATCATCATGTCGAGCTGGTAGCACGGATATCCCTGACCCTCCCTCGCCACTCCTCCCTATCGTTCATCGCCCTAGGTAGGTCTTCAGGACAACATCCCGTATCCTCACATAGCTGCTGAATGTATGTTCGTGCTGGTCGTCCTGCTTTTGCACGGCCATGTGTGGGGGTCCATAAGAGTACATCTCTTATGAGTTCGTCCCTGCTTTTCCAGCAGTGTCCTGCATCAGACATGCAGGACCTTGGAATAATAACAATAAAGAGGTACTCTACACTCTCCAGAACTCAAGCCTCACAATCAGATACAGTTTAAAATCAAACCTAGGATACCACTTTTTGGTGAGAGTCTTAATCCTCTGCAGGAGATATAATCAGCATATTCTAAGCCTTACTAACAGGGTGGGCAAATCTAGAGTTCATTTTGGAGCTTTCACCCAAAGACAAGCACAAATTTATGAAACAAAGAAGCCAGTCAGTTTATTTATATTTAAAAAGAAAAAAAAAGCTGAAAAAAAGAAAGGAGAAAGAAAAAAAATTAAAAATGAGCCTTTATCAAACTCTTCAATGAATAAGAAACATATGGATTGTGCAAATAAATGAGCTTCATATGAATAAAATATACAAACAAAATAATATTAACTATACCTGATCTTACAAAAATTCACAAATAAAAAAAAATATTTTAAAAAGTCAAGCAGAAATCACATTTAAACTTCACTCGAGGGTAAAGACATTTTTGTCTAAAAGCTATCCCATCATGCCATTAAAAGAAAAGTCATGAATGTTTGCTATTACTTTGGTTTGATTGTGTTATAGTGTATCAACCTTTGTAGGTTATCTAATGCCAAATCCTATATATATATATATATATATATATATATATATTACACACACACACACACACACACACATACATTTATACATATATGATTTGTAAGCAAATAGTTTGTAGATAACTTTATTTTCAAACAAATTTGTTTGCACATAGTTAAATAGTTCCAGTATTGCTACCATTAATAATTCTAGTTAATATTAATCATTTGTTAGCACAAAGTTTGAATGGTTTCAAGTATTGCTATCTTAACACAACTGACCTTTAGCTACAACCTCCCTGCACCTTCAAGATAGAATAGGGTTGGATACTTGTTTGTTACAAGAATAATTTGAAGAATATAATTGGAACAGGTGCTAGGATTGATTGAGCCTCTCTGATCACCTGTCTCATCAAGTAAGGACCAAAGTAGAGTGTTTTCAGATCACAGACTGTCCAATCTCCAGAATACTGTTCTAAAGTATTACAGGTTGCCACCCATAGACAACAAATGGCCTCATTAGGAGTGGGTTTTACCCCTCTGCAGAGGTGTAGTTGGCATATTCTACAGCCCCAGCAAACAACTGCTATTAGTATTATTATTGGTAAAAGTTAACTTGATATTTTCAGCTTGAATATATTGAGCTTACAGTATATAGTGAAAATAGTATTCAGTAGGAAATATAAGGCATAAGCCTATAAATGTTTAAAGGGTTTAGAATGAAGCAATCTAGTCTATTTTAGTGATTGTTCTTTTAGATTTCAGGAGTTAAAAAGAAAAAATATATATATATATTTTAATTTTTAATTCTGTTGGTATGAAAAAAAAAACAGATTGTATAATTTGCAAATTCTACAAACTGATATCCAGGAAAAAAAATTCATAAAAAAATGAAAAGACAAAAAACATATATGCTACTTAAAAGCAGCACATATGTCAACTCAAAAGAAAAAACACCAACAGAATTACTTAAGCTAAAATGTAATAAAGTACACAATACATGAAATAGAGATAATATTATGAAAATGATTCCTACATGGTCAAGAGCAATCCTGAAGAGCCATTTGGTGAAACCGAGGTAGACTCGCTCTTGGCCATGTAAGAATTATTTTCATATTTTATATATCATAAGTGATGTACTCCTATGGACCCCCACATAGGGCCAAGCAAAAGCAGGACGACCCGCTCAAACATACATACAGTAGCTCTGTGAGGATACGGGATGTAACCCTGAAGACCTGCCAGAGGCGATGAACGATGGGGGAAGTGGCGAGAGAGGATCAGGGATATCCGTGCTGGCGCCACAACATAATGATGATGATGATGATGATGATGATATATAAGTAATTTACTAAGCATTTTACTTAGATGTGGGACAAGGCCATGTGAAAGGAGCAGCCTATGAGACTCAAACTCGCTCTTGAAGGTTTGCAAGTCTACCTTGCTAACCATTACACACCCATAATAATAGTGTCTGGCTGTCCTAAGGACACTAGAATATTCCACAGAGATATCTCATGGAACTGTCAGTTTTTTGGGGTTTTTTTTAATTAAAATAAGTCTAACCAACTATTAAAGGGTTAAAAAATTTTGATTTGTCCATCTTTTGGGCGTAATTATTTTTTTAATTCATCAAAAAGTGAAATCAGTGAAAAAGCATTGGGACCACAATTTCAAGATTAAATAGACCAAAATAAATATCATTTGTTTCCTAAATGTTTTAATGGTGTTTTTATTACGCTACTAACAATTATAGATGGAGAAAAAAAAATTTGATTTTGAAAGTTTGAAATTGTTTTTTGGGACAGTTCCAGGACAGTGGTGAAAACGTTAGTCTGGAGCCCTAAGATTATATATAATAATAACAATAAATAAATAAATAAATTAGATTTATATATTTAATGTCATGGAAGTCTATCTGCAACCTTTGGTTTCATGAAGTTTTACAAACAACAATCATCAGGCAGATAACAAAAGGAAATGAATAAATTGAAAAAAAATTGAAAAATACAGTCAAAAACCGTTGGGATTGTGTAGAAATCTTTATGTGTGTGTTTGAGTGGGTTATAGTTGCGTATCATTGTGTATGTATGTGTGAGTGCTGTTTAGTGTGTGCGTATGTGAAGATACATGCGCAGCATGATAAACTTGTGGTTGTTTACTGGCTAGGAGAACGCAGTTGTAGTGAACTTTGCTACAGTAGAGGCAAGAAAAAAATTCTTTATTTCTATATGTGTAGGTGATTATAACTAAGGAACAAAACATCATCTTTGCATTTCAAAGAAAATAAAATGAAGATATGATTTGTAAGCGTAATTAAGTGAGTGTAGTATGGTAGGCCAGAATGACAATAAATATCATGGTGGAGGGATATGTTGTATTTCAATATACTATAGAATATTGTACAATATTGGTATTTTATGTTGGGAGGAGATTTGAGTTAGATTACAATAATAATTTGTATTGTGTTGATGATATGTGGCGTATATATCACAGTTATCCATGATAATATGTACGTAAGGAATATAATGATAAGACATTGCAATAATTGTTAGTATTAGCTATGTTTTTTGTTTTTTTTATGTATGATAATGATTATAACTGAAGAACAAAATCTTATTACAAAATTAAGGAAATAGATGATATTTTTAGAAGGTATGAGTAATAGGTGGGGGTTGTGATGGTTATTCTAAATAGTTATCTGTACTGTGTTAACAATATATGACTTATATGTTATTGTAATAAATGATGAAGTGTACGTGGTTGATAAGATGAATGTACTGTGTTGAGGCCTATTACTAACGCTGATGAAAACATGTCAATAAGTTGTGGGGATGTAAGAAGAAGGATATGGGGATTAATGGAGGAAGGTGGTACATACGTTGCAGCAGGTGTGGAAGCCAACTATATATGTGTGTGTGTGTGTGTGTGTTTGATTAAATAATGACACATTTTGTCTATATAATTTTAAGATCCTTTCAAGTTTCCTGATAAGTGTCTTGGTTTCCGGTTGGAATTGGCGGATGAATTTACCAAAATTGACCCAAGCACTTTTGTACCTTTCATAAGCCACCATCATATTTAAAAAATATTCCATATTTCTTGATAATATTCTATTTCCATTGATAGCATTCTATTTTTTAAATTCATCAGCATCTCAGTTTTATCCAACTCTGTGTTTATGTAATTTTGTTGTTATAAAAAACCTAAAAAACGCTTTCAAAAACTCTTAAAAAACACTCTTTATACATGCAAGCAACCCCTGATGATGGCCTTTATTATTTAATCAAACATACTTAAATGAAAGACTGCTGCCCAACTACACACACACACATATATAATTAATAATCTTTACTATATTTATAAATAAAGAGAGCTCAATATCTGTAATGGAACACATGTAGATCTAGGTTTGATGATTGCATAGGTGAAAAAATGACTATCACCAAGAACTGTGAACTGTACCTATATCATTCATTCTCTCTTTGTATGTATGTATGTATGTATGTGTGTGTGTGTGCATAATATTATGAAAGTTCATGGACAGGTGTGCAAGTACAAGTAAGGTAAAGTTGGCAACTTTAGTTGAGGGCCCCTTTTCAATAGCTACTACTCCGAGGTGTAGGGGAGGGCGCTTCTGTATTCCCTGGATTGCTCTACTTTACCCTTGATCCTTACCTTATAATGCTGAGTGTTAAGCAAAGTGGCATCAAGTACCATTTTTTGAGTCTTTGGTATGATTGAACACCGGTCTCCCAGACCATTGGCAAACACTCTACTCGTTAGGCCAATGGCTGGTTGCAAGTACAAGTAAAAGCACTAATTATTCAAAATTTATAGTAAGCCCCACATTAGAGGGTACAGAGGTTAAGACATATGACCAAACTTAGCCTGACACTAGATGACAAAGCAAATGCTTATTTTCATGTTGGCACTTTGATACTAATCCCTTATTTAAGAAGGTTCAGATCAGAGATTCAATAATACTTATTTTTTCTTAAAGACACTGTCTATAATACACATATATATTAGAGTTGTGTATACAACATAAGAGAGAGAGGGATGTATATATCTACCCAATTGCACTACTACAGGCTGGACCCAATGCAAAGTCAGTTATTAAGCAGAGTACAGCTGGTCTAAATTCAGATTTTTCCTTCTTTAACATTAGTTCTCATACCAAGGTTAAAGAATCTTACTATTTATCTATTATTTTAGAGAAGAAATGATGGATTCATGCCTTTCCTAATAGTGTGAAGTGAAATGTAAACAGCCTCATCATGATTTGAATTTAGCTGGCCAAGTTCATTTCCTAAGATGGCAACCATTACACAAAATGTGGCTCCATAAGAGAGGGATGTAAGTACTAATTCTTGATTTTCCATAAATATTTTGCCAGTCTCTTTTATTCCCTCCAATTTGCATGCTGAATAAATGTTATCATTTTAATTGGTTCAGCTAACTTTGAGTACTTTAAATTTACATACTATATATGTGGGAGAACAAGACTTTCTCATGACCTCTTGAGGTTACTACCATACAGAAATCAAAACTCGTATTGTCTTTTTTTCTAACTTCCTGTTTTTGTTTTGTTGCTGTTTTGAGTTTTTTTTCACACAGGTGTTTTTATCATTTGTAGAAGAAAAAAAAATTAGTACCCAAATATTCCAGGAAAGAAAAATTTAATTCTAAATTTCTTTTCAGTTTAGAAAAAAAACAACCCATCTTTTTCCCATAATTGTCTTATATTCTTTCAGAATTAAAGTATATAACATTATATAGTTCAATTTCACCCTGTTAGCAGAGATCAGAACATGCTGACTGTATCCCCCCTACAGATGAGTAAGATCACTATAAAAAATATTATCCTGGGTTTGACACTAAATTGCATCTGATGGTGAGGCTCTAGTTTTGGAGATTTGGATTACTCCTGGGTCCATTCTGACCCAGAGTGGTTGTAGTTAGGATCTTGTTTATGAGTCAAATAGATCTGTTGAAATTATTTATATTTGATAGGATCAAATGCAAAAAAAAACCTCATAAGAAATGATGACACAAAAAATGTACATATAAATGTACAACGAATGCAATTCCAGAACCTCTAGGCCTAAAATATTCATAGATAAGTTGATATGTCATTAAAATCAATCAATTTCATGTCCTTAAGAGTTCATTTTGTAATTAATATAAAGCACATTGTTATAAGACAGTCATCCAATTTTTGTTGAATCAATATAGGCTTAAACAAAAAAATTTAATAAAAAAGTCAAACATAATAGAAACTAGTAATTATTTTACTATGTGAATTTCCAGTACTAGCTGGATCTTTCACTGGAGTCAGAGTGATACCAAGTCTCCACAGATCACCAGGGCTCTTCGCAGTATTCTTGCTGATATCAAAAGTGCTATGGTTTGGGTAGTCTCAATTATCCCTAGGATCTCCAGCTCTGCTAGTCTCTGTTCCAGGTCATTTGGGATTGTTTCAAGAGCTCCCACTATAATCTATATCACTGTCGTCTTTATGTTCCATTGTTCTTTCAGTTCTCTGGCAATTTCCTTGTAGTTATTCGGCTTTTTTTTTTATTTCACTGTGATCTATGTTAATGGTTGAAGTCCACTTGCTGACAAGTTCTTTTGTGTCTTACATTTTCCAGAACAGATTCTAGTTTGCTCATATACTATGGTCAAAATTTAGTCATTTCCTCGTTTCCAATTAGATGCTATCATTACAATTGTTGTTGATAATACTATCTTTTATATCAGTAAATCATTCCTTTTTCCACCTATCTAGTTAAAATGAATCTTCTTTATTACAATAAAACAATTATAAAATACATAAGAGAAAAACAAAGACACATTTAGTGTAATAGTCATCTAAAATGGAATCAGAAACTAGAGTTTAAATCCTTCACTTTACACTAATGCTCTTGAGAAAGTGAGGGATATATGGATTCATGCCTAAGTTAAGGGTAACTACTGAGACAGACTGGGTTCTTTAGCCTTGGTGAGGTACCCAGACTAGGAGAAGGAAAATTCTGAATTCAAACAAGCTTTACTCTGCTTTAAAAATTGACCTTGTGTCACATCCTGCTTATGGTGGAAGGTTTGAGTAGATACATACATAAGAGAAAAGTAAGTATCCATGAGTATACTGTAATACTAAGCAATGGCAATATCTAAAATATCAAATATTTTGCTTATCGACAGATCATTTATAAGATGTGAATAAAAGATTATAGATGTAAATATTTTCTTTCTTTGCCCCAGTATCAATGTACATAGAGAGAGATTAGAAGACCTCTGTTTCAAATGTTTTTGGTTGTTGAGTTTTTAAAAAATAAAATTAAAAGATTATCAATATTTTTCCTCTTACCCTTTTCTGTTTTAATGTAATTTTTTAAATGAGAGTGTTAAAATTATTTACTTCTATGTTCAATCAAAATATCTATCAAGCAAACAGTGAGTTGACCGACCGACCGACCGACTGACGGGTTGAACGTCTGGCCAGGCAGCTAACAATTCATTTATACATTCATGACTTCCTAAACATACATATGAATGAGCAAGTTGGGCTTATTCATAGCATTGATATGAATTGTAAATTATAACAGCATATGTGTGTGTGCATCTATCTCCTTATCGATCCAAACATCTATAGACATTTTAGATAGATTTGCAGAGTCCTCTTTGAATAAAACATTCATTGAAAATATGTAAATAAAATCCCTCATGATTCTCCTATGTATGATGTAGAATCACAGACTATAGGATAACACAGTACACTCCCTAACACACCTAATAAACTGAACATTATTCAAATCACACACACACAAGTATCTTTTAAAAGTCTTGGAGCAATAGCTTATCAGTTAGAGTTAAGAACTGGAAGTTACAGATTCAGTGCCTATTTACAGTTTGTTAGTTATAAACTCACCAAAGAGAAGAAAAGAAAGATATCAAGTAAAGGCAAAAACCTCTTTCACTTGCAGTTATTCTTGTATCTGTAATAACTCATTTTTCTATACATATTTTATTGTTTATGATTGTTGATAAATTTTATAAGATATTCTAAGATAAAAATGGTAATAATAAAAAACCCAGAAATAACAACATCTAAGCAGTTATGCTTAATAATAGACCTTACAGCAATGACTACCTCTTGGGAAACAGTAGGCAGCATTAAAGAACTCTATTGATTTATTTTTTACCTTTAAAAGAACAAGGAATATTTTTCATTCACACCATTATTAAATAGCAAGAAATTTCTCTGGGCAAATGGGGTCTTAAGGATAACAAACACACACACACACACACACACACACACAACAATTAGTATTGACTAAATAGCATAATCGCAATCTTGCTGACTGAACAAGAAATAAACATTACCAATGCACTTGTAAGCAAATATGTCTGAAATAAAAAGTTGGTTAATTCAGAAGATTTAAGGAAAGATTTACCCAAGATCAAAAGAAATACTATGAGAAAAATAAAATAAAGTAAAAAGATGACCATTCACTAAAAGTTATTCCCCTTGTTTTAACCTTTTAACATGAGCAATTTTTTTTTTTCATTTGTTTTTCTTTTCAATAAAATTTTCATTTTATTTTATATCTGGCATGAGCAACCTTTCTTGAGAAGTGGACCACATGAGACATGGCTTACCATCAGAGAGTTGTACAAATTAAAAAATTCCAAGTAATTTTATGTTGATGGTACCTCAACCATTTTTAATACAGAAGACAATATGTGTAAGAATCTGCATCAGAAATAGGGAAGGGTTAATTTTTTTTTCCTCTCTTTTCAATAAAAAGATCTTTTTTTTATAAAAGATTTGAAGTTTTAGGCCAATTCATTCAGAAAGTACCATTGATTGCACAAGGTCTGTGGGTCAGAGTTTACCCATGACTGCTTTAGATTATTCTTATTTTAGATCCTATCATTTGATATTTTTGTTTTTCAAATATACATCTGTATACAGAGCCATTTTTAACAATGGCCAAAAAAAACCAAAAAAAAAACCCATTAAAATAGAAAATTTTATTGACTTTAAATTAGTTTCTCAATTACCATATTTGATGGCATATAAGATCCCATCTCATGATTTGAAAATAGCCACCAAGTCTTATATGTAAAGTTGAGGTATCTAGCAGGCTAATGTTTATTCAGTTCTTATAACTAACTTTGTAATACTGTAATATCAAATGTAAACTGGATTGAAGTAGGAGTCTTTTATGCCATCAAATACAAGTAATTTCAGATTAGTACTGACATTTTGTTGAAGTAAATATACAAAAAATTATAGGTTGTTTAGTTTATTGTTTAGTTTATCCTTATTAGTTATTTGATGTGTTGAAATTTGATATAAATAATTTGCATACAGTAACTATTCCAACTTAATAACACAAATTTGTTTGCACACATTTATATGGTTTCAAGTATTCCTATCTATTACTAATAATTTTCAAACAGACCTATTTTGAACTAACAGCTACAATTCTGGACCCAAGTGTATTTGAGAGAAATGACAATGAAGGGATAATTCCAAGCACCCTAGAGCTGTAAAACTGGTGTTTCACCACTGGATGCAGTTTAGTATCATACCTAAGTCTTACCTCTCAGCAGGGAATAGAATATGCTGAATGTATCCCGTGCTGACAAAAAGCAAAAGTTATAGTGTTGGTAGCATTGAGGTTAACCTCCAGAAAACCAAAAGAAACATAGCTAGGTTGCAATTAGGTAATTCTAATTTAGATTTTTTTCATTTGAATCAAGAAAAGTTGTAGTTAGTTTTATAGTGAAGAAATAAATGACAAGAAATTTGATGAAAAGTGAGGTAGCAACAGCGTGCTACAGACCAACCACCTTTGACTGGGACCCTTGGAATAAACTTTCATTCTCAGAACTGACATTCACTAAATGGCTATTATTTTTAGGTTTGATTCTTTGAATTTATAAGAATGATATTTTGGGCTGAGCATTAGTTTATTATACACTGAAAGCCCAATATTTTTATCATATCAGGTACTAGTAATACAAAGGCTTAATATAGTGACTATTTACAGCTTTTATTTTAATAGGTTGATAGGAAAGCCTTAAACTGTACTCTGGAATGAAGTTTAGATAGGCTTTGTGCTTTGATTTTTTTTTAAATAATCTTATGAGATTATGTATCAGAGGACGAAAAGGAAAAAGTTCAAAGGGTTATGTCAGAGGTTTAATCCCAACTAAAATATTTTGATTTTTAATTATAACTATCAAGAGAAACAAATATTTGAAGTGAAATTTGTTCACAAGAGCAAAGTTCATCTTTTTCTTCTGACATGCAGTAGGCAATAGTAAACCACTTTTGTAACATGCCCCATACTTTGATAAATGCTCACTTGATGTCATCTCTTTTGGGAATTGAAACAGGGATTGTGTTAGAGAGAGATTTATATAACATTGATCTTATTCTCAATTTATATATACCAATAACCAAACAAACTCAAAATTGCCAACAAATTAAGGTTCAGTAGAATCTGGGTTCAGACAGTTTCTTCAAAAATATTAGTATAAATTCTATCAGTAATTGACCAGAATTTATTTTCTTACATTTCCTGGACATGACACTAAACTAAATCTGATGGTGAGGCTCCAGTTCTAGAGATCTGAGGAGTGTTGATTACCCCTTCATTGCTATTACTTCCAGGTCCACTCAGACCCAGAGTAGGAGTACCTTCTAGGACCCCATGTATGGGTCAAATAAATCTGTTTAAATCATTAATATTTAAGACTGTGTGCAACTCCCACAAAAAACTCTTAAACATCTATACAAAATATGTAAATATGCATATGATTCCCAAACCTCTAGGGATAAAATAAACCTAAATGGGTTGACATGCCATTAAAATCAATCCATCCAGTCATTATTTTCTTACTTTCAAAATCTGATGTCAAGATTGTAAAGATATTTTATATTATATTGCTTCAAGAATAAACAGTTAAACCAAAAGACTCAGATGATTGGCACTGATAGATGGCAAATGTCTTAGAAATATCTTACAATAAAGTAGTTATATCATTGCTTAGAAATCAGTTGAAGTAACTCTACTTTTAACTTGTACAAACCCCTTTCCCAGGCTTCTGGCTGGCATTAAAATATAGTATCTGCTCATTTCCCTCAGCTATGGTCTTGTTTTCAGACAAGATACAGCACATAAAGGTAATGGGCTTGGTCCCTGGGGATTCCAACCCTGTTGCAGCACTCCCACCATTGCACTAAGAGGAGAAGGTCAGAGAAGTCCAAAGTCTATGTAATACAGTTCATGTAGAATTACATCCAAGCACCTATAAAATGTGCCAAACTTATATTTCAATACGTTTGCGTAGAAGCTTGGAATATGGTGGTGGTGGTGGGGTGGAGAAAATACAAATATGAAAATAGGAATCAAAAGGTTGGTGTGTGTGGGGGGGATTGGGTCACTTATATAAATCGAGCTTCAAATATAAAAAAGAAATATTTTCATAAATGCTATTTAGTTTCTTTTCTTAAAAAGATTTTCCCTTCACAATTCAAATATATTTGAATTTTTTCCACAGGAAATAACTCGTTTTTGAATAATCAAAAAAAAAAAAAATATAATAGTTTTTTTTCTGTTCCATAGAAAAATATAACTCAGCAAAAAATATAAATCAAAAGTTAAAAATCCAGTTTTAAAATTTATTACAACTTTAAAAAGAAAATGTTGAATTCAAATGTTTTCTGAGTTGGCACAAAATACAATCCATCATTGTAGTTTTATGTAGCAGCTTTATAAAAAGCTTTAAATTTAATTATTTTTTTTTTTTTGATAACCTACACATTAATCTTTATGATTAAAAAGACAAAACAACTAAAAATGTTACAAGTAAATAAAATAAAAAAAACGCTAAGAAAAAGAAAAGTTTTTTTTTAATTGAATTAGACAATCTATGAATCTGTTGGGTTCTCCTGTTATAACAGCAGTTCATTGATCTTTTTATTTCAGGAAAAAGAGAAGAATTCTTGTCAGCCTTTTATATTGATAATTTAGATCATTAAAAAAACTTATGTTCAGCACAAATACAGACACCACAAAAGTTTTTGATCTGGATTTAAATTTGCTTTATTCGTTAAGTTAATATTAATCTAATAAAAATCTTAATATGCTATTTTTGCTGAGTTACAGTTGAAATATTTATATACATTTCCTTGAAATATTGCCAAAAAAACACATTTTTATTTCTAAATGCTTCTTTTTGAACAGCCTAAGATGTAAGTACATTATGATTTTTCAACATTCTTTGAGTTTTTAGCATTATTTCCTTATATAAGCCATGTCACTATATATAATACACACGTTATCATCAAGGTGTACTGACAGCATGGATTCCCATGATTTTCTCAACATCCATCCTTATCAGCCATCCTTCTTGGCAAGTCCTCAAGATGGCATCTTGTGTTTGCACAGATATATAGACAAACATAATGAAAATTTTAATGATATAATTTAAATTGTCATATTGTTGAGTGAAACATAATTCCATAGAGAAATTTGCAGAAAAGGCCTGAGATGAGTGTTGATCTCAAATAAATATTGTTCATCTCCAATATAAGTTGCATAATAAAAAAATATTCAATTCAGTAATAAATACTGAATATATAACTCGCATGTAAATTGTGATAATTACCAATGTAAAAGATCATAAACTTCAAACTAATTTTTTCAAAGCCTCCTTCTGATTGGTTTGGTTTGTTGGGTTTTATGGCATATCAACCTTTGAAGGTTATTTAATGCCAAATCCATTTTTATGTAAATAATCTGTCCTATTTAAAACAATTCAGTTTAGCATAAGTACAAAGTTTAATGGTCAAAAACATTTCTATTTCAAACTATTCAAGCAGTTATATGTAACAATTCAGTTAAGTGTAAATACAGTTTTAATGTCGAAAAACAGTTCTATTTCAAATTATTCAGTTAAGCATAAACATGCAGTTTAAATGTAAGTACGGTTTGTCAAAAACATTTCTATTTCAAGCTATTCAGTTTACTTAAACAATTCAGTTTAGCATAAGTATACTGTTAGTTCTATTTAACCCATAGATAGGGCCCTATCAAGTGCTACCACTCCGGGCCAGAGTGGACCTGGGAGCAATGGCAATGAAGGGGTACTCCGCATTCCCCAAAGCTCCAGCACGGCTGGAACCTCACCAACAGGTTGTTTAGTGTCATATCTAGGACACTCGTTACCTCTCTGCAGAAGTGCAGTCAGTGTATTCTATAGGTCCAGCTGACTGGGCAATACACAGAGTTAAATGTCAAACAGTTTTATTTCAGATAATTCAGTTCAGCATAAGTACACAGTTTAGACGTCAAAACAGTTCTATTTTGAGCAATTCAGTTCAGCACTAGTATGCAGTTCCAATGTCAAAGCAGTTCTATTTTAAACAATTCAGTTTAGCATAAATACGCAATTTAAATGCAAAAATCAATATTGTGAAAGAAGCACGGTTTAGTTCTGTTTAACCCATAGATAAGACCCTTATCAGGCGCTACCACTCCGGCCCAGAGTGGACCTGGGAGCGATGGCAATAAAGGGGTACTCCGCATTCCCCAAAGCTCCAGCATTGCTGGAACCTCACCATCAGATTGTTTAGTGTCATATCCAGGACACTTGTTGGGGTGGGGGGGGTCTTACCCCTCTGCAGAGAAGCAGTCGGTGTATTCTACAGTCCCAGCCGACTGGGCAATCCTCCTAATTGACTAATGCACTCAGAATTCTCTTAATTGGAGCAAACTTTAGAAGCAGCAAAAATGTTTTGGCATACAAGTTCAAAAAATTATTTTCTCTAAATTTACAATATTTAAAAATATTTAAACAAGACATTATTGAATATAGTTATCAATGAGAAACATGGGTTTGATTTTTCTTTGCAATATTTTCTATTTTAAGACATACAAGAGACGGACTTTCAATTCATCTTTAATGCACAAAGTCTTTCTCTTTTTTATCATTTAATGTTAGTAAGAGAAGAAAATATCAATGTACATAAATATTAAGTGGGAAAATCAATAAAAATAGTTAAAACTTTCTTTTTAGCTACCAAATGATACTCTTCATTAATAAAAATCTAAAATAGGTAACTTTTCATGCTTGATTTTCAAATCCACAACTACTGTTTATAGAAGTCAATTCTTCTTCATATAATTCTAAAGAAATGAATCAGATGAAATTTTTATGATAGTCATTCAAATTCATTATATAATTGTATGTTTAATGATGATGCTCCAAGTTGCCGAATTCACTATGACAATACAAGTAATTGCTTTCATGTTGGTTTTTCATATACTTTTTCACAGTGCACATAGCTATATTGCAAAAATTTCTGAACTATATTTAACCTTAAATGTATGTATTACTTGTGTCAAACAAATGGGTTTGAGAGAGTGTCATTCATTTTGCACAAATGTACAATGCATTTGAGATAAATAAATAGCTACATCTCAAAAGCACACCATAGTTTGAGAAACACTGGACTAAATAATTTTTTAAGAAAATTAATATAAACTTCAATGCTAAGTAGATAAAGATGTTTAATCAAGCAAATAATATAAAACAAAACCAAGAAGAAAAGATTCAGCATCAAGCAGGTCATTTCAATTTTCTTAGAAAATAAGAATGTTCCAGAAGGTTTAGGAAACCATATAAATCATATTAAAAGTATTTCAAGCAAAACTTGCAATTTGTCTGCAAAGAACAATTATCTTTAAATTAAATAGAATTAGCTGATGAACAAAAATATGGATTATAGAATTTACTAAGCTTTGCTTAGTCTGACACACAGGCCTCAGATTGCTCACAGAACCTGCTGTCTCTAAGTTGTCACCTATCTAAGTATTGAGCACAAAAATATGGATTATTAGAGAAAACTGATTAGATCAATTTTTTTTTCAATAAACAATTAAACTAAGAAGTGTTTAAAGAAGAACAGAAAGAGGATATAACTTTAAACCAATCATATTTTAGTAAAAGTGTAAAGAAAAGAATTCTTCCAGCAAAAACAAAAAAAAGAAGAAAAATGCTCCAGTTGTTATTATATGTATCTGCATAGGACTGTATTGAAGAAAGAAACAGTTTAGAAGTACAAATCTGTTATGAAGGAACTTATTCTTGGCCACAGACTTTGGAATAATAATAACAAAAAAAAAAATTAAAAAAAAAAAAAGACAAAAGTTTGAAACGCACTTGTCTCTATTAACAACAAAAATATACATAAGAACCAGTAATATTTGTCCATGTCCGACCATGCTTGAAATGAGTTTGGCTGTCCACAGCCAACAGCAGTAGCAAGGGCAGCATATGAGAATAGAGTTAAAGATAGAAGGAAAGGAGGGTTTGTGTCAATGATGGTCCAACCATCTATCTATCCATCCTGCTTCCTCCCCAAGCAACCCACAGAATCAACGGTCTGCAGCCCCAGTTGTTGACATGCGCAAGAAAAGCAATTTGCATATTCATGTGCGCGTCATTGTCGTCGTCATCGCAAGTGTAAGCATGTTCGCATGGATTTACTGGATTTTAACTCTGAACGGTCATCTATTGATTTCTGCCTGGGATAGGCCATTCCCTGGCAGCAGCAGCAGCAGCAGCAGCGGCTGCAAAATAATACATAAATAAAAATAAAAAGCTGAGGGAGGAGCAGAGGAAAGTATTAAAGGAAGAGGGTAAAGTAACCACGTCTAGAGACAGAGACACAGCAGTAGTAGGAAGTGATCACTGAATAAGCATAAAGATGCTCTCTAGCTGGACATCTTTTTCTCATGCAGATTTTTTTTCTTCTCTTTTTCTTTTTTTTTAAAAAAAAAAAAAAGAAAAGACTATCTGTGTATGCAGCAGCACACACAGACACACACAGAGAAATATGTCTAGTCTTAAAGGGGCGGGAATTTGTGTAACACGTCTTGAATATAAAAAGAGAAACATTACAATAAGAAAGAACATTGATAATTGCCTTTCTCAGAGGGATTTATGAACTGATATCAGATAAGAAAAACCCAAATACCAAGGAGCAATTGAATAATGTCCAAAACAAAGGAATATGGGAAATCTTAAAGGAATTCTTTGAATTATTAAGACTTTGTAATAATCCCAGATCTTTAAAAATGACTAAGGATGCTAATAATTCCAAGATATCATCAGAACTATATATATATATATATATATATATATAAAGGAATGTTAAAAAGTTCATGAGATGATGTCATAAATGCTGTTGAGGACTTTTTTAACCAATTGGATCCAAGCACTGGAACAGTTATGGAAAAAGTGTGTAATTACAAAGGGGATTATCTTGAAAAATAAAATTCATTTGGTTACATTCTATGAAAATATCTTGGTCAGTCTGTAAACTTTTCAGCCTCCTCTCTTATATATTATATTTGATTAATAGTAGATTAGACTCATGGTCCTACAACCTGGAGGTTAGTCTATTCAAAAAACAGTCAATATCCAATACATTACATTCGAAATAGGAAAGTTTGGAAGTTTGTTTTCTGAAAGACTCACCAAGTTGCATTTGAGGAATCACATTTCTTGGGAAAAAACAAAACCTGTAGAGAACCCAATTAAAAATGCAATAAAGATGCTTAGAGTATTTCTAATTGAATAAAAGTAAATACACAGAGTTGATGGAAGGCGATTTTACAAGATCTACAGGAGATGCTGAAAATTCTCGGGTGGGGGGGAACAAGCAAAGAATTACCAACAGGCATGAAACATACTTGTGTAATTTTTGCCACAAATATCATATAATTTATCATATAATTCACGTAATAAACAACTGTAAGTTTCAACATGTTCAAAAACATATCTAGTGTAATGAACAAAAAAGGTAAAAAATTGGTTTTAGAAAGTCATTCAGTACAAGAGTATATAAGTACATGTTATTCCATATATTAACCAGATCATTTCTTAATTTTATTTTCTCTTCCAAAGAAAAAAAAAGGTCACTCCTTTATTAGTTGGAATGAGAACTTTTTAGCAGCCCGATACTTGAAAACAATAAGAATATATTTTCTCTTAATGAGAAAACAATAGAGAAATAAAGAAGGAAAGGAAAGGAATAAGTATTTGAACAACCAGGAAAGGTACTGTCAAATTGATCATTTTAGCTGAAGATGAGCTTAGAATGAAATAGAATCAGCGAGTTCAAAACCTGGATGAGGCTGTTTGCATATTACTTTGAACTAATCCCTTTGGGAAAGACCATATCCATCGCTTCTCCCAGCTATGGGTAAATAGTAGGACTGACTAGATTCTTTAGCCATAGTTAGACAACCAGTCTAGAAGAAGGACAATTCTAATTTCAAACCAGTTTTACTTTGCTTAAAAATTGACCTTGCATTACATCCTGTCGGTGGTAGAGGGACTGAGTAGATACACACTGGGTCCTGTTTATGAAACCATCACCGCAACACAAAGATCCAAGATGTTTGCTTCCTTTTCCTGACCACAAAGACAATAATTACCATCAGCATTCTGTAAATTAGTTGTCACCTGTAAACTGTTTTTACATATACTACCCTTATGATATAGCTGTCACAATCAGCTTTTTTTCTTTCTTTCCTCTTTTATAGATATATAAATATCACTCACTTTTATCTGAGTATCATACACAAGCTTATTATCTATGTATGTATTTGTGTGTGTGTATATGCGTGCATACATGCATGCATGTGTGTATTTATCCAACCCCTCTACCACAAACAGGATGCAACCTAGGTCAATTTTTAAGCAGAGTAAAGCTGATCTGAATTTAAAATTTTCCTTCTCTGAAACTGGTTGCCTAATCAAGGGTAAAAAAAATCCAGTCTGCCCTACTATTTACCCATAACTAGAGAGAGAACCTGGATTTCTGCCTTTCCCAAGGCCATTTGTATGAACTGAAACACAAACCATAAATTAGATAAACGTATATATAAATAAATATATATGGATATAAAATATTAGTCAAAATGGAAGAGAAATAAGATCCAGAAACCAATTAGGTGGAATGTTTACATATTCTTTATTACATTTTGTTATCATGAACTTCAGATAGTTATTTTGAAAAAAAATGATGAAAAAATATATTACTTTTGATAAATATTTAAAAAATACATTTAAAAAGCATATATTTTAAATTTCAGGAAAAAAAAATTTGTTTTTTTTTAAATTAATTTTTTATTCTCCAAATTCTTTATCTGATGAAGCTCATAACAGAACAAAATATCATAATTGTATAAACAATAACAAACTCATTTTCATATATATATATATATATATGAAAAAAAAAAAAAAAAAAAAGCATATATTCAAATGAGGAATTTATTTAAATATGAAATAATATATATTCAAAGTATGTATTTATTTATTTATATGCCAATGCTAAATGTTTTTTAAAACATATTCAGGGCGATGTTACAATATGATTTTGTCTCATCCCAAAATTTGTTTTCAAATGAAAAAAGAAAATTTTAAATTTTTTAACATTCTATTATCATAAGTAGTATTCTGTTTCAAAATGTATGTCATCTAATTGGTGTTCGAAAATTTTCATTTTTTATTTTATTTATTTATTTGTTTACTTTCTTAAAAAAGGCAAAGGCACAAACACACACACACTTCAAATAATTACAATATACCTTCTAAAAATAGAATGTGATCCAATATCAAGTTTAATGGCTGTTAAAATTGAGCAATAAATAAATAACAGCATAATTGCTACAATCCAAGTCAGAAATACAGAAGAGAAACTCAAATTCATTCCATTGTAATTTTCACAGGTTATTCTTTTGATTTTCAGCATTGGAAAAGGTCATCCTGAATTTTCTTACCATACAAACATTTTGACTCTTAAGTAAGAAGTCTTCTTGAAATATATTCTTAAACTGAATTACATTTATTTAACAATCAGTATAACACAAGGAGTCTAGAATACCATGACAAATTGTGTGTGTGTGTGTGTGTGTGTGTGTGTGTGTGTGTGTGTGTGTGTGTGTGTGTGTGTAATTCAAACTTCTAAACAACATTCAATATCAGGTTTCATTATGATTATGCTAATAACTCCTTTGTCATTTTAAAAAGAAAATCTTGTTGTATCTGATAAAGTTGAGAAACTAAAACATCTCAAACAAATATGTTATTTTCAACAGCTAGAAAGATCATGTCAGATACTAAGAGGTGGATATAATGACTATTCAAAGATTTTTTTTTTCATGGAACTGCTTTAAACAAAGATGTCTGTACCTTGGATCAAAGTTGAATGTTATTTGTGCTCAGTTTTCTTGTGGATGTTGTGAACTCAAGTCCAAATAGCTAAGCTATCAAGAGGATAAGAGGTGAAGAAGTTAATACAAGATTCAGAATCTAATTATTGATAAATGAAGATTATTCAAAATCATAATTCAGACAAGTACTGAACTATTTGCAACCTACAACTAGTAAATTTGTTGATCAGTGACTCAGAAAAAGAAAATGTAAATTTCTAAGTCATACAATTATGAGGGTCATTCAATAAATGAGGGGATTTTTTTTGAAAAAGCAAATTAAAGTTTTTTCAATTTTTTTTTCTTTATATATAAACTCTGCATTGTTTGAAATTTACTTAAAGCAAAAGTTATTTTCATCCCACAAAAATATTTGTTTTGAGGCTATTCAAAATAATACAAAATCAAAAACAGTTGTTTGAACAGAGGTCTGTTATCAAATTTTTGCTGGGTGAGAAGTGCAAACCATGTGAAACTAACAGAAGGATATTTGATGTGTACAGAAAAGCATTTTTTCTTATTTCCAAAAGTCTTTACAAATGGGCTAAATGTGGGTTTACCACAATGAGCCTCAGCTAAAAAAAACACACCACAGACTGAAAACACTGACTCTTCAGTAAATAAAAAGTTCTGGGCACAGCATTCAACAAAGAAATCATGCTGACAATCTTCTGGGACATGAAAGGATCCATTACTATTGATTCCCTTGAAAAAGGTGCAACTGTAAACAGTGCTTCCTATTTCCAACACATTAGACAAAATTCACCTTATTTATTGAATGACTCTCATATAAAACTTGATTTTAAAAAGATTTAAAGTTTTAATCTTGTGTGTGTGTGTTAATATGATGCTATGCAGTTGTCTACCTTACATCAAACAGTAAAACTGTAAATAACAAAAATGTAGAAGAGTTAATCAATACTAAGTAACTGGAAGAATAGATTGCTGAATTATCTTGTGCTTATAACCTGTAATCCCAAATCTAAACATGAAGAGAGCAACTATCAACTTAAAAAATTACGATAAGTAACCTGAAGCCTTTGTAACAGACTAAGCTAAAGCTTAGAAAATAACAACTATCAACTTCTAAAATATAAATTGGATTATTCAAGTGTTTCAATATTTGAAAGGTAAAAGTATATTAAAACAATGTACACAAGAGATTTTTTTTGTAGTGATAATAATGCAAGTTTTTCATAAAAATCTGAATGAAAGCAAGTTTCTTTAAATCTCCAGGATTCTTTTAAGTATTCTAGCTATTTAAACAGTTCTGTGGTCTGGATGGTTTCAATTCTCGAGTTACCCCCCCCCACCGCCCTCTGTCTCTTTTCCAGGCCTTTAGAGATTTTTCTAAGATCACCAACTACAATTAGTATTACTGTCACTTTTATGTTCTATTCTTTTTTAGCTCTCTAGCAAGATCCATCCAGGAATCTGTCTATCTTTTCACTTCCTTTTTACTTCAATTATAATTATTATCATTTTTATTTAAAAAATTTTTTTTCTTTTAAAATATTTGAATCCCTGTCTTGCTGCATCCACCAATGCTAGTAAGCCCTTATCCTCCATTTCTGGTAACATACAATCCGTCCATTAACTCTCACATATAATACTTTATGCATCATGATCAATTTTCTTGTTCTGTGGCCTGTGTTTCCAAGTTCCTCTCTTGTCCAGTTTAAGAAAAGTCTGAAATATCTGACCGAAGAGACTGTCCAGGTATTTATTCCTTTGATCAAGTTCCTGTTGCAGAGTTTAATTTCCAATAGACTCCTTGTCCTTTTGAGGTACTTCTTTCTTTTTCCTTCATTTCTCTTTCTTGATAGTATCTGTTCTACAGTTACTAGTATTACAACTACTACTACTACTGTTTATTTTTGTGCAAGATAAGCTTACATCATAAAAAACTGGTATATCATTAAAATAAAGATAAAAACAGTTGAAACAGCACTAAAAATGTTTGAATAGAACATTTGTAATGGTATAGAGAAAAAAAAAAAAAAAAAAAAAAAGAAAGAAAGAAAATAAAAATAGAATAACCTTTTTAAAAATATATTAAAAAAATAAGTAAATGATAGAAATGAAGAATATAAATTTACATTTTTCTAAACATGCAAGGGATTTTGTTCACCTGACATCTAGGTTTTAAATTTTCAGTCAAGGATCAAGCTCTTTTGTTTTTTCTGATATTTCTTGTACCATGAGCATCAAGGAAAGATACTTTTCTCAGCAGCTCCTAGAACCCAGAGATATCAAAGAAGCACACAAGCATCTCAATTAAGTGACATGTTGACTTGGCCAGGTGCTTGTAACTAAATTACCCTAACCTTACACAAAGGAACTGAATGGTAACTACCCCAAAGACTTTCTTTCAAAGAATATAAAGTAAAACCAATATGTGAAAAGAAATGGTGTGTTAGTTTCATCAATTTGTAAACTGGTTACATTTTACCAACATGTGGAATACATGCACACAACACATTCACCCCAAAGCCATACATTTTTTAATCTATCAAATACAAAATGATATTAATAATGTAGCTTATATCTGCAAAAAAGTGAACTCATTTTAAAGTTAGAAATACAATGTTGCAGATGTAGCAGAAATAGACAAGAGCTAAAGTCTTTTAGTATGACACTGATATATACACACACATACAATCATGCACGCTTAAATACATATATACACAATACTCACACACACACACACACACACACACACACACACACACACACACACACACACACACACACACACACACACATTATATATATACACACACACACACACACACACATATATTATATACACATACACACATATTATATACACATACACACATATTATATACACATACACACACATATATATATTATATACACATACACACACACATATATATTATATACACATACACACACACATATATATTATATACACATACACACACACATATATATTATATACACATACACACACACATATATATTATATACACACACACACATATATATTATATACACACACACACATATATATTATATACACACACACACATATTATATACAAACACATATATATTATACACACGCACACACACATATTATATACACACACACACACACACACACACACACACACACACATATATATAGAGAGTTTAATATATTTATAAATAAAGAGTTCCCAATATCAATGATAGAACATATACAAGTTAGGATAGTCACTAAGTGCCCTTGACTATGTCTATGCTATACTATGTGTGTGTGTGTGTGCATGTGCGCGCACAAATTGCTTTTATATTTAGACTGAAAACTGATTAAAATAAATTTTAAAAAATAATGGTTTAAACTTGAATTTGTTTTAAGATGTATGCATTTAATAGTGTACAAGAAATAATTATATTTTTGAAAACCAGATGTTTTATTGAATATGTTCCATCAAAAATCCAGAGCCTCAATCATATTAGTCTACATTCTGTAATCTTTTATAAAGAATAACATAAAATTTGGTCTTGTACTAAATAGCACCCAACCATTGAAATTCATATGTATTTTGTTTGAATTTACATAAAACAAAGTGTAATATTTAAAGCTACAATCCAGATAAGACTAATTTTCAGTCATTTGCTTCATTTTTTTCATCTAAGTCCTAAAATTACAAACTGGTCATTGGTTATAATTCAAAGGTGACATACAAACACTTTAGTAGTTAAAGATAAAGCTGATGGTTAAATTGTAGCTAGTTGAAGACATAATTTTGGGACTTAACTGCAGTAAAAAAAAGAAAGAAAGAAAAAAAGAATGAAGGGTATGAATGAGAATTAGTTTTATCTGGATTGTGGATATAAGTATTATTTTTAGGCAAGTTTAAATGAAATTAATGTAAATGGGGGGGTGCTATTCTGTACAAGAATACAATTTTGTACAGAAATCCAAGGCAACAGCAATATTCAACCTGCTAAGCAAAGTATGGAAGAATAGAAAATTTTCCTGTTAGGATCCAATTAATGTTATTCAATTAGAATGTTCTAAGGCTTTGAAACCTGATAACTCAAGATCATCCACAAAAAGAAATTGGGTGTCTTCCACTCTAGATGCCTATGTAAAATCATGGACACCAAATGGAAAACTTATGTCAAATGAAGGATTTGGGGACGGATCAAAATAACTCCTCCCCTTCCTGTAGACTACCATTTGCAGATTCTGGCTCCTCATAAGAGAATTGTTAAATGGACTATAGGCAAGAGAAAGAAAGGGTGTCCCAAAATGAGCTGATTACAGATAATAAAGAGGGATCTCTAATCAGTGAACAGAAGGTTGAAGGTCTGAAGACAGTATACAGTGTAGAGCTTTGACAGCCTTATGAGTTGAATGACATGGGACCAAGTTCATCTGAGTTAGAGAAATTCTTTTAAAGAAAAATATATTAACACTCTAAATACATTTCTTTAAATTTTCACATAGGAAATACTAAAACCTAATTGATTTAAAAAAAAAAAAAATTCTTCATTCCTTTAATAGTGAAAAAAAGTTTGTTTTTTTATATACATATATCATATGTATTATATTTTTGCTATAATATATGTATTAATTTTTTAAATATATTACGAGGTTAAGTCAAAAGTGCATATAGCACATGACCAAAGCAGTTTAAGCCATAGTGGGTACTCACTGTGGTTGGTAGTTTGTGTGCTGATGTGTTGTGTATTGCTTCAATCCAAATGTGATTTGATAGCTGCAAATGAACTGGCAACATAATCTAATTTGGAAACTTATGCTTTCTGAGTTCAAACTGGGTTGTAATGCAGTAGAAGCAACTAAAAACATTTATTGTGTGAAAGGTGAAGGGACAATCAATCACAGTACAATAATTAAACAGTTCAAAAAAATTTTGCCTGAGTTGCAAGGTCAGGTAGCCCTAAAACCATGGATTCCATGACTGTACTCCAAACCTCAGAGGCAAATCCAACAAGTAGCACTTGGAGAGTATTAGGTGAGCTCAACATCTCACAATTCAGTGTGGTTTGTCACATTTATGACCTCAACAAAAGCATCCAGATCTACTGAATTGTGCCTAATCTTATCCAAATATTACAAATCTTTTAACTCCTCCTAATGTATGTATATTAGATAATCTTATGATATTCTTTATCATAAAGATACAGTAAATATAGCAAACACTATATTTATGAATTTGCAGGTGGCATAAACAGATAGAAAATGGAGGTGCCCGTGGTGTAATGGTTATCGTCATAGGAAATGGACATGGCGACACAAGTTCAAATCCTGGACAAGACTGATTGCATTTCACATAGCACTAATACCCTTGGGAAAGGTATGAATCCAATTATTCTCCCTCCAGCTATGGGTAAATAGTAGGACAGACTAGGTTCTTCAGCCTTGGTGAGGCAACTAGTCTAGGAGAAGGAATACTCTGAATTCAAACCTCTTAAACTCCACTTAAAAATTGACCTTGTGTCATATCCTGCCCGAGCGGAGGGGTTGGGTAAATATGATAAACATATAGAAAATGACTGAGGCTGTTTGTATTCACTTTACACAAATGAGAAAGGTATAACTATGCCCATCCCCTCAGTTATGAGCAAAACAGTAGGACAACCCCCACCCCTGCCAAAATATAATGAGCCGATGTAAAAGAGAAAGACTTATTATTCCCTATGTCTATCAAATTTTAAGGAAACCCTAACTCCTAAGAGAAAAAAATGAAAGAAAAAGCAAATGGGATGGGATCATTCATTGAAACACACACACATATCTTTAAAGAACAATTTTATATCCTATATAATCCACCAATTACTGATTAACCCTATAAATTTATCAAACAATGGTTGAATAGACAATTGAAATAAGACAAAGCCTTTAAAACTGTTCAAAATCCATTATTCAACAATTCTATAATCAGATTAAACAAAACTACATCAACTATTCAGAAATTGCTGGACAATCAAAAATCTATTAAAAAACAACTAAACACAATTCTTAATTCTTTGTATTATGTACACAAAGAATTATGAGAATTATTCAATTTAATTAAAAAGTGATAAAATGGTTAATCTCATGTTTATGTTACCCAGTTGAGAAAAATGTGAAATATATCAAGGGAGGCAACCTATACAATACTGTGACGAAAATTGCTTCATAGCTAATTTTTTTGATATTATTACTGTTACTATTCCAACAAACATTAATTAGGATCAAGTCACACTGAAAGCATTGGTTCCAGTTAGATAACAGAAGTTAAGCCATGAAGAACCTGCTCAGTTCTGAGATGGGCGACCACCTAGGAATGGTGGGTACTGTTAGCAGCTGAAGGCCTGTGTGCCAGACTTAAATAAATTACTTCTACTATTCCAGATAAAAAAGAATTTTAAAAACAGAACTGAGTAATGAAAACAAATTAATGAAACTAAGACATAAATAAAAGTTCCATAATTACAAAAAAGATTTTAAAGTTTCTTTTTAAAATCATGCAGCTTTTTCTTGCAGTGTTAGGTTTAGTTTCAGTTTGTTTTAATGGCATATCAACCTTTGTGGGTTATTTAATGGCAAAGCTATACTTGTAAAAGAACAAGAATGGTAAACTCATAGCTGGGGTTATATAACAGGGTTCATACGTTTCCCAATGATATTAGCTCAAAAGTCAACATAATAGCACAACTGAGGTTTGAACTCACTCACTACAATATTGCAGTACAACATGTTAGTCACTATGCCACAGGGATTACCTCCATCTCGCAGGGTTAGGGACAAAACTTATAATGAGAGAGATCTATATTAATATAAAACATATACAAATAACTGCATCTGAAAACTACACAAGTCATTAACTTACCTAATGAGACACAATAACAGAAAATAACATTGATACTCTGAATATTTCAATTCACTACAGCTAATGTAGTTAGATATGTAAAGTAAATGATATATACATATGCTCTAAAATAAGATATCAACAGAACTCCAATCCCATGTGAATACTGTATGTATTTACCCAACTTGAGTGACTCCCTGTTGCATAGTGGCTAACATACTGAACTGCAACATCTAAGTAAGCAAGTTCAAACTTCAGTCACACTAATGTATTCACTTTCAGACAAATCTCTTTGGGAAAGGTATGAATACCTTTACCCATCCCCGAGCTATGCATTAAATAGTACTACTACTGTTCTTCTACAGAGATAGTTTTGGTATATATTAATCCACAAAGGTCGATATACTATTAAAAACAAAGATTACCTCACAGCAGGATGTGACACAAGGTCAATTTTTAAGCAGAATACAGCTGGTTTGAGTTCAGTTTTCCTTCAAGATGGGTTTCCATACTAAGGTTACGATTTACCCATAGCTGTGGGTAGGGAGAGACAGGTGTATCCAGGCCTTTTCCAAGGGTAATAGAGTAAAATTAAATGCAAACAGCCACATTCAGGATCCAAACTCAGGCTGCCAATTCCACTTCCTACAATGATAACCATTGCACTAACCATGCCTCCAACATGCATATTGTACCCACATCAAAATCAGTATCATCCTTCAGTGTTGCCGTTGTTATTTTCTATTTATCAATATTTCAGAATTATAAAAGTGAGGCTTTAAATTACTTTTATGCCTTTAACAGAAAAAAACAAAACAAAACAAAACAAAAAACAATAATTAATAGAAAGAGTTTGTTTGTCAATCCTCCACAGATGGTTAAACAATTTGATGTCAAGCTAGAAATTTTAGCATGCATACTTTTTGGACTCAGATTTTCAGTTACAGATTCTAGATAGAGCAAACAGATACTACAATTTGATCCTAAATAGAAGTTTAGGTGAACACTGATCTAGGTAGAGCATACTGATATTACACTTTGATCCTAGACAGATGTGTAGGGGAGTAATACTGATTGAGGTAGAGCACCCAGATACTACCCTTTGATTTTAGATAGAGCTGTAGGTGAGCAATAGTCCACTCATGAAAATTTACATTAATTTTGTTTTAATGTTTAAAAAAAAATTTAAAAAATTATATATATATATATAAGAAATGTAATACTTATATTCAGCATCCAAATAAAAGTTTCAGTCATCTGCTTCAGTTTTTTTTACTAAATAGTTATAGTTAAGACCCAAAATTACAAATTGTCCATCTATCCTAACTCTTCACCTTCTCATTGGTTGGGAGAGGGCAATACTAAAGAAATATGAGTAATGACAAAATTGTAATTAGTTGAAGACATAATTTTGGGACTGAATTAGTCAGTAAAAAAATAAACATTACTCTTATTTGGATGCTGAAAATAAGTATCATCTATCTACCTATCTATCTATCTCAGTCAGGTCATTATCTATTTATTCATCTATCTATATAATTTTTTTATACATTAAAAAAACATTAGGTGCAATTAATGTAACAGTTATTGCTATAGAAAATGGAATTAGTGGCTTGAGTTCAAACCCTGGATTAGGCTATTTGTGTTTCATGTTGTGCCATTGCCCTTGAGAAAGGCATGAATCCATCTGTTTTTCCCCAGCTATGGATAAATAGTAGAGCAGACTGGGTTCTTTAATTTTGGTTAGGAAACCCATTTTGAAGGAAAACTGAATTTAAACTAGTTAAAAATTGACCTTGTGTCACATCCTGCTTGCTGCAGAGGGGTTGGGTAAATACATTTATTAAAACAAAATTAAAGATATTTATTTTTTTTTGTTAGTGTAATAGCATCAAAATACTCTAAGTTAAAGAATAAAGCAATTTCCAATCCAATTTGCAACACCGTAATCATTAAATTTCTCAAGTGTAACAACTGTTAAATACTTATAATAGAGGACTTTCTGTTATTCATTTACAGTTTATACAACAAAATTCTATAAATAGAATGTAAATAGATGCTGAGATTAATGGCCACCAAAGGCAGCTTTTAAGTGAGTAGAAAATGAAAATGATTTTACAATTAACTCATTTATTTACAAATTCATGTCAGATAAAAAGAAATCATTGAAAAACAATTTTTGTTTCAAAGTTCCATTATCTAATAAAAATGTTTAAAAAAGCATTCACAAAGACAATAAGGAATTGTAAATATTAGTAATGTCTAACAAAAAAAAACCTAAAAAAAAAAACCCAAAAAAAATCAAAGTGGGGGAAAAAAAAGAAAAAAAGAGATGAGATTGTAAATTCTGGTTGCTATACTGTTAATTGACGTCACTTTCATCATGTAGTAGTCATAGTCGTTAGAATTTAGTGAATATCAACAACTTGATAGCAAATAGAAATAAAATGTTGACATAACCCTTCACTTGTCTCTAGCCCATTTACAAACATGGCCAGGCTGATATAGAAATTTGTCAATACTGAAATAAACTCATGAATATCAGAGAAAGGAAAATTAGGAGGAACAAATGGACATTTTAGAGCAATAATTTCCTAAACAATAAATTGAACATAACTTTCCTAATTTTTTTATTCTATCTCAAAAATTTGGAGAGCATTATCAAAGTATACAACTCTATGTATCCACTAATAAATGTGTGTATATCTATAGGGATGAATATATTCAACAATAATGAAATATATAGTGTAATACTTATGTAACATTTTTATATATATATATAATGTATGTGTATACCCAACACTTCTGCCCCAGGCAGGTAACAAAGGATGAAGACCTCAGTCTGCCCTACTCTTTAGCAAAGAGAGAGAGAGAACAGATGAATTAATGCCTTTCCCAAGAGCATGAGGACAAAGTGAAATGCAAACAGCCTCATCCAGGGTTTGAAATTTGGGTTGCAGGTTCCATTTTCTATAATGAAAACCATTATGTTGTGCATGCCTCCTGTATGAATATAGTGAGTTCTCAAGTAGCATAAAATTATCACAGTAGATGATTTCTTTTTGGTTTCTTTTGTTCAATGGTGTATCAACTTTCATGGGTTATTTAACGCCAAAGCCATACTTGTAGAATTAGTAGAGGAACTATTTAACCTATAGCTGGGGAGGATAAGGGGGGGTTCATAACTTTCCCCAGTGGTATTAGTCTGAAAGCAAACCTGATAGTATGAGTAGAGTTCAAACTTGTTTACTATGATGTCACAGTCTAGCGTCTTAACCACTATGCCACAGGAACTTCCCCCGTCATAGTAGAAAATGGACTCAAAGCACATCCATCCCAGTTGGCTGGGGCTGTAGAATACACCAAATACATCTTTGCAGAGGGGTAAGACCCTCTCTAAATAGATGTCCTGGATATGACATTAAACAATCTGATGGCAAAGCTCCAGTAATGCTGGAGCTCTAGGGTAAGTGGAGTACCCCTTAATTGCTATCGTTCTACAGACCAATAGCAATGAAGGAGTACTCCAAAAAGAATTTCGTATTTTTGTTTGGCACATAAATCAATTTGACCGTTGGGGTCGACCCATATTTTCACCCAATCAGGATGACTTATCCTATTCATCCCAGATCATCTTTCTGGGCAGCACAAATTAGGGAAGCCGCCAAACACTTTCTCTTTCTCAGAACTTCTTCATTCAGGACAGACGTAATGACTGTCTACTCTCTTGAATAGCACCACCACCACCACCACCACCACCACCATGAGGAAAGCCATCTAATTTATGGACCCCTTGTGTCTATTCTCTTAGACCAAGGGTTCCCAGTTGAATATGAATTAGATGAATTCAATACACCACACACAGGAACAACTTTTAGTCGCCTCCAGTATTGGCTATGGGGCACCTCGGATGGTGTAATGGTTAGCAAGGTAGACTAGCAAACCTACACGAGTGAGTTTGATTCTCATTGGGTGCCCAATTCATGCGGCCTTGTGCTACATCTAAGCAAAAAAGCTTAGTAAATTACCTCCAGTATTGGCTATGTTGACTGCGATGCAAAATTCTGCTCTGGCACCAAGCTACTTCATCTCAGGGCAATATTTTCTGGAGACATTCATGCTTCTCCCCGAAACAACCAGAACTACAAACTCATGGTGACTATAATATTCCGGTCCTTAACCAGCAACACGACTTTTGCTACACCAATGGCGAACATATCTCCCTCACACATTCAACAATGCCTTAACTAACGATGCACATCTTCGCTCAGGCATTTAGCTGCTAAAATGCTTTCTCAACTCTATAACAACTTCATTCCGTTTCCTTACTTCTTTCCCTCCTACGAGACTTGCAGCATAAACATAAACCCTTTATTCCATGCTGCTATTAAAACCTTCATATAAAGCCTTACAGCATCTTCGTTTTCATACTTCTCTCTCTCATTTACATACCTTTAAAACTTATCGAGGAAGTAACCAAATACACACACGCACGTTACATTTCCACACTAAAAATAATGACAACATTCCCCCACTAAAGCTCCCAGATCCACTCTGGTCTGGAGTCATAGTACCTGATAGAGTCCTATCTATGAATCAAATAAAACTGTTTGACATTTAAACTGAGTACAAACAAATGATTATGCTAAATTGAATTGTTAGAAATAGAACTGTTTGATCATTTAACTGTGTGTAAACAAATGACTGATGTTTAAATGAATCGTTAGTGATACATGGCAATACTTGAAACCATTTAACTGTGTGCAAAAGAATGGGTTTAGACTTGTTTAAATACATTACCAAGAAAATGTGTTTACAAATCATACATATTTAATGTATATGTATATAAAGAGAATTCAGTATCAAATAGCCTACAATGGTTGGTATGCCATAAAACCAAACCAAACATCAAAGTACATCAAATTCAAATACTGGTTGAAATTATTAGCACAAAAGGAAGTGCAAACATTCTCGAATCTATCTCTTCTCATTCAATGCTATGATAAAATAGGTCCAACTGAGCCGTCTAGCTTTGGTAGAGCAACCTGTCTGAGAGCAGGAAAACTGAATTCACCCTTCTCACCAATCCATCAGTGTAGCTAGGTAACTTGCCACAATGGAGTGGCTTGAGAAAGTAAAATGGAAGACAGCTCTCTAGCTTTGGTGGGCAACTAACCTAAAAGGAAGATGATTGAATTCTAACCAGCAGTGACAAGTTTGGCAGTGGATAGAAATAGCCAACTTAGTCTATTAGAATCTTTTACAAATATATCCAGCTTAACACATTGTTTATGGAAGATCAAACTACTCTTAACATGAGAGAAAGATAACATTTGTTGCGGGTGGCATTTCTTGTTAGACAGTTTGATATCTCAAACCAGATAAGGTAATATTACATTAGCGGCAAAACAAGTATCAGGGAGAACAGATAAACACATTTCCTGTAACTTATTGGTGTAAAATCCAGCTTCTATTTCAAAGAAAACAAAATTAATATCATTGCAGATTTCCACTGGGATTTTAGTTCCCATTTTCTACATTCACATAAATGAAGAACAAGAGAGAAGATATAAAAAATAAATATCGAGTAAGGTTAGGTTATTTTGTTTAATGGCATATCAACTCTTGATGGTTATTTAATGCCAGATTCTGTTTATACATATATCCTTTGATTTTTAAGTGAAGAGTTTGTAGGTAACATTATTTTCTTAATAAGCCAGAGCTTATTTGTTTGCCCACAGTTAAATGGTTTCAAGTATAGTAAAAGATTATATACTTCTATTTGACCCATAGATTAGACCCTAATAGGTACTACCACTCCAGGTCAGGATGGACCTGATAGTAATGGGTATGAAGAGGTATACCAGATTCCCCAAAGCTCCAGAACTAAAGCCTCACCATCAGATGGTTTAGTGTCATATTCAGGATACACACTGGAGAAGTCTTATCCCTCTGCAGAGATGCATTTGGTCTATTCTACAGGCAGACTAGGCAAATATTTAGTAAATAAACTTTTTGAAACTGTAAGCCTGAATGAGCACTATGCTACTATCCAATCTAAACTTGATATTTTAGGTAGAGTACTACTTCACAATGCACAATAAGTTTGGGTTTAAGGAAATTGTGTTAGATATTAATAAAAAGTTTAACATAGTGGCCATTCACAGTTTTTGTTTGACTAGAATGATGAAATAACTTTGTTGAAAGCTATCAATGCCCTTGAGTGCCAAGATCTTTTAAGGAAAGACCAATTAAAGAGATCCCTTTTTTTGAAAAAAGCAATCTCAAAACCTCATTAAAAGATTAAAGCTTTCTTCATTTATTTAAGGTAAAACAATTAAAATTGAAGCAAGTTATTAAGTAAAAGTTTAAATTCTAGATTTTGTTGTTGATTGATTGATTTTAACAGCTTATCAACCTGTCTAGGGTTATTCTATGCCAAGAGGTTAGGAAATTGCATACATTATACATTTACATTTTTTGTGTAGTTTCCTAATTTTTTTTTTTTTTTTTTTGCACATGGTTATATGCTGTCAAGTATTCCTATCTAATACAAATAATTTGCAGGGAGAGTTGTAATGGCTAATTTACTGAACTGCAAAATCTTAGCAAGTTCAGACTCCAGTTGTGCTACTATGTTCACTTTCAGTTCAATATCCTTCAGAAAGGTTATGAACCTTCTTCTCCCCTCATCTATGGTTAAAATAGTACCTCCTACTGTTCTTCTATAAGGCATTAAATAACCCATGAAGATTGATATGCCATTAAACAATGAAAGCAACCAAATAACTTGCAAGTAGATCTACTTAACTCATAGATGGGACCCTAACAGATACTATCACTCTGAGTCAGAGTGGACTTGGGAGTAATGGTAGTGTATTTTCTAAGCCCTGTCAACAGGACCAAGATTTTGTTGTAAACATACTAACAATTTATAGAGAATTCTCTGAGAGGTTTGAAATGACAAGGATGTTAATTTGTAGAACTCCATCAGTCTGTTTACCTGTTTCTATTTACAAATTGATCATGAGACACCTTCTCAACCAGAAAACAACTTTGTTTCATTTGATCTTTGGCCTACATAAAGAAATAGCAGATCATTATGAGTGAATTTAATTCTCACTGGGTGCCACATATTTCTGACCTTGAGCCACATCTAATCTAAGTTTAGAAAATAACTATATCAGGTAATTACTTGGATTTCAAACAGTTATGAAGGGTGTATAAATAAGTAAAACTTTCATTTTCATTATATTTTAATACATTTTGATCAGAACCCTTCAATCTCCTTCAAATAATGTTGTAGAAAGTTGCTTCAAGCTATTTCATTTTGTAAGTATATATAAGGTCTTGTATTGACCTTTACAAGTCTATGTGCTTGATCACAGCAGCCAATAATCTCAAAGGTTAAATAATTTAAACAATTTGTTTTAAACAAAATTTAAATGTCACATTAAAAAGATTTTTATTTCAACTCCAGTTTATTTACAGACCAGATGGCAACAGGACAAGTATTAAAATTTACAAAACATTCCCTCATAAAATGAAAGGTAAACATTTTAAGTTCTAAAATATTGAATTTAGATTTTTTTTTTTAACTATTTGTTGCAGTTTTTTTACAATTTGTTCCAAAGAGTTTTTCAAATTCCAAAATTAACAAACACATAATGAACAAAAAGAGAAATGTTAGATTTTAAGCTTTATATTCAAGACAATAACTTAGAATTATACTTTGTAGCGGTTTACAGTAAACTCTTGAAGTTTAAAAAAAAAAAGGTGAAAATCTGCTGTTTTCCCCTTCCCAAAGCCGCAGATAAACAATGAGAGAGAGAGAGAGAGAGAGAGAGATAATTTAATGTTTTTAGCAGGAAAGTTGCTTGGTTGAGCCCATCTCATCTCTGAGTAACATATGGCATTGTACCAGTAGTAGAGAATGGTCCCTGATTTGAGCTATTATTGAATACTATCAAAGATGAACTGTCTTTACAAAACTAAAGCGGTCCAACTATACTTCTATTCATCCATAGTTGAAGGGAGAAAAGAATACATGCTTTCTCAACATTAGTATAATATGAATGCAAACACTTCCAACTGAAGTTTGAACTCTGTTCAACAATTCCATTCTCTGTGACATTAACTGTTAAACTACACAGATGTTTTTGTTGTTTTTTTTTTCTTATGACATTCAGTGTGAATTGAGACCCTAAAAAATATTATTCAGTTACAAATTGGACTGAAAATTGTTTTATTCTCTCATTTTAAGTGTGTTGGTTTAATAAATGAAGATGAGTAGACTTGCTATAGAACCTTTCCTGAATAGAATCACCACCAGTGAAAAGTAGGTTCTCTATGATCACATCCAATAAAAAAAGACAATGGTTAGTCCCAAAATTACAAATTAGCCATCTACCCCAACTTAACACCTTTTTAGTGGCTAAAATATGGCCAACGACAGAATGGTAACAAATTGAAAATAATTTTTGGACTAAACTGTTCAATAAAAAAATAAAAATTACTCTTATTTGGATGGTGAATATAAGTATAATCTATAATTTTTTTGTACATTAAATCTCAATAAAAAGTTGGTGACCATAAGGCTCTTTTTTTCAACAGCTACTACACTGAGGTATAGGGGAGGGTGCTACTCCTTTCCCTGGATTGTTCCTCTTTACCCTTGATACGTACCTTATAATGCTGAGTGTTAAGCAAGGAGGCATCAAGTACCATTTTTTGAGTCTTTGGTATGACTCAACTTAGGATTGAACCCAGGTCTCCCGGGCCATTAGCGAACACTCAAACCATTATGCCAATAGTGGGTAGAGTGTTCACCAATGGTCTGGGAGACATGGGTTCAATACCAGGTCACGTCATACCAAAGACTCAAAAAATGGTACTTGATGCGGCCTCGCTTAACATTCAGCAATATAAGGTACGTATCAAGGGTAAAGTGGAGCAATCCAGGGAAAGGAGTAGCGCCCTCCCCTACACCTCGGTGTAATAGCTATTGAAAAAAGAGCCTTTTGGTCGCACTTGACTATAGTCGCCAACAAATAAACTAATCTCAATATGCCCATTTTGTTATAAAAAGTTAATTTTCTTCTAAACCAGATATAAAAATTTTACCATTTGTGGTGGAACATTGTACAATCAAAAAAGATATTAAGTGTTATTTATATCTAAACTCTACAACACTGAAAACGTCTAATGAAAAATATGAATATCTATCAGTTTAAAAGTATCCCACCCACTTTATATATTTATGCAATTTTATCTTTGTTACAGAGTTTCAATAGTGTAGAATTTAGTAGTGAATAACATCTAATAATATCTATATCGATTGTATAACGTTCCACAAAAAATAATAAAATCCTGGTATGTTTGGTTAAGAAGAAAATTAATGTTTTATGAAGAATTGTTTGAGGCAAATTTATTTATGAGTGAATAAGGTATCTAGTAATATCTTTAATATATTGTCTTCAATCCATTTATCTGGGAGTTGAAAATAATTCAACATTCCACATTTTTCATCAAATAATTATGGAGTTTTCTTTATTAAGTTTAATAAAACAATTTTCAATTTCTGTCATGTCTTTGAAAGAGCTCATACCATAAAGATGACAAATTTACAGAAAATGTCATAAAAATTTTACACGCGTGCACATGCTGGGGAAAAAATAGCCAATGTTTTTACATATTTAGATTAAAATTTTTCCCAAACATTTTGTGTAGTGAAAGTGGGGGGGGTTAGATGAGAGGGATAGGGACAGAGAGAGATAGATTTCTTCTTTTTTGTTTTGGTTCCATATTAACCTTTGAGGGTTATTCAATGCCAAAATCATACTTGCAGAACAGTAGTAGTACTATTTAACCAATAGCTGGTGGGATAAAGAGGTTCATACTTTTTTTAAAGGGCATTAGTCCGAAAGTGAATATAATAGCATGACTGGAGGGGAGAAATAGAAATATAGCAAGAGAAGGGATAGATATAGCTTCATATAAATGTGGATTAGTGGGTAAATATCTGACATGCATCTGTAAAAAGTAATTTAAAAGTTACCATAAATTAATTATTTTTACTTGATATTATTAGAAAAATAGATATTAAATTTTATTGCATAAAAGTCAGGTTACTTCGGCTTTCTTGCCTGTCATCAGCTGTATTTTTTCTTTTTTTTCAAATTGTTTTCTTTGCTGAAAATAAACGTTCAAAATCCCATTTTTTTTCTTTTAGCAATAATAAAAAGCCAGATAATTCACATCTAATTTGAATTCATTATTTTTCAAAACAGAGAGAAACAGATTGTAGTTGTTGTTAAAATCAAATATCAATCAGTTATGCATGACCTCAGCACTCTTTTCTACTCTCATACTGAATGTACAAATTGATATTAAATTAAGGAACTATGTTGATTCATATTAACTTAAAATAAAAAGGGCCCAGCATAAATAAAGTAGATTGTATGACAAAGGCAGAAAGAAGAAACAGGAAAACTATCTCTGTTGCCTGGCTTAAGAGCTATCCAAGAATTCAGCATAAAACTTTGAATAATACACAATAAATCTATCTACTTCACTCTAAGAAACAATCAATCAGATAGAACAACAAAGATATAAAATGTACGTATAATGACATTATTTCAAAGTATATAAAATCTAATACTTGTTTAAAAATAACACCTAGGCACAGAAATGATTATTTTGATTTTGTTTTATATTTGATTAGATTTCTATGGGTACAGATACAATTCTCTGATCCTAGGCAAGGTACACGGCTACTATGGGAGAGTCCCTGTAGGATAATGGCTGATGTACTGAACTACAGCCTCAAAAGTAAGCCTGTTTGAACTTCAGTTGCGCTATTACATTCACTTTTGGTTTAATACCCTTGGGAAAGGGTGTAGAACCCCTTATCTTCTCAGCTATGGGTTAAATAGTATTACTGCTGGTCTTCAACAAGGCTGGCTTTGTCATTTAATAACCCATGAAGGTCAATATGCAATTAAACAATGAAACCAACCAAGAGATTCTATACTCTCTTTCCACATAAAGGTGACCAAAATAAAAAAATAAATAAATGAATAAAAACAAAAAAAGTCACAGTGTTCACTGATAGAAGACTTTTCACTGAATGTTCAATCAGAAATTATTAATATGAAGTTGAAAGACAAACAAAAAGAATAAAATTTACCTGACATTTACAAATACCTTCCAGATGAAAGATAATCTGCTTTTAAAATCTTTGGCTTAATAATTAATTTTAGCATTTGACATAACATATTAATTTGAAGAGATTTCCAAGTATGCTTAATCTGCATAGCATTTGGTCATAACCGATTAACATTACCAATTTCAAGAATAGGAAGCACAAAATTTAATCCAGTTTGACTTTGAAAAAAGTATTTCATCATTTTTATAGATTCTTTACCTTTGATGGTATCCATTTGTCTAACAAGATGATAGATGTACACTTGGATCAGACTGAAGACTTGGGCAAGTTTATATGGAAGGCCAGCAGTTGCCCATGCAGCAAATCTGTTTCTATGATGCTGTTAGAGGAAAGGCCAAGAGCCAATACAACTTTGCAACAATGTCATTACAGGAGTTATCAAAATGGCAGTGAAGTCAACATCAAATTACCTTAGGGACTTCAGCATCTAGTTTTGAAATCACTAGCTGTCTTTCTCCTAGACTAGTTGCCCTATCAAGGCTAAAGAAACAGTTTGTCCTTTTTTACATGTAGTTTAGAGAGGAAGAGATGGATTTATGCCTTAGGGACTTCAGCTCCAAGTTTTGAGATCAGTTATTTTTCTCCTAGATGAGTTGCCCAAGCAAGGCTTGAAAACCAGTGTGTCCTATTTCAGTTGTACTTGGGATGGAGTCATGCCTTTCTCAGGAGCATTAGTGTGAAGTGAATAGAGCCTTGGTTGAAATTTGAACTAGGCTTGCCAATTCCATTTTTCACAGTGATAACAATTATGCCATCAGATCTTCAATAAAAACTGTATTAGATTTTTTTTCTTTATTCCTAAAAGATAATATTAATACAGTTTGAAATAAATAATCTGAAGTATGTAGTAAGCTTCACAATATGATTGATCCTTATTCACCAATAGTGATGATATCAAAAATCATTATACAGTAATTGCAAGAAACAAATTTGATACTCTTCAGGAGACATCTGAAAGACATACTCTGAATGACAAATATGAAAACTTTGTTATTGTCCATATAGAAGTAGCAACCAAATACATTCCAACCAAACAGAGCCAAATGTAGGGCTACATGGGAGAAAATAGAAATTAGAGAAAAATATGATAATGTGAAAATAGCATCCTTACTTAATAAAAGAAACCCAACCAATGCCAATGCCTAGAAACTTAAGAAAGCCCAGAGAGAAGTAAGTAAGTAAAGTTGGCGACCGTAGTCGAGGGCAACCAGAAGGCTTCCTTTCCGATAGCTAGGGAAGGGGAGACCACTACTCCTTTCCCAGGATTGCTCCACTTTACCCTTGATACGTACCTTATAATGCTGAGTGTTAAGCAAGGAGGCATCAAGTACCATTTTTAAAGTCTTTGGTATGACGCGGCCTGGGATTGAACCCAGGTCTCCCAGACCATGGGTGAACACTCTACCCTCTAGGCCAATGAGCCAGTTGAGAGAGAACGAACACATACCAAAAAGAACAAACAGAATACATTCAAGGCCAAATCAATAAAAATCAGAAACTTGGTAAAGGATAGACAATCATGATTAGTAAATGAAGTGAGTAGAAGGAAGAGAACTTTGAGAGAAAAACTAAAAGTTGCCAGCTAAGAAAAAAGAATACAGAAGTGAAAGAACATTTCAAGAATCTGTTTGGAAATTCCTTTAAAATCACTGATAAACCTATCAAAAAAATTATTTATAGCAAACTAGACATCAAACTAGGACAGTTTATGGAAGAAGAACTTGACATAGCACTGAAAAAAAAAAAAAAAAAAAAAAAAAAAAAAAAAATCAAAAAAACAAAACCAGCAGGCCTTGACAAAATACCTCCAGAAATATAAAAGACAAGAAAATTTAATGACATACTTCTTCGATTATGCAATGCTGTCTATAAACAAAACACAATAGAAAAATGGACAAAAGGTAGCATCCTCTCCCTACCCCAAGAAATGATAACTATAGTTTTACTGTCTTCTTGGTTCACAACACAGCCAATCTGACCCATTTTTCAAAAAGAAGTTTGCTAACACCTGGGATAGAGTGTAGGTAAGGTATGTTAATTTACTGATCCTGACAAGCAATTCACACTTAAACAAACTTAGATCTCAACAAACTTGACAAGCTAAAATAGCTTTGTTTCTTATAAATGTATAGAACAGTCTTGAATTATGATAGAGAAGCAGACAGAAAAAGAGAAGTTTTTTTTTAATTCTTCATGTTTTCTATAAACCTTAAGTGAGGATAATGAAAATATGACCTTCTTTAGGTTACGGCCACCTACCTCCCATCACGAAAACTATCCAAGTTACACGAACCAGACATGCAGGACACTGCTGGAGAAGCAGGGATGAGCTCATAAGTGATGTACTCCTATGGACCCCCCACATATGGCTGAGCAAAAGCAGGATGGCCAGCTCAAACATACATACAGCAGCTCTGTGAGGATACGGATGTAGCCCTGAAGACCTGCCAGAGGCGATAATGATAGGGAGAAGTGTCGAGAGAGGGCCAGGGATATCCGTGCTGGCAGCACAACATGATGATGACAACAGTCTATCTGTTTATATTATATTTCTATTGTTTCAGATAGAAATTTTTTACCATTCTCAGACTATCAACAAGATGGTGTAGAGTCTTTTAGCAATAGCTTTATGAACAGTACTAAGCAATATATGTAAAACACAATGTGTTTTAAGTAGTCAGAAAATCCATTATAATGGTAAAAATATAAGTACATATTTACCCAACCCCTTCACCATAAGTAAGCTATGGCACAAAGTCAATGTTTTTTTAAGCAGAATAAAGCTGGTTTGAATTCAGAGTTTTCCTTCTAGACTGGTTGCCTAAGCAAGGATAAAGAACTCAGTCTGCCCAACTCATAGCTGAAACAAATGGGCTCATGCCTTTCTCAAGGGCATTAGCACAAAGTAAATGCAAACAGCGTCATTCAAAATATTAAATCCGGTCACTGATTCCATTTCCAATGACAAAATAACCATTACATTAAAGATGTCTCCAATTAATAACATTAAATATGCATTTTTTTTTTTTTTAAATTTGAAAAATTATCCATCTGAAGTTATTTTCATTTCCTAGAAAGTGATTCACATCATTTTTTATGGCATGAGTTAGCTAGTTATACATATAACAGCACTAGTCTCTATCAGTAACACTAGTGGGAGAAGGGTCACCATAGTGGAATTGCAAAAGTGCTGGATTGCAGCTTCAAAGTAAAAAGTAAAGTTGGTGACTGTAGTCAAGGGCGGCCCGAAGGCTCCCTTTTCATTAGCTTCCACATTCCCTGGATTGCTCCACTTTACCCTTGATACATACCCTATAATGCTGAGTGTTAAGCAAGGTGGCATCAAGTACCATTTTTTTTAGTCTTTGGTATGACTCAACCAGAGATTGAACCTTGGTCTCCTGGGCCATTGGCGAACACTCTACCCACTAGGCCAATGGGCATGGTTTTGAAATTCCAGTTGTGCTATTACATTCAATTTTGGGTTAATACTCTTGGGAAAGATATGAATCCCCTTATCCCCATACCCCAGCTATGGGTTAAATAGTATCACTACTGTTCTTCAACAAGGATGGGTTTGACATTAAATAAACCATGATGGTTGATATGCCATCAAACCAAACCAGTAATACTTGTATTAATTCATGACCATTAACAATCTAGTTTATTCATTTATTTATTTTCTTTCTACTGATTTTTAATTCAAAACATCCTTTCAGATCACTTGAATAAACAAAAGAAAAAAAAAACTAGGAAGAATCATATGAAGAATGATTAAGTTGAAAGAAAAAAGAAAGAAATGTGATGCAAAGAAAGAAGAATACAAAAGTACCAAACATGGTGAAAGGAAAAAAAGAAGAAAAATGATTTAGTTTGATTTGCTTTCTTTGTTTAATGACATATCAACATTTGTGAGTTATTTAAAGCCAAAGCCATCCATGTAGAAGAACAGTAATGGCACTATTTAACACATAGCTGGGACAATAAGGGGGTTGATTGACCTAATGAGTAGACTGTTTGCCAATAATCTGCGAGACCAAGGTTCAATCCCAGGTTGAGTCATACTAAAGACTCAAAAAAAATGGTACTTGATACCTCCTTGCTTAATACTCAGCATTATAAGATACAGATCAAGGAGCAAAAGTGGAGCAATCCAGGGAATAGAGTAGAGCCCTCTCCTACACCTTGGTAGCTATTGAAAAAGGGAGCCTTCAGGTCACTCTCAACTATGGTCACTAACTTTACTTTAATATCTTTACCAAGGTTATTAGTCCAAAATTGTCCATAATACCACAATTAGAGTTCAAGCTCATTTTCTACAATGTTACAGTCCAATACATTAACTACAATACCACAGGGACTACCCTGAAATAAAAATGAAAGAGCAAGAAAGATTAACTAGTATAATCTACCTACTTATTATCTAAAAACTATTATGGGTGTAATTTCCTATGGTTTTCTTTGCAAAAAGAAACATGTCTTGAGTTACTATAAAAATGGACTATCTTATTCACTAATGAGACAAGATTTGGCATTAAATAACCTACAATGGTTGATATGCCATAACCAAATACTAAAGACATGTTTGTATAACCAATTAATATAAGTACCATTGTATTCTATCTATAAGTAGATAATTGTTTTTATAGGATAAAACTTTGTTAATTTATTTTCATTTTACAATTTAATGCTTCTTTTATCCTATGTTATTTTTCCTTCCTATGATGTAAAAATAAATAAAATTTACTGGCAAATAGAACTATGAACATCCTTATTGTTAAGATGAGTTATAGCCCTTGGACTGGTTTAAGCCATAACGTTACTATTTTCCCAAAATCAGATGATTGTATGTCTATTCTACAAAATTGGATCATCATGTGCCCATCCCTCAAATCAGAACATTGTACACATAATCCCCAAAAATTAGATCATCATATGTCTATTATCAAAATCAGATTATTGTATGCCTATTTCCAACAAGTCTATTGAATATTTTTGTTCCAGTTTTCTTGTTGAATAGATTTCTCCATTTCTTTCTTTATAACATTACCATCATCATATTATAAGCCTCTTCCATCATGCATAGATTACTTCATGTTACTTAATATACTCTAAAACACTTATTTTTCAAACTATACCATTCACCTATCAAACTATTTTTATAATGACTTCTACTTATCTATTCATTATGGACTTTAGAATCCAAGATGTAACATGCAAGCAGATGATTTATAAAATGAAGAAATGCATAATTGACATCACTTCTTAGATATCTATGACCTGAAAGATAGTAAAGACTGGATAGTTGAATATTGGAAATACAAATTATGAAAGGGACTCTTTGGTAACAACTCTACACAGCAAACTATGTCTATGCTAGAGGTGTGGCAAGGAGATATAATATGCTCAACAAGTTTTATGATAAAACCTCACTTTGCAACAGAGTTTAACCTAAGAATCTACAAATGACTATAAATGAGCAAATAGATATACAAGGAACAAGCATATTTGTTGTAACTTGTCACATCTCACAACCTGTTACTTCAAATAGTTTTTTGAGATATTTATCTGTGTAACGTAATGGCCAAGGGATTTCGGTTCATGCCTTTGAGTTTAGTTAGGCTGAGAACCTTTTGGCTCAGCACATGGGTTAGTTAGGTGCAAATCTTGATGCAGGTGTTAACACGGGCGCGTGTGGGCAAACGAAGGTGTCACTCAGAGATGTCACAATAGTCCGAGATGAAACAGGTGACGGAGTGCGAGTGACGTCATGCACTGGAAGCGCGCAGAGGTTTGTGGAGAATTGAAAGAAAGTTGGAGAGTTGAAGCTAGACACTGGACAGAGGAGGTTAGCTGAGGCGAGATGAATTTGCGTGCCATGGGTGCCGCACAAGATAGTGGCCAGATGAAGAAGCCAGCATAAAAAGATTGTGTCTCTCTTGTGTCGAAACCTTTAACTCAAAAGTAATAAAAAGGTTTCGTACCTGAACAAACAAGTCATTATGTGTTTTCGAATTTCAAGATTCCTATGTTCTAACGTTATGAACATTATGTATATATGTTACCAACATTATATGTCCATTTCGCACATGGCGTTAATTGTGGCTATGGAACATCTGTGCCTACCACCAGGCAGGATATGTAACATAGTCTTTTTTATAGTGGGGATTTAGAAGAGAGGAAGGTCGCAAATGAGCCAAGGCTCATGCACTGCTGGTCAGTGCTGGTCTAGGGATCACTAGGCATAATGTGAACTATACTAGCCATTGCTAAGTTTTCCAGCACGAAGCCAGGTGATCTTACTGGTCATAGATTCACTAAATCCTAAAGGTTTAGTGTAATGTGAATCTATGCTTATCATTGTTTGGCAACTTGGCATGAATGCCAGATGGCCTGATGCTAGACCGGAACAGTAAATTAATACTGTGGGTCTGAGGTCAAATAGTTTTTTGAGGCTAATAAGAAAATGTGTTTATTTAATAAAGGAAACAATAAAAATTTTACACTATGTACAGGGTCTAAAATTGTTTGGTAGTACACAAAAAAGTTTAAACAAAGCATATTCAAGTTGTTTTTTCAGAAGAAGCTGACGAGTATTCAATTTCTGTCTATGCAAATCTATATATAATTCACTTTGTCTACTTGTTACCCTAAACTCCTAGACTAATAGGCAAATCTAGATGAAATCTAGCATGAAAACCCCTAAAGGTACCCAAAACATTTTAACTTAAAATTGATCTCGAATGTCTAATTCATCTAAAAAGCAAACAAAATTGGCATCCTCAGGAGTGCTTTCCGCACAGGGAGACTAAAAACATTTGGGAGAAAAATTAATCAGAAATAACTCATTCTACGTACAGACTCTTTAGCAAATGGGCAAATCTTGATAAAACTTGGCATGTGAATTCCCTTGACTTCAGAGAGTACTGTATCTGCAGGAGGCAGAATAGATGTAAGAAGGGGTGAAATAAAGGAGGATTAGGATTTTTTGGTAAAAAAATAAAACTTGACTCATTTATACAGAAAGTTCACTAACTTTTTGATATGATTACTTTGAAGGTACTTTTTCAATATTTATGGTTAAATTAATTTTTACATTATGTTTTTTCTTTCTTTGCAAATTACTTGATATGAGAATGGGTAAATTTTGTAGTGGTTCTACCCTTTAAAATGGGTTTATATCAGATCAAGACATTGTATGTAGCATGAATTTAAAAAGGGCTTTTCAGCAACAGAAGTGGCCAAATATATTCATTACATTGATGGAAATGAAGCTTTAAGTGTCCAGACATTCATACAATTATTTCTTTTAGGAACTTTTTCTCTTTACGATTTCCTTTGATCAAGATGTTCAAGTTCTGTCAATATCGAGCTTCGGCAAAATGTAGTTGAGGAAAATTTTAAGCAAACTGCATAAGAATAAGTACAACAGTTCAATACAATTCACACTTTGATCCTAAAACACTTTCAATGAACTTGGAAAAGTGTCTAAACTTGGTGATCATCTGACTGCTTCTCAGATTAATCAAAGAGTTGCTCTGTTCACATCTTTGAAGAGTAAATTTACTAACAAATCTTTACTAGGTAGAATCACTACCAGTGATGAAATATGTGGGTTCTCCATAATCACATCCAATAAAAACAACAATGGTTAGCACACAATGGAAAAGGAAATATATCACAAAACCAGGACAACAGCTGAAAAAAAAATTATGCTGTGTGTTTAGTGGGATATGAAGAGTGTTGTGAATTGAATAACCATGATCTGGTGAACACTCGTGCATGACATACGGAAACACTGGACAGCTGTTTCAACCTTATTAGGTCTCATCAGCAGTGTTATACCGTGATCTCTCCCCACTGGAACCAGTGACCACAGAATGCAAAGCTGAAACTCTACCACTGAGCCAACAGCCCACATTGTACCCAAGTGATGCTAAATCAACCAGTCATGGTAATTGCACAGCCAATTAACCTGAATGTGTCTTGCAAGTTACATCTGTACCTTTTACAGAGGACACAGTCACCTCCAGGGCCACATTTTCCCAGGAAGATCAGAAAAATGCATCCGCATAATTATTATAACCTTAAGGGCAAGGATATAGACGTATATTTTCTTTTTTAAGGAAAGGAATTATATTGTGAATTGAATTAAATTAAATTTCTGGTCATGGTAATTCAATTCACAATATAATTTCTCTACTTAAAAAAGAAAATGTACATAAAGAGTGTTGTTTATAACAATGTGTAAAATCAAAATGAAATGGTTGAGATGGAAAAGTATGGTCATCAATTGGAAGCATTGTATAAAAAAGCAACTGTCATTGATTAATCATAAAGGTATAATGCTCTTATATGATAATGCAACACTACATATTGCCTGAGTCACCCAGGAAAAGATTATGGCACTAAGTATGGAAGTTTTACCTCATCCACTTTACTCTTCTGACCTTGGTCCATCTGACTATCATCTTTTTAGATCATTGCAACATTTTTTAGAGGAGAAACAGTTTATTAATCGTGAAGAGGTTAAAACTGATATTAAGTGATTCTTTGTATCAAAACCTGAAAAATTTTAGAGCCGAATGATCAATAATATGCCAAATACAAGAGACTGTGTTATCAATAATGAGAGAAAAATATTATCTTGATTGAATATATAAATAAAGACCAAAGAAGCATTTTTATTTTGTTGTTTTTTCATCTTTAAACACAATAGAACACTTTTTAAGGAGAGGGTTCCTATGGTGTAATTGCTAAAGGGTTAGACTACACAGCCTTGAAATAAGGGAGTTCTAATGCCAATCATGCTATTGCGTTCACTTTTTGACAGATATCTTAGGAAAGGCATGGACTCCCTAATTGCTTCAGCAGTGGGTTATAATATTGCTTATGTTCTATAAGGATGGTTTTGAAATTAAATAGCCCATGAAGGATGATATGCCATTAAAACAAAGAAACCAAACCAAACTTTTTTTTCCAAACTAATAGAATGAATTTTTGTTTAGCAAAATATGATTTAGTATTATTTTTATCCTGGGCAACACCAGTTTCCCACTTATGCATCATATTTTATCAGTGTAAGGATTTCTTTGCTTTATTATTTATATAGAAAATGCTTAAGTCATATTTATACAATGTTAATCTAACCATAAAGATTTTTTTCCAGCTTCCCAACAAAAATTTAAGATTATTGTTGATAAGCATTACATATTTTAACCTTCTTTGCAAATGCAACAGTTGCATAATAATTTGAAGTACTTGGGATGAGATTAACATGTTTTTACATAATTATAAGTACAGGATGTTTCAAAAAAGATGCAACCAGCCTTTTTGAGAACTTTTGCTGAGATAATTTTAAAGATGATGAAAGTGAGTTCTCTTAATGTAGACGTTAATTTTCTTCTACCCAAAAGACAACAGGATTTTATCATTTCTAGTTGAATGTAATAAAACCAAAATGGATTTTTTTGTATTTATTTAACCCTTCCAGCATGGGTAGGATGCAACATAAGGTCAATTCTAAAGTGGAGTTCAGCTGGTTTGAATTCAGAGTTTTCTTTCTCCTACTTTTTATTGCCATGCCAAGGCAAAAGAACCCAGTCTGCTATTTACCCAGAACTAGAGATGAAAGAGACCGATTCATACCTTTTCCAAGGGCATTAGTGAAATTTAATCAGCCTTGTTCAGGGTTTGAACTCGGGTCACCGAGTTCATTTCCTAAAACAATAACCATTATGCTAAATGCCTCCACATCATTCATTTATCAAACTCTACAGGATTGAAACCCTGTAACCAAAAATATGAATATATAACAGTCCAAAAAGTTCTTATACATACAAGTAAAAAAACGTGCCCTTTGGGCACAAGTATTCAAGTTTTAATGTAATAAAATATTAAATTAAAAAGACTAATGAAGCTAAATAAGAACACATATAAAAGATTTGAAACAGTGAGGGTGTAAGTGAAGTATAAAAGTGGTTGACATGCCATAAAACTAAACCAAACCTAAATTCTATTGTTGTCCTTAATTATGAGTAATACTCGATACAAATTGTTAAAAAGGAGGTGACTGACAATCGAAGATTAAAACAAGACTAATAATCTTTCAATTTGTTTAGGTATAACTTGGATATAAAGACAGGATGGAAACAGAAAAGGCCACAAGGGACATGTTTTGAGTCTAGGGGGATATTATTATGTGTTGTCAATATTAATACCAATAAAACTGGTAACAGATCCAACAATGTTGAACTATGATTATTCTAAGCTCTTCATGAAAAATAAATAACTTAAGACTAACAACAGTGGAAGTAACAAATCAAGAAAGGCAATAATTGTTACTTATGCAGTAGTATTCAGGGACAAGTTAACATCTACTTCAGCTGTTTACAGTTGATTAAAACAGATTAAAACATATGTATGTATATATACTTATGTTAAACTGAACTGGGTCAGTAATTGTAGGTTAAACTTAAATGTCATCTATGACTTTTCACTCATGAAATGTTCAACAGAGCTATCGTATATAGAAAGTGGTTTCTTGTTCAATAGACAAACAATGAACTAGAAATGGTATAAGAAGGATTTGATGGCAAGTATATAAAATGCAAGCTAAGAAGAAAAATGGGTTTGCAAATTTGTGCTTGGTGAACAGAACAAGAATTAGAAAAGAGACAATCAAAATAGAAAACATTGCAAAGAAAACTTCTCAATTGTATAAATAATATTACATTTGCAGATTTCAGTTATAATTTGGGGTCTGATATTTTCGGAGAGAAAAATTTTAAGTTGAAAATTTATCTAAGACATACCTAACAATAAAGACACAAGGAAAACAATTTTTGACTTTTGAATATTCATCATCATCATCTTTTTGTGCTTGACACACTCTTGCTGTCCATCCCTATTGGCCATTGCACTTGGTAAGTCCTCTAGACGGCATTAAGTGTCTGTACAGAGCTGATGAATGTGAGTTTTTGCTAAGTGATTAACACTGGTGCATCCATGTGTTGGAATCTAAAGGAGAATGTTGCTTATGAGTTTATCTTTACTTCTACAGTGCCCATCATGTCTTGCTTGTCTTACTTTGGTTGGTTTGTGAGATCAGAAGTAAGTGGCTGTACAGCAGGGAGTTGCTTCCAGGATTTGTTCAAAACAGTATGCAGCATTTTTGCATAGTTCCCATCTAGCTTTTTCTCCAGGCATTTTGTCACAGTCTAAACGATGCAACCATACAATAGTACTGACATGGCTACAACTTGGAAGAATACCCATTTTATTTTATCAGCAAGATCAAATTTCTATATGGTCATTAACTGGTCAATAGCAGTCCATAGTTTACTTCTAAGTATGTTAACATCCCTTTCAGTAGATGAGATATTGCTGCTGAGGTATTTGATTACAGTTAACATAATAAGTTGTTTATAATGAAATAGCCAGTTTTCTTTCAAGCGTGACTAGCTTGACATTCTTTTTAAAAACCACATTTCAAATTGAGATTTTATCTATCACTAAAATTTTCATTACGTTTGTATATATTTACATAAAATGAGATAAGAGAGCAATTTTCAGTCCAATTTGCAATTAAATGGTAATTTTTAGAGTCTTAATTCACATTGAATGCCATTTTTAATTATCAAAATTCTTGAAGTAACAGAGATAACTATGAAATGCTAATTAGAATTATCCATTCCTTCTTGAATAGAAACCTCATCATCATCATGGACCACAGTTACAATGGGAATCAATGAATTCAGGTGTTATCTAATAAGGGAATAACTCTTAAAAACACAGAATAGAGAGCAGACCAAGATAAAAAAAATAGAAGTTATTAAGCAACAAAATTGGAAGTGGGCAACACACAAGCTAGAATCAAAGATAAAACATAGTGTAAAAGATTACTAAAATGGTGTCCAAGAAATAACAAGCATAGTAAGAAATGAGAGAAGAGAGAGAGAGAGAGAGAGAGAGAGAGAGATAAAATCGAGCTTGCTGGTAAGATATGGCAGAGGTTAGCACAATCACGATTGTTGTGGAATAAATTGTTATGAACCCAAAAGAACTGATGATGATAATTACATATGTATATACAGCTGAAGTACCAGTCTATGCCAGGTAATAGATTGAAATTTGGATAGCAGCTGGTAATAATGATGACAAAACAGTTCTTTAGTATAGATGTTAAGCTGATAGGTAAATGTTACTACCACCAAGTTATATGAAAACTGTTTATTTATATTCATATACATCTGTAACAAATAAGAAAATAATAATTTATTTATTCTAACAAATCACTAAGCTGCACCTTCTACAATGCACCTCAAACTAGATTACCCTTCTCATCGTGCTCCACAATAGTATATAAAGGGATGCCCACTACATGGGCAAGAAACTGATTATCATCAAGGGCTGTTAACTGTTTCTATGTTATTCAATATATATATATATATATATATCATCATCATCATCATGTCGCGCCGTCTGCGCGGATATCCCTGACCGTCTCTCGCCATTTCTCCCTATCACTCATCGCCTCCGGCAGGTCTTCAGGATTACAACCCGTGTCCTCACATAGCTGCTGTATGTAAGTTCGTGCTGGTCGTCCCACACTTGCACATCCATGAGTGGGGGTCCACAGGAGTACATCGCTTATGAGCTCGTCCTTGCTTCTCCAGCAGTGTCCCGCGTGTCTGGTTCGTCGAACTTGTATAGTTTTTGTGATGGGGGGCAAGTGTCCGTATAGTTGGAGTCTCGTGGGGTGTTGTCGCCAGGACTTGTTTAATACTGCTCTCAACATTCTTGTGTAATTTCCGTCCAGCCTCCTTTCCAGCCGCTTCGTAAGCGTCCATGTGGTGCATCCATATAGCAGTATCGACACAACCGCTGCCTGGAAGAAACTGCGTTTCATTTTATCTGTTAGGTCCGACTTCCATATGATCGAGAGCCTATCGATAGCTGTCCATGCCTTCGTCAGTCGTGTGTCGATGTCCTTCTCGGTTGATGAGACGCTGCTTCCTAGGTAGGTGAATTTGTCGACTAGTTTCAGAGAGGCTCCGTCTAGTGTGGCAATGTTGCCTGTTTGGTTGTAACACATATATTCGGTTTTGTTTGCATTGACATGTAGGCCAATGCCAGCTGCAGCTCGTTCCAGACTATGTAGTAGTGTCTCTGCTTGATTAGGCGTATTCGCTAGTAACGCCAAGTCATCAGCGTAGTCGGCGTCCGTGATTGTTTTTGCGGGGTACCTTTTGCTTCTTCTCTTAGTCAGCTGGAAGCCATTTTCTCTGATTTTGTCGATCGAAGTCCTAAGCACATAGTCTAGACAGATGATAAAGAGGTACGGGGCTAGTGTGTCTCCTTGTAGTACTCCTGCAACAATGTCGAAGTATTCCGTGTCTCCATCTGGTGAACGTACTTTTACTTTGGTGTTTCTGTAGAGAATCATTATCGCTGCTACGGTTTCTTTTGGTAGGCCGTAAGCTAGTAGGATTTGCTCCATCTTCCCTCTGTGTATGGAATCGAAGGCCTTGGTAAAGTCGACAAATAGTAATGTCGCCTGTAAGTTTTTTGCCCGAACGCCTTCCAGGATTCTACGGATGGTCAGTATTTGTGAGGTTGTGGATCTATTTCTCCGGAAGCCATTTTGGTTTTTCCTAAGGATGTTTTCCATTTTGGGTTCTATGCGGTTTCGTAGTAGGGCATTGTAGATTTTGGCTGCTATGGATGTAAGTGTTATCCCTCGGTAGTTCTTGGCTAGTCCGAGGTCGCCTTTTTTAGGGAATGGAAGGATGCATCCCTTCGTCCATCGTTCTATCCTATTTTGACTATAGACTGCGTTGCATTGCCGGAGCAGTATATCGTCGAATTGTCTCGTCTTCCACACTTCTGGGGGGATCTCGTCTAGCCCCGCCGCTTTCCTATTTTTAATTCTTCTGAGAACCATGTCGAGTTCTTCTTTGGTGAAAGGACCTAGTTTTACGTCTAATTGCTTACTAATAATTCTGGTGATCGGTTCATCCGTTATTTCCGGTGGGTTTCCTAGTAGATTTTTGAAATGCTGTTCCCACAGTTTTATTCTTTCTTGTTGGCTTGCAGCTTTCAATTTTGCTTTGGCTGTGCTCTTTCTTCCACTTACTTCGTTTATTGTTTGCCAGGCTATCCTGGATTGCCTATCTTCCACCGAGTCTCTAATCTTATCTATCTGATTTTGTACGTATTCTGCCTGTTCTTTTAGGTATATTCCTGTTAATTGATGTTGCGCCTTTTCTAGTTCTCGTGCATTTGTATTTGTTGGGTTCTGTTGATAGTTTTTGGAGGCAGTCTTCACAAGTGCACGTTTTTCTCTAGCCGCTAGGGTTTCCCAAGGGACTCTATATTTAGTTCTAGGTTTTGTTGGAATACACTTTGATGCCGCCTCCAGGTGCGCTTCTACAAAATTTTCATATTCGTCATTTGGGGTGCCTATTTCTACCTTCTCTTGTAGTGCTTCGAAGTGCAATTAGAAGGAAACTCAAATTTGGTTGTCATTATAAATTTATTCCACCAGAGAATATCATTATACTCTCTGTCTTATCAGATGACCGTAAATGTTTAACTTGAAACTAAAAATTGTAATAAAAATTAGACATTTTTTTGGAAAACATTGCAATAATTCTTGGGAGTATTGGCAATAAAAGGGTACTTCACACTCTCCAGATCTCCAGAACTGGAGCCTCACCATCAAATGCGGTATAGTATTATACCCAGGACACCTATTTTTAAGAGGGTCTTACCCCTTTGCAATGGATATATTCAGCATATTCTACCCCCGCCCCGCCCCAATCTAAAGTGTGAGCATAGTAAAGAGCAAGTATGTTAATTTTTGTTAATAGCAATAAAAATCATTTTCTTTTGAATCTTGTGTTCATATAAGGTTGCTATAAAGTTTATGTGATTGTAATCTTACAAAAAAAATGTCAATACTTTAACTTGCAAGAGTTTCATGGCTCAATATACAGTAGAAATTATGTAAAGTCAATACACCTGCATTAACATGTTCAGTGGTATGAAATTGATTCATTTGGTATTGATCATTACTTGTGATGGAAAAAATAGATTTTGTATAGATCTGCACAGAGTAGATGAGATGCTGAAATATCAAGAAAAATTGTGCTAACATCTCTAAAAAGATTATGGTTTAGTTTGATTTTTATTTATTTAATGGCATATCAACCTTCATGAGTTTAATGCCAAAAACATCTTTGAAGAACAGTGGTACTATTTAACTCATAGCTAGAGTGATAAAGGGGTTCATGCCTTTCCAAAGGGTAATAGTCCAAAAGTGAATACAATAGCACAGCTGAAGTTTGAACTTACTTACTATGATGTCCCAGTCCAGCATGTTAGCCACTACACTATAAGAACTCCCTCCAAAAGATTATATGGTATTTAATGAAATTGAAATAAAAGTGGTTTAATAAGTTTCTTTCATGAGGAATATTTTTAGGAGTGCATATAATTAAACCTTAATTCTCCACCCACTTCTTTTTATTCTCTGCCACCTCATATGTTGAGATTCTCTACCCACTCCTTTTTATTCCCAACATATTTTGATTTTCGACAACTTCATAGATATGTATCCCTGCCCCACGGTACATTTCCTCTCTTCCTCCAAAGTCTTTGTGAAATATATATATTTAATACCCTTGATAGGAGTTTGGATATATTCAAACTGTATCATCTAAGTAACTTTTTAAAACATAATTTAAACTCAGATTTACTCCTAACCTTTTTCCTCAAAAATCATATCTCTTGAAGTAAGATAGACTTTGCTCCTTTACTGACCCCAAGCAGGGTCAGCTAGCATACATACAACAGGAGGGCTATTATCAGTTGATTGTATGGTCCAAGAGATGTTCTCCCCATGCAATAGCTACTTAGCAGGACTAAGTTTATTACTTGGCACCTGAAGCAACCAAAAAGAGAAATGTCAAGGAAATCAAGCATTTTTTGTAACAGCCACACATCAGTTTCAATTTATGCATGGCCCGCCACAATAAAATGGCCTCAGGTCAAATACTGACTTGGTGGAAAGTTGGGTAAATCCTTCTTGCTACAGTGACGAGGCTGACAGCATTAATTTGCTGTTGGCTAGCGAGCACTGTCCAACAAAGGCAGACTTGAGGCTATATGGCCCCTGACTTCAGCTGAGCCACCTTCGGGTGGGCAAACTGCAACACTGACACCTTTGTTCCCCATGTATAGCACTAGACCTTGCTGTCCAGTTTAAGCTATAATCAGGCATACATGCCTGGACCCAGATTTGGGTCCATGTCCAGCTAGGCTCATCAGGCCCACATTGCACTAAGTGGGCCAATAACCAGCATTGTCCAGCAGGGCTTGAGTCTCAGCTTGTGCCCGACTTTCCCTTTCCCTAAATCCCCACTATAATCGACCTTTGAGTCATTGACCTTGTGTCAAGTCCTGTCTGGTGGGAGGCAGAGACAAATATACCTTCTTTCAATACTTCTAGTATGTTAAACTATGATATCCCTACTGAAACCAATTTACACTAATAGTGTCATCTGACTAAAATGGTATATAAAAAAAAAAATAACATTTAAGGTTTTTCTTAAATTTGAATCAAAGTAATTACATTCAGAATATACATATGCTGGTTGGTTGGGCTTTATGGTATATCAACTCTTGTAATGCCAAATTCTCTTTATACAAATATGTATTGAATATATACGATTTGAAAAGGAATAGTTTTTAGGTAACATTTTAAACAAGTTAGTGTCCACTTGTTAGCACACAAATGGTTTCAAGTATTGCTATCCAACACTAACAATTTAACAACAGCTATTTGTTTGCAGACAGTTAAAAGGTTAAACGGTTCTGTTTGACACATAGATGTGACCACAACAGGTACTACTACTCAGAGTGGATCTGGGAGTAATGGCAACGAAGAGGTACTCCAAAACTGAAGCCTCACTATCAGATGCAGTTTAGTGTCATATTCAGGAGAGTCAGTGGTAAGGGGTCTTATGTATCTGTAGAGAAGCAACCAGCATATTTTACTGCTTCATCCAACTGGGCTGTATACATATGTGGCATAATGGTTATTTTTGTAAGAAATGGACTCACTGAGCAAAGTTCAAATCTTGTATAAGTCTATTAGCATTACACTTTAACCCTAATACCCTTGGGAAAGACATGAATTAATCTTCCCTGTCCAGCTATGGGTTAATAGGAGGGTAGATTGAACAATTGGTCTACAGGAGAAAACTTTGCATTCAAAACCTGAGGAGTGTTGTCCAAGAGAATCTGGAGTTCATTGGAGCACCATTCTTCTGTTATCAGCTCATCTAATGTGGTGTGGTCTTACACAAACTTTCACTACTATAAACAAATTGCATGCATGAGCAATCTAGCAGTTTACATATTCAACAAAACTGTTGAGCACTAATATGCCATATCTATCAGAAGAACTTTCACACAAACAGATATTTTATATATATATGTATGTATGTATGTATGCATGTATGTATGTATGAGGTGCATACGATAAGTTTCCAGACTTTTTTTTTGTATGGGCACTTTTATTGATAGTGCACACATGAAACTCTAGTCCCCTTTAAAGTAATCTCCTCTGGCTGCAATGCACTTGTTGTACTGTTCCAACAACTTCTGGAAGGCCCCATGGAAGTCCTCTTGTGTGAGTTTGTCAATGACCTTTGTCACAGCCTCTTATCTCCTCAATTGTCTCATAACAACAGCCTCTGAGCTTAGGGA
>OY757915.1:106746092-106778592 GCA_963585895.1 Sepioteuthis lessoniana
TTATATTTAATGGAAGAGGACAGTATGTGCTTATCTTAATGAGAATCTGCCAGAGACATAGATCGGGCATGGTGAAGATGAAGACAGTTTTCTGATGAAATAGCTGTCACAGTCACCGGACTTATCTCCAAATGATTTCTTTTTATGGGGATATGTGAAGGGACTAGTCTATGTCCCTCATCTCTTTCCACTAGCATTGATGAACTCAAACAGAGAATCACTTCTGTACTGTATAATGTTACCGGAGACATGCTACAGCGTGTTTAGCAAGAGCATAACAACCAACTTTATGTGTGCTGTGTCACAGGTAGTGCACATATTGAACACTTATCAAATTGGTCCGTAAATAAACTTATGTTCAACACTTAAACTTTTCAATTTCATTGAGCTAAACTTAGTAGTACCTTACTATTCTCTGGACATTGACCAGACATTGGCCTAGCAGTTAGATTGTTCACCAATGGCCCGGGAGACCTGGGTTCAATCCTAGGTCGAGTCATACCAAAGACTCAAAAAAAAAAAAAAAAAAAAAAAAAATGATACTTGATGCCTCCTTGCTTAACACTCAGCATTATAAGGTACGGATCAAGGGTAAAGTGGAGCAAAAAGTAGCGCCCTCCCCTACACCTTGGTGTAGTAGCTATCAAAAAGGGAGCCTTCAGGTCACCCTCGACTATGGTCACCAACTTTACTTACTTACTATTCTCCAATAGGATTGTAAACATGTCACCAGTGAGTTGTGTTGCATCAACCCCTCCACTTCACAAGGCAGATTCTTAAGACGAGAGAAAGCTTTCAACCAATCTTTTGAAGTAGGGTAGTGTTGTGTTGGCCAACAACCTTGGAAGTTTCAGTGGTGGCTGGTACTAAAACAAACCTGCCCAAAAGAGATGTATATTTGGTTAATCTATAATCCAAAGCATCTCAAGCAGCCAATCCAAGGTCCAGGGCTGACTAGATGTGATTGCCAATTGAATGTATTGCAGCAGGTGGAATCCTTTACTAGTGACTTACCACCCACAAATGAGGAAAAGTGTTATCCCATCAGCTCAATTACAATAATGTTAATGATATTAATAACCAAAAAGAGGAAGTTTCAAATGATGTACTCTATTCTCATAAACAATCTTGGAATTGTAAGAGTTATCACTTTCTTACTTTATATATATATATATATATATATATATATATATATAGTCAGGCTGTAGCTTCTGTTGACATTTGTTTATTTTAGCATAGTTTTCATAAGAGGATTATTTTCATATGGATTGGCACATCCGTCTTGTAGAGTGTAGTATCTGTAGGTCAAGAAATCCCCTGTTATTTTATAAACTATGAGATAGAAAATATGCAAGTGACTATTTCAAAGAATATAAAATTTAATACCTCCTTAAAAATAAATTCAACATAATAAAAACCAGAAGTATAAATATATGAATGGTAATTTTGATTTTCACTGGTATAGAGACTACAGTTTGATTCTAGGCAAAAGTGCTTGAAAGAAATACTTTAATGCTTGGCAGGATGCACAGATACTACACTCTCCTCCAAGTAGAATATACTGACAGATGAAAACAAAAAAAACCAAATAAACAAAAAACAAAGTTCATTAAATAGATAATTTTACTCATACATATATAAATTTTAATCATTGGAAATTATTTATTGTTCTATTCTTCATATTCACTCCTTACCCAAGCTAAAGGATAATGATAAAATTTTAACTTGGGCATGGTATGTACATGCTAAAGGATAATGATAAAATTTTTAAAGTTTCTGGCCATTTTGTGATATTAACATTGCATTCAGTGTGGAGGGAAAAAAAATCTAATGCAAGCAGATTGTCATGTAACAAAGAAGCATACACGTTCATTTTGTTAAATAGATTGTGCACCTTTGAGAGACTGGATAATCATTTCAGAAAATCACTGTAAATGTTGGACATAACATTGGTGATGCCTGGATGTTGAGAACAGAGGTCAAATGAACATTTCCTATACCTGTAGACCAGGTTCTGGATATTCACATAATAAAGACACTTGCCAAGACCAATTCATTGTAAGGGCAGCAGAAGCAGACTGTCTCCAATGGTGCCAGCGAAAGACACACCTGGGGGATTGAATGACACTCTAAAATGTTTAGTGATTAGAGCAGGTTCTCGCTTTATGTAAGTGATGTTTGTTTGTGTGGTACAGATCTGGGAACAACATCATCCAGAATATGGGAGTGGGAATAAAAATGCAAACTCTAGCTGAATTGTATTAACAGCTGCAAGAAACATGGAATAATGCATTGACAGATGGTATTTGCCATCAGTATGATCATATACATGCAAGAGTACAAGCCTGTGTTAACATCCAAAGAGAATATACTATTAATATGAAGTCTGAATACTGTTGATACACCCCTTATTTTGCAACCTGTGCACATATTGATCTGTATATGTGATCATTTACTGTAATCCAGCTATATTGTGATTACATTTAATCTCACATAAACTAAAACATGTTCAGGGTGTTTGTCATTTGATGTTTTATCAATGTACCTGCATTAAGCAAATATGAACAAACTAGTTGAAGTACCTGTATACGTCAGGTAAGAGGTCAACACTTGAATTGAGACTGGTTATTTTACAATTTTTATAATCAGTTAAAAATTCACACTAATTTTTTTTTACAGATGATAATCATTATAAAAGATAAATGCACAGACAAAAATACTAATTGTATATTCTACATTATCTTAAAGGATCAAAATCATTGTTTTGTATTATTCATTCCTAATTTAAATGAATGACACTAAGATTTATTGATTTTATTTATTTATTTTTAGTAGAGGCTGTTAGTTCTAACTAAGCAATAATGCTGTTCAGTTATTTTTCCTCTCCCAATGGAAGAGCTACCAATAAACCTAATTAGTAATGTTTAATCAAATGTGAATAATCATTTTAGTATTTCAATTCATTATTTGGGGGGCGGGTTAATTTGGAAATACCGTGACTCCAGATCAGGAAGCTGCATTATTCAAATCATGTCATGGACACCAGTTATTGGAATGTTTGGTGAAGAGGAAGATGTTCTAGTCAAATCCATCACTCTACAAGGACCAATATTAGCATTAGTATATGCATGTTGATACTGGCTCATTGGCCTAGTGGGTAGAGTGTTCATCAATGGTCCGGGAGACTGGGGTTCAATCCCAGGTCGAGTCATACCAATGACTTAAAAAAAAAAATGGTACTTGATAACTCCTTGCTTAACACTCAGCAATATAAGGTACATATAAAGGGTAAAGTGGAGCAATCAAGGGAAAGGAGTAGCACCCTCCTCTACACCTCGGTGTAGTAGCTATTGAAAAGGGAGCCTTTGGGTCACCCTTGACTACAGTCGCCAACTTAAAAAATATGCATGTTACACTAATACTGAACCCAACAAAAGGAAAAACAAGATAACTAATCTATCTTTACAAAAAACATTTAACATTTTCTATATACACAATATACCTAAATTGGGATTAAAAAGAAAGAACACACAAACATGTTCCAACAGCTATATATATATATATATATATATATATATATATTGTTCCATGAACAAGCAGGGTTTGGAAGCGGAACAAAATAGAAGAAGGCTTTTTTGATAAGCAGGTAAGATAGCCATGTGGCTTTACTATTCCCTACCGGGGGGGGGGTCAGAGATAACATCTTTACTGTTCAAAGACCAGAGACAAAAAGATTGAGGATAGGTTTTAAGAACTGTCATGTGACACTCCCCACCATGGGGCCCCTACTGGACATGCAATTTATCTAAGGGAGATAATTATTTTTTGTATTCCTATAACTGTATTAGTTACATCCTGCAGCAACATGGTTTCCCCACTGTTAATTGTTAGAAATCACTCTCAATGAAAGTTTCTTGATAAGGAATAATTTTTTTTTTAAATGTTAAGGAAAGATAACCAAACACTTCCTAATTATATAAACTGAACACATTGGTTGATAAGTGTGAAAGGTTAAAACTGAAACCAGCTTGTCTACTTAATGAAGTTGATTAAGTCTGTATATGTGAAACCTTATGGACACCTAAATGGCTGAATGTAGAAAGCAACAATTTGATACAATTGACCACTTTTCAATCTATATTATTATCATATCATGAATTTATAGCTAAGCCAAAACTGACCTTAAAAAAAAAAAAAGAAAAATGAATTAAACATGGGACAAAATATTCTAAGTTAATTTGTTTTCCTGTAGCTGCCATTTACTTCTGCCTCCCCAACCCCACATCAACATATTTTTACTTTTGAAGCCATTTCACAAGAGTTTTTGTTCAGTTTAATTATTTAATTCTTGACTGAAACTTAATCTTATATGATTCTTAAAGTTTAGAATTACATTTCTGTAATTATTTTGACTTTTTTTTTAATTTCCATTTTAAAAAAGTCTTTTCACTACTTATGATATGAACAAACATCATCATAAAAAAAAAAATTAAAAAATAAAAATTATTACTTTTAATCACTATTTTCTAATAAACAGTGGCAAAAAACATGAATCAGATAAAATTAAAACTGAATCTTTTTTAAATTCCAATTTTTCTGTGAAATAAAATCTTTCTCTTCCTTACTTAACCCCTCACAAAAAAAAAAAAAAAAAAAAAAAAAAAAAAAAAAAAAGGCCATTTCAACTTTTTATTCATTTCAAGTACTTTAAGTGTAAAATACTTTTATAAAAATGAAGAAATATTGAATTAAATAGGGTGGGGAATGGTACAATATGACATTAATTTTTAAAAAATAAAAAAAATGTAACAATAAACAAAATTTTCAGTTAAAAAAAAGTGGGGGGAGTTCCTGTCAGAACTATTAAATTTCAAATCCATTGACTTTTTTTTTTAATTTACAATAAACAAACATTATTCTAGCCAGGTAGGTTACACACAATATTATGAACAAATATTTCATATTATCACTCCACCTAAGCAACACTGGGTAGCAATGCTAGTATTAGATATTTATGAAAATATATCTAGTGTTAGGAGTTGATATCAAAGCACAGACATTTGAAAAGGTCTTCAGTTTTTTCAGGTTTGTTTTTTTTTTTGGTTGCAGTCTTATTTCATTCCTAAACTTACTTGCTTATGAGTTGGGGATAAGACTAATGGCTAAAAATCTTTATTCCAGATGTAGGATTAAGGAGTTTCATTGCCACATGTTTAATGAGAAGATAATATTTTCTATTTATCTGTCTAATTTCATATAACTTAAAAACAGATAGACCTATGGCTATTAGATTTGCCATGAATGTTTGTAGCATGTAAATTATTTAAATTCCAAAACTTCTTATATTTTTAGTAAGGAGATTGTTTTACAATGTAAATATACAGAACACATATGATATGTCCATCATGTTAGCTAAACCAAATCTTTGTCTTTTTGTTTAACCATATAAAGAATACATTTAGTTGAAAACTTCTAAACCAGAAACCAAAGGTATAACTTTTTATTCATGACTTCTTTCAATCATAGTAAAATCAAAACTTAAAAAAGGTCATACTGTTGTATTTATGTTTGGATTATGAGCAATGACCATAAACATTGACCTCTTAATGACGTTTATCAGCTTTTAAGTTCTCACAAAAATATAGTTCATTTTTAGTCACCTAAAATAATACTTATAGCATAGGTTTTTAACTAAAAACAGGAAAAAAAAAATTATCAACTCTAATTGTTACCAGCCCAGTTAACAGGGCTTAGAATATACTGACTGTATCCCCTGCAGAGAGGTAAGATCCGCCATCAAAAAAAGTGGGTAGCTTAGGTATAACACAAAACTGCATCTGAGTGTGAGTCTCAATGAAAATAGTTCTGTAGCTCTAGGATGAGTGGCGTACCTCTTCAGTGCCATGACTCCCAGGTCCACTCTTTACCAGAGTAGTAATAGCTGTTAGGGTCCCATCATTGAGCTAAATAGATCTATTTGAAAATTATTAGATAAGAATACTTGATTCAATAGAACTAAATTATTTGTATTAAGAATAGCTACTTGAAGATATAATTGTTTATGGATTATTATCAGTTACTTGAAACCATATAGCTGTTTGTAAATAAATAAATATTATTGAATAGAAATAGTTTCTTGAAACAATCTGTAAATAAATAAATATTATTAAATAGAAATAATTTCTTGAAACCATATAATTAATTGTGCATAAATCAGTATTAGGAATACTTGAAACCATACAACAGTAACTTATCTGTATTAGATAGGAATACTTGATACCATATAACTGTTGCGGGGAAAAAATTAACTATGCAAAAAATGTAAATATGAACTTACAATGAACATGATTCTCTAACCTCTAGGCATAAAATAACTCAAAACAGGTTGATATGCCATTAAAATCAATCAGTCTAGATATGACTTTTATACTTGTAAAATCTGTAATAACTAAACCATAAAATATTAGTTTGATTAAACTTTGTATAATTAAATTCTAAAAAGGCAGTGTTTATGAATCAAAATAAGTTATTGAATTAAAAAAACAAATAAGTACATCTTTCTTTTCTATAATATAAAATCCAATCTAATTTCAACTGGAGATTGTTTGATGTTTTATATTTTTAAGAATCTAAATTAAGGTTTTAACAATCCTCAGTTTAAGCTATAGCCAGATATGCCACTCCTTTGTATACAGGTAAAATGTATGTAGATCAACAGTAAATCTCACTTTTCAAGAGATACAAAATAAACAGTTGGGTCAAATGTACAGCTGCTCTACTTTTTTTCTACAAACAAATTGAATTTGGAGTTTTAAAATTTTGATCCAGATATTTAAAAGCTAAACATTTTAGTCTGAATTGCTTAGATGAGGAATAATGATGATAATAATAATAATAATAATAGATAAGTACCTCGACCTTGCTAGAGAATTGAAAAAGCTGTGGAACATGAAAGTAACGATTGTGCCAATTGTGATTGGTGCGTTTGACACAATAACTAAAGGATTATTAAAAGGCCTGGGGGACTTGGAAGTTGGCAGACGGGTAGAGACTATCCAAATGACAGCATTGCTGAGAACGGCCAGAATCCTGAAGACTTGAGAAGACATGCTGTCACTCAAACTCCAGTGAAAAACCATTAACTAATACTGATGTGAAAAACTCTAGAGGAGTAAATAATAATGATACACAAACATAGAGGAAGACTAATTACAGCCATCAAAAACAATACAGACAACACAAGCATCAATAGAACAGAAATAACCAGAAAACAAAAATGGGAAGGAACACAACTCTACGGACAGTTCAAACAACAAACAAAATTTCACACAAGAAAACTTGGGAATGGCTAATAAAGAGAAACCTTAAGAGAGAAACTGAATCTCTTCTGCTAGTAGCACAAAACAATGCCATAAGGACCAACTATATCAAAGCAAGAATAGATAAGATGCAACAAAATAGCAAATGATCAATCACATAATAAACGAATGCAGTAAATTAGCACTGGAGGAGTATAAGGCAAAAAACACGACAGGATGGACAAGTTGATCTACTGAGAATTGTGCAAGAAATTTAAATTTGACCATATGAACAAATGGTATATGCACAATCCAGAGTCTGTCCTGGAGAATGAGATGCACAAAATATTCTTGGATTTTGAGATACAAACAGATCACCTAATCTAAGCCAGATGACCAAACCTAGTGATTGTTAATAAAAAAATTTAAAAAAATAAAAATTGAGAGAGAGAGAGAGAGAGAACCTGCTGAAGAGTGGACTTTGCCATTCCAGCTTATCACAGGGCAAAACTGAAAGAAAGTGAAATGAAAGATAAGTACCTAGACCTTGCTAGAGAACAGAAAAAACTGTGGAACACAAAAGTGACAGTGATACCAATTGTAATTGGTGCACTTGGCACAGTCACCAAAGGATTGATAATAGGACTGAAGGATTTGGAAATAAGAGGACAAGTGGAAACCATCCAAACAACAACATTATTAAAATCGGCAAGAATACTAAGAGTTGAGGAGGAGACTTGCTGTCAGTAAAACTCTAGTGGATGACCATCAGTTAATGTTGGTATGAAAAACTCACAAAGGAGTAATAATAAAAATAATAATAATAATAATTATTATTATTATTATTATTCCTCCTCCTCCTTGGGTATCTCCCCATTTTACGATCATTTAAAAAAAAAAAAAAAAGCAAAGATAAAAAAAGAGAGGAGAGGATAGAGAGAATCTTTACATTGAACATATACAATTTTGATATAATATCTATATACAGATCAAATTCTGTTAAGTAATTCATCCAGTAGTTCCCAAAAATGCTCTTTTAAATTCTTTTTCTTGCCATTATTTCTGAATTCATCCAATTAAATCTTAAAATTTATTATACTGTTGCTGCTTTTGATCCGATTGGCCAACCACCCATCGCCACCTGTGCCATGTAAAGTAGCTGCCAGTGCCAGCTGCCCTGACAAACTCCAGGTGGACTTACATTTGACATAAGTATATATCAACAATTATTCAGTTGAAGACACTGACAAATGATATCATGAAGATCAACTAATTAGAAAAATTAACTGATATAGGATATTCTTTAAGCATGGACAGGAAAATGAAAACAAACAATCCCAATAAATAAAGTGCTTCATTTGAAATTCCTAGAAGATTTTCAACTACAACAGACACTTGAGAAAGACTGCAGGGTACAACAGCCAAAATGTTGTGATGATAACAAACCAGATGAGGAAATTCCCAGAAGGTGTCTATTGTAGTTGATAAACTTTTAGGAATTTCCTCATCTTGTTTGTTATCATCACAACATTTTGGCTGTTGTACTCTGCAACCTTCCTCATCAGGTGTCTATTGTAGTTGAAAACCTAAGAATTTACTCTGCAGCCTTCCTCAGGTGGCTATTGAGGAAGGCTGCAGAGTACAATAGCCAAAATGTTGTGATGATAACAAACAAGATGAGGAAATTCCTAGGTTATCAACTACAACAGACACCTGAAGAAGGTTGCAGAGTACAACAGCCAAAATGTTGTGATGATGATAACAAACAAGATGAGGAAATTCCTAGGTTTTCAACTACAACAGACACCTGAGGAAGGTTGCAGCATACAACAGTCAAAATGTTGTGATGATGATAACAAACAAGATGAGGAAATTCCTAGAAGATTATCAACTACAACAGACACCTGAGGAAGGCTGCTGAGTACAACAGCCAAAATGTTGTGATGATGTTAACAAACAAGATAAAATTTCTAGGTTAACAAATATGAGGAAATTCCAAGAAGATTAATAAATACAATCGACACCTGATTGGTTTCGTTGAATTTGGTTTTGTGGTATTTCAACCATTGTAGGTTATTTAATGCCAAATCCAACTTTTATAAATATAAACAGGTCTATTGCAAACATTTCAGTTTAGTATAAGTACACAATTTAGTTCTACTTGACCCATAGATAGGACCCTATCAGGTGCTACCACTCCAGAGTGATGGCAATAATGGGATACTCGACATCCCCCAAAGCTCCAGCATTACCGGAGCCTCACCATCAGATTGTTTAGAGTCATATCCAGAACACTTGTTGGGAGAGTCTTACCTCTCTGCTGAGATGCAGTCAGTATATACTACAACTACAGCTAACTGGGCTAAAAGACACCTGAGGAAGACAATAGGGTACAAAAGCCAAAATAATGATGATAATCAAGATGGGGAAACTCGTCTATGAACATAACTGGAAATTTTATTTTTTCTTTTTTAATTTAAACTAGTTGTACTTACTCATCAAAAATTTCCAAAAAGGTTGTTTTTTTTTAAAATACAGAAACCATTAGTTATTAATGGTTACCAACTAAAATAGATTATATAACAGGTATGTCTCCAGTGAATTAAAAATCATTTGGGACTCCAGTTTTGAGAGGCTTGCTGTAGTTATATGTTAAAAATAAGTTTTTCTTTTAAGTCTGCCTGTATAAAATCTATAATATACGAGTGTTAAAAATATCTACTTTCAGCAGCCGAAAAAGGAAAAATGGTACAAGATTTTATTGATCATAAAAAAAATTTAAGCTCAAATAATCTAAGAAATGGAATTGAGCTGCATCTTATAAATTATAGTTAGTGTGCAAATTCTAATTTATAATCAATACTGCTATAAAGATTGAAAATAAATGTAGGTACAAAAAAAAACAACAAAAAAAAAAACAACAAAAAACCCCAAAAAAAACAACAAAACAAAGAAACAGCCTTTCTACATCAAGTAGAATTAGTCCAGTTAAAAATGCGATAAGGGTAACCCAAAGCCAAATGTTTATAAACCTTATTTTTCTGATGCAGGTATCACTGGGGAATAAGAAAAGTTTTGTTAAACAAGCCAAAGCCCTTATTGCACTTTTAACCGAGATTAAATACAAACTACTTAGTTAAAAAAAAAACAAAAAAAAGTGAGAAGGGATTACTGACATGTACTTATCAACATTTGTCAAGTTACATAATTCAAAGCACAGTGCTAGAAAAACTGCTGAACTGCTAAAAAACCTGTATACATTAATAACATATCTTATTTCAACCTGAAAGAAAATATCTTCCTATCTGTGTGTCAACTAATTTGGTATCATTGGAAAATAAATATTCTTCACTTATATAAGTTTTATTGATTTTTTTTTGTCACAGTGATTTGAATTAGCAAAATGACTAAAAACAAAAATATTTTCTCTAATTGTGACATACCCTGAAATTTGAATAATCCTTATAATTAATCAAATATATATTCTAAAACTTCATAGGCATATAAAATACTACAGAAAAAAAAACAAAAAAAGAATACACTGACTGTATCCTCTGCAGAAAAGTAAGATACCCTCCTCCTCCTCCTCCTCCTCAAAAAAAAAAAAAAAAAAATCTGGAGAGGTCCTGAATTTGACACAAAACTGCATCTGATAGTGAGGCTCCAGTTTTGAAAATCAAGAGAGTATGAAGTACTCTTTCATTGCCATTACTCCTAGGTCCACTCTGATCCAAAGTGGTTGTACCGGTTAGAGTTCCATCTATAGGTCAAATAGATCTGTTTAAAAATCATTCATATTTAATAAGACTATGTGAAAAAAAAAAAAAAAAACTAAAACAAAAAATATAAATATGAATGTCCAATGAATGCGATTCTCTAACCTCAAGGCATGAAATAGATGGTTTGATATGCCATTAAAATCAATGAAATAATAAAAAGAATTTTTTTAAAAAGACTTTATTCTACCTGATGTAGAAAGTTTTTATTTTTTATCTACATTGAAAAAGTAATATGTATTAACTAAATAAGTAATTTCCAAAAATGAGACCACACAGTCAGGATAAGTTATAAAGAGATTAGAATTAAAAACTGTACCAAAGAAAATTCACATTGGTATTATTGATAGTAGTTATTTAAACTTACATAATTTTTAGAGATTTACATATATCCAACCATATTCTAGAAAATTGGAAATGGACGGAACATATAGGTAAACAGATTGTACAAAAGGTTAATAGAATGGTGACAAGAAATAACAAGTGTAATAATGTAAAACTTGACAAAAGATGAAGAGATATGACAGTGAAGTTTGCTGGTAAAACATAGAAGAGTCAAAAACAATCAAAGTTATCATTTAAAGTTTTAATTTCCTGTAAAAATTTCTAAAATATTTGCCCAGTCCTATAAGGATTTTGAGAATAAAAAAGGAAATAGATGGGTCGTTTAAAATTGTGTAAGCAATGATAAGCCTGTCCCCTACATAGAAGGGTGACCACTCAGAAACACCAGGTCCATAGGTAATCCAAAACCTGATGTTAGTGCTTAAAATATCTGAGTTATTACATAGAAGAATCTAGTGATGCATCTCATGATAGAACCTCCATGTAATTGGCATGTCCTAATAAATAAAATTTTGACTCTAAAAACAATGTCCAAACATTTGATAGCTAAAAAGAAGCTAGGACAAAAATAAAATCTTGTAAGATTGTGGAGCTCTCATGTTTTGTAAACTTGGAAGAATATTGACTATTTTTCAAAAGACACATTTCAGAACTGGAATGCATTGTTGGTGATGTTCCTGAGTTCCTTGGTGATTTCAAGTCTTTCAACATTAGATCCTCACCCTCACCCAGGTAACACAAGATAGTAATGAATAATCAAATACTGTAAAGTTATAGAACCCAACTTCTAACAATCAAACGTAAATAAATTTTTTTTTTTTTAATAGAAATACTAACAATCAAAATAAACAATTTCTTCATTTTATCCTAAAGATATAAACAAATTTCCACACTTGAATGGTTTGAACTTTAAGTATTTTTAATCTTTAAGGTGCATAATCAGCATAAATATACTCAATTAATCAAGTATTCAATTAGAAATCATTTACCCTATGACGGCTTCTCTAATGCTGATGTTACCATCCAAAAACCTACTCCAGTCTTCTCCAAATCTTTGAAAAATCATTTGACGGTTGAAATAATTTTGAAAATGAAGGACTGCGATTGTCTTGAATCTAAGAAATTAGCATCAAAATACAATCATAATACTGACAAATTTCATAAAATAGTTAAGTCAGTCATCTATATTTTAATGAGCTGGTTTTTATGATTCTTACTATATAGCACATCAAAAATTGCATTTCATAACAAGATTTTTGATAAAATAGCATTACAATTTGTAACTTTATAGTAATAGGTTCAGCCTTAATACTCACACCAGTTATAATTTCTCAAGATTGTTTGTAATTGATTATAATATAAATTCTATAAATAGGATATGACTAAAGAATCAGTTTAATGGCCATCAAAAGTGAATATGAATAAAATAAAGAGTATGAAACAAATTTACATTAACAAAATTAGTCACATGAAATGTAAATCATGTTTTGATTTTCAAAATCAGGAAGTTCACACAGCTGGGCATGTATCAGTCATTTTTACTAAGGAAGAATTTTATAGAAAGACTAAATAAATCCTAAAAGGTCAAATCAATTTGAAAAAAAGAAATACAACAGAATTCAAATGTAAAACAATAACCAAAAGGCAAAAAAACATGAATGGATGTCTTTGCTTAATCTTTGTTGCTTTTAACAGACTTCAAATATGAGATTCAAAAATTAAATTTTTTTAACTTAAATTTTAAATTCAGAATATGTCATTCTGGATATCAAACTCTAAAAATGTGTTAGCATGAATGTATAACTCAAAAAGCATCAGGGAAGTCCCAAAATGCTGAGCTACAACATTGGAGTAAGTTTGAATTCCAGTCACACAATTACACTTTCCAACTAATACACTTGTAAAAGTTATGGACCTCCTTATCTCCCCAGCTATAGGTCAAATAGTGCCACTACTCTTCTACAAGGATGACTTTAGCATTAAAAACCCAGGAAGGTTGATATGCCATTAAAACAAAGACACCTAACCAATCAGAAAGCATCTGTCAAAGAATGACCATTTAACTCTAAAAATTTTATAGTGAACACTAAACCTGAGATAGTTGCCCGGTCAGTAGGGCTTAGAATATACCAACTGTAATCCCTGCAGAGAGGTAAGACTCTGAAAATGAGCTTCCATATCAAATTCAGAAAAAATGTAAACTTGAACACAAGGAGATTTGAAAGTTTACAAGAAAGATAAGAAAATAACATTTGCAACTTTTTTCAGATCATCAACTTTAGTTTGATAGTATTTTTAAAGTAGTAAATATGTAAATAGAGAATAAATAGTCCCTTAACTTACAAACAATACTTTATTTCAAAATACTGGAATCAAGGAAAGTAGCTGGATCTAATGTTTTAATGATAATGAATCAGACAGAGAGAGTCATGTGGTATAATTGTCGTCATTGTAGGAAAAAATGGACTCTCCCAGCCAAGTTCAAATTCTGGATAAGATTGTTTGCATTTCAGTTTGTGTTAATGTCCCTGGGAAAGGTATGTATTCATCTCTTCTTCCCCAAGATATGGGTAAAGAGTAAGGCAGATTAGATCCTCCAGCCTTGGTAGAGCAACTAGTCTAGGAGAAAATCTGAATTCAAAACCAGGAGTTAAAGTCCATGAGGCAGTCTAATATTCAACATCATTCTGGCATCTATTGTGGCAACATTAATGTCATTGGTGTCATGAAGAGGGGAGACTTGCAATGTGGGCAATTGCCAGTCTCCCATCCAACCTTACCTAGGTCAAGATTCAAGTGCAGATCCATAGTCTTGCAAGACTGACAAATACCATAAAAATCACAATTATAGAAATTAAATGAATTAAGATACTCTGACAAGTTATTTACCCAACCCCTCCTCCAAGGGTAGGTTATTTTTTAAGTAGAGTACAGTTGGTTTTGAATCTTGAGTTTCTCTTCTAAACCAATTGGTGTACCAAGGATAAAGAGCATGGTCTTACTATATACCCACGGCATGTATGTTTAGCTGAATGATTTACAGCCAAGTCACACTGAATGTCCCTTTTCCCTCCTCTCAGAACACTAAAGTTAAGTAGCAATGAGCTGGTTCATTCCTGAGATGAGTGACCACTTAGCTTTTCCTGAGTCTGACACATGAGCCTAAGTAAACAAAAGACCTACAATCAAGTCATGCTGAAAGTACCAGTTCCCACTAAATTACCAAATTTAAGCAACAATGAGTCTGTTCAGTACTCAGATGGGTGACCACTTAGTAACAGCAGGTAATATAAGCAATCTGTATGCCAGACTAAGCAAAGCGTAGTAAACAAGAAGAAAAGCAGAAGTTAAGCAATAATGAGTCTGCTTTTTTCTGGGATGGGTGATGACTTGGGAACAGCAGGTATTGTAATGTAAGTAAGCTGGGGTCTGTGTAAAACTAGACTAAGCAAAACAAGTAACAAGAACTTTTAAATTCTCCCACTGCTGATATGAATTTTTTTCTAATGAAATAAGAGTGGAATATGATGACTATGTGATAAGAGGGGAAGAAAATGTGTTTGAATAATGAATGGGATTGGATTTTCCTTTTCATCTGGTTGTGAGTGGAAGGGAAAGGAGGATTTGGGATTTTGAATGATGGGCATTTGTATGTGTGTGTGTGTGTGTGTGTTAACCTAACTGTATCAAAGAAATACAAGATGTTTGGAGCTGTAAACGAGGTAGAGATTTTTTATATAAAGTTAGACACATTTATATAGTGTGTTCCTTTGCAAATAACCCATTTCCTAAAACAGTGGGGCGGAGTCTTGTTTTGTCCGTAGGCTGGTCACAAACAAATGACAACTCCAGCAGGGTGGGAACAGGGTAGCTGGAAAGGGGGAGAGAGATATTGTGGGCATTATAGTGGGGACAGAAGGCAAAAAGAGAAAGAGACTTAAAACGGTAGGAGCACTGAATTACCGTTGATATTCTTCACATCTCCAAATCATAAACTATAATAAATATATAAATAAATAAATAAAAATGCAATCTCGTTATGAGAGAGAGTGGTTTTAAATAAAGATGTAGGCAGAGAGATAAAGACCAACGAATTAAAAGCAAATATAATTTTAAAGGTTAAATAAATAAATGTGTTATGCAAATGTAAAATCATCTTATGACAGATGTGTCAGTAGACCAAAAGTTAAAAGGTTATTGAGAAAAAACAAAAATATAAACTCACAGATTTATAAGGTATAACAAAAGTTACAAATATTGTATATTCATTGTTTGGTCTTTAGTAAGTGCATGATTTTATAATATATATATATATATATATATATATATATATATATATATATATATATATATATATATATAACTTAAAGTTTTTCTTTCTTTCCAAAACTGTATTTGTTAAATTAACTATTTTATTTTTAGTTGAATCCTTATAACAGCAATGTTATCAATTATTTTTCATAATTTGTTATTCATGTAGTTTTGTGATTTAAAAATCAGAAAATTACATGATGAATAATATAAATGTGCAGTAAAACAAACAATAAACATGACATATTGAGGAAAAAAAAGTAAACACGATTAACTTCGATTCTACATCAAATTAAATGCAAATAAATTTATAAAGGTACTTTCCTATTATCAACAGTCATTTTTACTATTTTATTTATTTAAAAAGTTTCATTGGTTAGGTTGAGGCGGGATTCAGGTATTTTTTAATCCATAACTATTTTGTTCACACAGAAAGGTATGTATATGACCCGCAATAATAGCAAAGTACAGAAAATTATGTCACATTTTTCTTCCGCTTTTTATTTTTAATCAGTGGTCCAAAAGGTGTCAGTTTTTCGACAAGTGCGTGGTTATTGCTATAACTTCATAGTAAGTTAAATCAGGTAGAAAATCAGACACTGATAAATGATTATAGTGTTGACAATTCAATTTATTATTTGACAACATAGACCGGTTTTTGTTATGAGTGAAAATACCAGAGACATTCAAATAAAATAAATGACAAGGTTTCTTTTTAAAATTACTTATTAACAACTGAAGTAATACCAGTTATTCTTTTTGAAACATTTTTTTTTGTTTCAAAGTTATATTTTTTTTTAATAGTGGCAGGGAGGGGAGAAAAAAAAAACTGAATTCGGCCCGTTCGGACAAGTAAACTAGCACGCACCGAAGTGCAACATTAAAGCGCTCGGGGGGAAGGGGTAATAATTTTTTTTTAAAAAAGCTTCTAAGTTCATCTTAAAAAGTAAACGACGTCTTTGAAAAATAAAATTAGTTGCACTTCAATTAAAAATAAATAAAACTTATTTATACAATCTACATTTTTTAATATTCATTTAAGATAAACAGTAGGCTTCTTTTTTTTTTTGGAGGGGGGGGGGGAAGTGGACCATAAACGTAATGAATGCAGGGGCTTTGTTGTTACGACGACCTCTTCGGCCAATAATACATATGAGAAAAAGAAGAAAAAAAAAATCCATACAATGAGATGAAGGGGGTAACTAATGTTTTAAAAAACATTATTCACATAAACGTTTTTATTTATTTAGTTACAATTATTTTTTTAATACATCAGGATTTAATGATTTTTAGTAAAAATGTAAAATAAAAAATGTTGTGATTAGTTAAAAAAAAGAAAAATAGGCATATATGAATAAAATATATTTGCATTAAAAAAAAAAAAAAAAAAAAAAAAAAAAAGGCTCAGATAAAGAGTTTATTCCCATTATTTCTCTTCTTGGTTTCCAAGTGAGTCTACTTAAACCAGTATAATCAGTTGACAAGAAAGGGAAAAAATATCCAAAAAGATCGTACAAGTAAAAACATATTCAAATCTCTTTCTTGGTAATAATTGCCTGATGAGGCTCAATACATCGTCCCTAAGTTGGATTATTATTCTTACATCCTTTAATTAACGCTAAATACATAATCTCAATAAAACAGTAAACATTAAGCAATATAATAATAAACATTAATAAGTTTTTAAACATCATCACAAACAATTATCGAGTGTGTATAGAGTCGTTTAAAGTATTATTGTTGCTGTGGGCCGGCTAAGGTGATGTTTAATATTGTTTTTTGATGAAGTGAACATGAGACGGAAGTATGTACTGTTGTTTAAATGAGAGGATGGAATGTCAAAAGGGTGAGTCAGGGGGAAAAAAAAGAAATGGACAGAATAAGGGAGAGAGTGTGAGAGAGAGACCCCCACAACACCAGGAAAGAGGGAGGGAAAAAAAGGCGACAAATAAAAACTAGCACAATGAAAATAAATATTAAAAAAAACGACATTGTCAGTGTCATCTAGATAGAGAAGAAAAATAACTTATCTAAACGGAAGAAACAAGAAAGGAAGAAATGAGGTTTTTATAATTTCAAAAACCTTCCTTATATTTTGTAGTCTTGATATAAAAATACTAAAAAGGAGAAAGGAAAAAAAAAAAAAGAAAAAGGGTCAATAATCGTCGTTGTTTTCTTTGTTTTGGTCCAGACCACTTTTAAATGACATCTACAAGCCCATGAAAAAAAGAAAAGAAAAAACACAAAAGAAATGATAACACTACTGTAGACAAAAATCAGTGAAGATTACAACAAAATGATAAATTTTGTTTGTATCCTGTTTTAGTACAAACATAACTTATTTAAGAAGACATGGTCAACAGCTTTTGTTTTTTTTTTAAGTGTTTTGTATTTGTACTTACTGTACGGAAATAAAGAATGGCTAGGTCGATGCGAATAAAATAATGACGCAGTGGCAAAAGGAAATGTTCAAGAAAATAATAATAAATACTAGATAAACACAAGAGAGCCAGTGCAAAACGAATATTATTGAACGATAACGTGCATCATGCAATGTTGTGTATATTATTAAAGCAGTAGTAGTAGTTGTTGTAGGTAAAAGTAGTAAGTAAAGCCTGCCCCCATATAAACACGTGTTTCCACATTCACCTCAGATTTCTGCCTATGACCCAGCCATTTGCATGTTTCCGTTCAGCCTCTTTTAAGCTTACACACAAACAACCACGAAGATTTATTACAAACATTACATCCCTACAGTACCTTTCTTTTTAATCTTATCTTCCTGTTCTTAAATCTCTCTTGAGTAGAAACCAAATTACAAACATCTAAAATAAAATTATTAAATATTAAAAGAGAAATGATATATGGTAATTTTCACGCCAAAAAGTCTGACTCTTCTTCGTCGTTTTTTACAATGCATGATCTTTAAAATTAGCATAATACGATAAACAGTGTTGTTGGTTTTTTTATTCAATTATTTACAAACATAAATAATAAATGTATTCTATCTGATATTAATGTTATATCTTTGAATATTAAACAAGTAACCAAAATCAGGACGATTGAATATAGAAAAGAAAAACAAAGCATTTTTTTTCTTTAAACACCGTACAAAAAAAAGAACAATTACGAAATTTAGAGTTTTTTTGGGGGGACAACCTTGGCAAAAAAAAAGAAGAATTTACTAGTCCAGAAAGAACTCCACCCAGAGGTTCTAAAATATAGATAACTGAAAGTAATAATACACATTTAACATGAATTTTAGTTGGTCTGTTTATATAGATATGTAAATGTTGATTTTAGACATTTATGAATATGCATAAGCTAACAATGATGTCGACTAGAAAAGCCTACCTACCAACGAAATTATTTATGTATGCCCTGCCTATTTATTTAACGGCTCTATTTTCACGATAAATGTGAACAGTGGTTCATTGTAAATATAAAATATTATTTTTCTTTTAAGTTTTAGTAATTTATTTTTTAAGAAGAAATTATCTATGAAAACTGAGGATTCAATTTAAAAAAGATAAAAGTTTTTGAAGTGACATTATATTTGGAAAAGTTACAGCATTTTAAAGCACATTTTTCCCTTTAAAATAAAACAAAAACGGAAAAAGGTTTTGGTTAGCGCACTGTTATTTAGTTAAGAATAAAAGAATTATTTAGAACTTTTGTTTACTTCTTTAGAAAAAAGAAAAATTCTGACAATAAAGGATAAAATTATTGGAAAAACTGTTTCATGTTCGTTCTGTCTTTTGTTGATAAACAAATTTTAAAATAAAAAAATACAATAAACTGAAAAAGAAATGTGCATACATGCAACAAATTCAAGTTTTAAAAAACTTTTTAAAAAGGTGAGTAATTATTCAATAACGGTAAAACTAAAAATTAAAAAAAATAAAGGCTCATATCCTTTGGTTTTCAAAAGATCAAATAAATGGTTAACTTTTTGTTTTGGAAATCAGGTTTGTTTTGTGGATACCACTAAAAAATTATTTAAGCATTTTTACCTTTTTTTCCATTATTAATTATTTCTTTAAATCTTTTATCTTTGTCTTTTAAATAAAAATAAAAAAAACAAACTATTTTATTTTTTAAGAAAAAAATACACCGTATTTTTTGTTGAATGTGTAAAAAGATATATAAATTTGCAATAATTCAAAGTAATTAAAAAGGTATTTTTTGTTTGTTTTTTTAATTAAGAAATAAATGTAAATATATATATATTTCAACCCTTTTTTTGTTGACAAACAATAGATTGAAAAAAAGATCTAAGTTTTGACAAAAGTAAATTAAATAATGATAGAATTGAAAAAAATCCGCTTGTTATTTAATAAGTATATATAATTAATTAAAATTAATACATTTTAAATTAAATGAGAATTCGAACAAGCGCCGGGCAAAAGTTTTAAAGAAAATAAATCTTAGAATAAAATAAATAAAAAGTGATATAACTCCTCCCCAAAATCCTAAGTTGATTATTATTCTTCAAGTTTCTTTTCAGCCTTCCCACAAAAAAGTAATCAAAAGAAGTACTTCTCTTTTCTTTTTTTTTTTTTTTTTTCTCGTGTATAAAAAGTAATAAAAGAATGGGTTGGGTTGAATACAAAAAATATAAATAAATAAATAAGCCATATAAAGGGCACAGGGGGTGAAGGCAAAAAAATACAAATAAAATTTTTAAAAAAAGGGGTAAGGTAAGGCAAAGAAAAAGAAACGACTTGAATCTATCGGTCGACCAGAGAGGTAAGTAAACATTATAAAAGGCATATATTATGCTAAAACTCTAAATATGAATATGTAAAAATTTACCCCCCACCATAGAGTGTCAAATCATCAACAACAAGAAGAGAAGTAGTCTTCTTCTTCTTCCTTCTTTTTCTTTTTCTTCTTACCTTGATTTTCATTCCGAGTTGAGCTGCTGGCGGCTGGCATCGCTGCCGCTGCTGCTGCTGTGTCGGCCATTTTGAATAATAATATCGAGCTGTTTAATCCCCGGGAAGCAACGGAAATTAATCACATGCGTCGGTAATGTTCGGATTTAGTAGCAGCAGCAGCCGCCGAATGAACGAGCAGTCAAAAGAAGAAAAAAAAACAAACAACAAATACTGCTGCTGATTATTCCTCTGGTAGCTGCTGCTGATGTTCTCTTGATTTGTACGAGTCTAAGACCTTTAGATATAGTAAAATTAAGACGATGAAATTATTATTGAATAAATTTGATAATGAATTATTTTATATAATTATCGTGTGTTGACATTGGTAGGTTTATGAATGGAAAGAAATATTTTTCAGAATATTGTTAAATAATTGTCATAATAGTCAAGAACAGGGGTAGGGAACCTTTTCAAAGGCAACATTTAAATTGCTAATTAAGTCCGCACTCATAAAAGTTTACCCTTAGTTAATGATTCAGTCCAAATTTGATTGATATATACAAGTTAAAACGAAATAAAAAAAAAAAAATACGCTAATCTTTAAATCATTTCTTGTTAGGGTTTCGATTTGGTTTATTTGTTTAATGGCATCACAGCCTTCGTGGGTTATTTAATGTCACACCATTCTTCCAGAAGAACAACAGTGGCGTTTGATTTCACTTTGAAGTAGCAGTCCAATGCTTTAGCCGTTACTCCATCGAGACTCTCTCCCTTATTTCTTGTGATTGTTTTTTATTTGCAAGGAAGCATTGGGATATCAGATTATAAAGTGGATTGATTTATTAAGTAATTGATTGATTGATTTAAATGACATGCCAACCTGTTTAAGGTTATTTTATGCCTAATGGTTAGGAAATCACCTTCATTTTAAGTTCATATTTACATTTTTGGTGTAATTATTTCTTGAGAGTTTGTTTTGTTTTATTTTGAACAGTGAATATGAATAATTTTTAAACAGATCTATTTGACACATTCATGGGACCCTAACAGGGACTACCTGGGAGTAATGGTAATGAAAGGTTTTCCACACTCCCAGAACTCCATCAGATACATTTTAGTGTCATACCCAGGACACTCTAAAGTGGAGGTGTGCAATTTTTATTAATTGTTCTTGGCGGTTTAGAAAAGTACAAGTCTCAGGTTCTTGGATGAGAATTTTTTTAAAATTTTAATGATTTCATACTTCCATGCTGTTAGTGGTTAGCCCTTTAAAATTGTTTCTAATTTCATTAATATTCAAATTAATTAGAAACAATTTTTCAGAGTTGATCACTGTGAATTGCATCTTCACTTTTTGGGCTGAGAGATTCAAATTGACCATAGCCGGTTTCAGAGGACAATCCTTCCATGCAGCACCTGCTCCAATTGTCTTTTTAGGGATATAATAAATAATTATCCCTCTTAAATAACTTGCATGTACAGTCAGAATCCTGTATGGTGTCTCATGACAGTCCAGAAACACATTCTCAACTTCTTTTTATCTCTGGTTTTCGACCAGTAAAAATATATTTGGGTTGCATACTTGTTGGACCCAGGCAAAAGTTTTAACATTAGAAAAAATTTTCCATATAGAGAAACTGGAGACTCTTATTGAATGTGATCTCTAACAATAAAAAGTGGGAAACCATGTTTCTGCAAGAGGTAAATAATACAGTTGTAGAGATATCATCATCATCATCATGTTGTGCCATCAGCATGGATATCCCTGACCCTTTCTCGCCACCCTACCCTATTGTCCATTGCTTCCGGCAGGTCTTCAGGACTACATCTCATATTGGCACAGAGCTGCAGTATATAGGTTCTAGCTGGTTGTCCTGCCTTTGCTCGTCCATGTGAAGGTGTCCACAGGAGTATGACACTTATGGGTTCATTCCTACTTTTCCAGCAGTGTCCCACATGTCTGTTTTTTTCTAAAATGGATAGTTTTCATGATGGATGGTAGGTAGCCATACAGCTGCTGCTTTGTGGGGTGCTGCCTTGATGACTTGTTCAATATTGTTCACAGCATTCTTAATGGTTATAGGGGTTGTTTCCCTAAACTTCTCATGAGAGACAATCATCTGGAGGTTGCAGGTTCAATCCTGACTGCAGGAGAGTAACAATACAGGAATACTTAGCACTTATACCCGGTTATGGTTCGCGGAATCAGAACAAGCAACCCCTGTGGATTGAACAAAGGATGTGGTTCAAAGTTCTGTGCAAGCTCCTGAGTTACTATTAAATAATGATATATAATTCAGGCATTTTATCTATCTATCTATCTATCTACCTTGATATTAAAGCCACTGAAAATTTGGTGTGCACCTTTGGGTTCAAGGTAGGCCACCTAAAGCTTAAAAAAATGTTTCCTGGAGGACTTTTTAAAAATTTGTTTCTTCTACTACTTATATCTCTCACCACACACACACACACACACACACACACATACACAGATATATATATTATAGGATACACATTTTTTCTAGTCTTAAAATAAGCAATAAAAACATACTCAAGAACATTCTAGAAATTTAGGATCAAAACTGTATTAGCATTTAAATTACATTTTTATATTTTTCAACCAATCAGCTAAAAACATAGAATAGAACATTCTAGAAAATTAGGATCGGAAGTGAACTAACAGAAAATATTTAGGCTCGAAAATAAAATAGTAAAATACAAATCTGATTGGTCAATAAATGTCTACGTGCCAAAATTTTAGGACGATTCTTTGATCCACCTGTAGGATATAAATAACAGAGTTAGGGAGCCATACACACAAGACACAAGCTTACACACAAACGAAGACACAGATGAAGACAAGCCACTAAGCCAGTAAAGCAGTAGCCGATACATTCCGACAAATTCCTTTCCTTCCTCAACTAAAGTTCATGAACTCTCTTCAAATGGCTGAGAATTATATTCAAAAGAAAAACCCGACAAACTTTCTTTCATCAACATGACACGCTGTCGCCACAGTCATAAAACCCGCTATAAACTTAATGTAAGTAAGAACGACTTATTTATGGACTCTGTTAACATGAACATACACACATCTTTAAACAAATTTATTTTCCTTTTGTCAAACTTTATTTTCCAAAAGGCCATTTACACATCATGTATTTTGTTTGTTTTCATATTCTGTTATATGCATATGAAATTGTTTGTTGTTTAATGTTCGTTGTGTTCTATTCCATTTCTTTCACGCGATTGTAAATTTTTGTGTTGTATTTGTGGTGGGAATAATTAAGAGAGCAATCTACTGAAATAACCAAATTACATATTCCCCCCACAATATATATATATATAGAAAGAGAGAGAGAGAGAGAGAGAGAGAGAGAGAGAGAGAGTAAGAATATATATATATATCATCGTCATCAAGTCACACTGACAGCATGGATTTCCCTCACTTTATCTTTCCACCCATCCTTATTTTACGTTGCTCCCAGCAGGTCTTCCAAACTAAATCTTGTGCCCACACAGCATTGAGGTAAATAAGTTCTTGCTGGTCAGCCAACTCTGGCATGTCTATATGTCGGAGTCTATAGAAGAATGTCACTTACGAATTCATCTTTGTTTCTCTAGCAGTCTTGCATGTCTTGTTTGTCTTATTTGAATGGTTTTTGATATTGGAAGGTAAGTGACGATACAGCTGCTGTTTTGTGGGGTGTTGCTTCCAGGATTTGTTCAAAATAGCACATAGCATTCTAGTGTAGTTTTCATCTAGCTTTTTCTCTATGCATTTTGTTAGTGTTCTTGTGGTGCATCCATACAGTAGTATTGACACTGTCACAGCTTAGAAAAAATCCCAGTTTTATCTTATTGGATTGATCAAACTGTTGAAAGCAGTCAACACCTTCAATAGGCATATGGTAACATCTCTTTCAGTAGATGAGATATTGCTGTTGAGGTATGTGAACTTGTCTATTAATTTTAGAGGACTGCCACTTAGAGTAGAGATGGCTCATTCTAGTTTAAAATACATGTAGTCTGTTTTATTTGCATTCATATGGAAACCAATGCCTCCTGCTCTTTGCTCTAAGCTATGCAGTAGGGATTTGGTTTGGGCAGGTGTATTTGCAAGAAACGTTTGATTATCTAATTTTAGTTTTTAAATTGGAACTGCCAACATACCAAAAATTAACAAAAGTATTCATATGCTCATCATTTTCTTAGTACAATTTTACCTAAATTACTAAGAGTTGAATATTTTTACAGTAGTTGAATTACCTCTCCCTAGCTAAGAAATTATCTAGTAGTAAGACTTGTTTAGTTAGAGAGAGGGAGGGTATTGAGGTATAAAAAAAGAGAAAGTGAAGGGGAAGGGAGAGTTAATACTTATGTTATCTGAAAAGAGAAGTGAGTCTATATTTCTTTATAATAAAACAAAAGTTTCCCACAAAAGTAATTTATTTCAAAGGAAATAAACTATACATCTATTTGACATTCATAAACACATCCACATTGCATATTTTTCCTTATGCATCTCAAAAAATATTCATTTTAGGTAACAAAAAAGAAATTTACATGCAAACAATGACAATATAAAGAGGAAGTGAATAGAATATGACAGACTTATTAGAACCAACACCATCAACCTCTTATGGTTTTATGCTCTTAGCAAATAATGATAAAATGCTATTCCAAGGTATTTTATCACGAAGTTCCCTTCAAGCCGATTTTCCAGATTTATCCTTTTTGCAATGCTTCCTTCATGTGTTGAAATAATTTGGGGAATCTTCAGCCCCTGTCTTGGCTTGACTTGTAGAAAGAGGCCCACTATTTCTTTAGTATATGCCTCATGTTGAAACTGCCACTTCTTCCTGTTTGAGCTGAGATGAAATTCTTTCTGCCTCTTCTTGAATATGGACTTTTAGTTGAAGTCTACAAGGGATTATTACCAAATTTATCTTTCAGACCTTTGACTCAAACTTCTTCAGAGAAGCAAACCAAACCACCAAAAAAGAAGAAAAGATGCTTAGAGCTTAAACGGCTAATAGGTCTTTAGTTCAAGCTACCAGCTTAGAGCCAAACTGCCAAAAGAGTTCTAAAGCCAAAGACAAAGAGAAAAGGTAAGAGGTGATAAGATAAGAGGCTTCAGCCCCTAGGCTCCTATCTTAAATATCAGCCAGGGGCAGGGCTATAACAATACAACTTCAAAATAAGTCAATTGCATTCAAGCAGATATTAACTGCTGAATTTACAAATTCCAATAGTAGATAGTCTGCATCAATTATAATTTCTGCAAGATATCATCTGCTTCTTGGAGGTGCCCGTGGTGTAATGGTTATCGTCGTAGGAAATGGACACGGCGATATGAGTTCAAATTCTGGATGAGACTGATAGCATTTCCCATAGCACTAATACCCTTGGGAAAGGTATGAATTCCATTATTCTCCCTCCAGCTATGGGTAAATAGTAGGGCAGTCTGGGTTCTTCAGTCTTGGTGAGGCAACTAGTCTAGGAGAAGGAAAACTCTGAATTTAAACCTGTTAAACATTGCTTAAAAACTGACTTTGTGTCATATCTTGGGGTGGGGTTGGTAAATATGATCATCTGCTTCTTGCTTTTTTTAATGTAAAGTCATTTTCTTTTATTAGATCTATCAAAGTTCAAAGTTTGTAGTGTAAGCAGATTATAAACTAATATGGTGCTAATGTATCTCCTTTCAAAACTCCAGTGACAATATTGAAGAAATCTGTATTTCTATCAGGTGAGTGAACCTTCACTTTCGTATTCCCATAAGGCATCATTATAGCGGTAATAGTTTCTTTGGGGAAAAAATATGCTAGAAGCATTTGCTCTATTGTTTCGATTTCAGGTTTGATACAGTTGAGAAGTAGAGCCTTTGTAATCATTATATATGCAGACACACACACACACACACACACACATACATACATACATATATATATATATAAGTTGGCTGACCGTAGTCAAGGACAACACAAAGGCTCCCTTTTCAATAGGTAGAGGTGTAGAGGAGGGCACTACTCCTTTTCTTGGATTGCTCCACTTACTCTTGACCTATGCCTTATAATGCTGAGTGTTAAGCAAGTCCCATTTCTTAAGTCTTTGATATGACTCAGCATGGGATTGAACCCTAGTCTCCCAGATGATTGGCAAACAATCTAACTGTTATGCCAATATATATATATATATATATATATATATATATATATATATATATATATATATATATATATATATATATATATATATATATATATATATATATATATTATATATATATATATATATATATATATATATATATATATATATATATATATATATATATATATATATATATATATATATATATATATATATAATATATATATATATATATATATATATATATATATATATATATATATATATATATATATATATATATATATATATATATATATATATATATATATATATATATATATATATATATATATATATATATATATATATATATATATATATATATATATATATATATAATATATATATATATATATATATATATATATATATATATATATATATATATATATATATATATATTATATATATATATATAATATATATATATATATATATATATATATATATATATATATATATATATATATATATATATATATATATATATATATATATATATATATATATATATATATATATATATATATATATATATATATATATATATATATATATATATATATATATATATATATATATATATATATATATATATATATATATATATATATATATATATATATATATATATATATATATATATATATATATATATATATATATATATATATATATATATATATATATATATATATTTTTTTAAAATGATGTGCAAGTATTAACAGAAAAGTGTCTACATATATAGAATATAGACATAAGTTATACACTCACACACACACACACAGAAATATTTTTATATCTACTTTACATTCATACATCCAGGCTGGATTCTTCAACCTATATAAAATATATATATATATATATGGTGTGTGTGTGTGTGTGTGTGTGTTTTGTAATATCTATCTATCTATCTATCTATCTATCTAAAAAGATGTGTATTCATGCAGTGTGTGTATGTAATATTGGATGACACCAATTTTATTTGCCTTGTACAAATGAAATCTTTCTGATCAATTTTATTCCCCAAAATTCCAGAACACTACCATTACCACCACCCTGCCTGAGGAGGGGGTTCTCTTGTGAATGATGATTTTAAATGTTCTTTCTGCATGAATGTGTAATTTATGATTTCTGATCAATTCTAAACAAAAATATTCCTGAATATTGTTTATATATTGCTTTATGATAGGATGTACTTGAAGGAGGTCCACATCTAACTATACAGGACTGGACAGAACTAGGTAAGTAAAGTTGGCAACCTTAGTCAAGGGTGGCCCGAAGGCTCCCTTTTCAATAGTTACTACATCAAGGTGTAGGGAAGGGCGCTACTCCATTCTCTGGATTGCTTAACTTTACCCTTGATCCTTATCAAATAATGCTGAGTGCTAAGCAAAGTGACATCAAGTAGCAAGTCTTTGGTATGACTCAACCTGGGATTGAACCCTGGTCTCCTGGACCATTGGCAAACACTCTACTCATCAGGCCAAATGGAGCAAGAATGATATTACAAAGGAGACCTCAAAAAGTTCTCAACCAACAAAAAGGAATTGTTTTTTTTTTTAAATCTATTGAACTTTTTTAAGGTTTACAGAAACTTTAAAAAAAGGTATGCTGAGTATGTCGTACTTAACGGTGACTGTTTAGAATGTCATGTGTCTAGAGAATTCTCATCTTGTTGTCACTTTTAAAACTTTTCAGCCCAACCCATTATATAATATAAATTACTATTGGTTTCTTTTTTTAATAGTAAATGATTTACTTCCTATTTACACTGACTGTTTTATTACCTTTGCCTCATCTGATATTTTGTTGTTATGTATTTTTCTTAATCTGGCACATACCCTGTTGGCACTAGCTGTATCTCCTGAGAAGGGGTAAGACCCCCTCCCCGCAAAAAAGGGGTATCCTGAGTATATTGCTGAACTACATCCAATGGTGTGGCCCCTAGTTCTGGAGCTCTGTGGAGTGTGAAATACCCCTTCATTGCTATGACTCCCAGGTCCACTCTGACCAGGAATGGTAGTACCTGTTAGGATATAAATTTGTATGCAAATCATTTGTATTAGATCAGAATACTTGATATCATATATCTTTATACCAAAATCTCTTAATAAACTAAGACAAAAAGTTTAAATATAAATGTACGAAGTACAAGATTCCCTGACCTCTCGGCATAAAATAACCCTGGATGGGTTGACATGCTGCAAAAATTAATCACTCATTAATTTCGCACACAGCCTTCAGATTGTTTTCTGTACCTGCTGTTCCTAAATGGTCACCCATCTAAGTATTGAACATGCTCATTACTGCCTTAACTTTGGTGGTTTTTAGCATGGGTTGATGATAGGTCCAACTTGTAGTCATGAAATTTTCTTAATGAAGATAGATTTAAATTTTTCAAGAAAAATAATGTCACCCTTGTGGATAACATTTTCAAAAGACCTGATTGATTTGACAGGATTATGTCTCAATTTTTTCAATTCTTTTGGTATGTCTAGTATTAGTAATGGTACTATAATTAGTTATTGAGTATCAGTTGTGTTTTGCCGTAATGAGACTCTCAATATTGCAGTTATATTTTATTACAGAGTATGTGCTAAATTGAGGAGTAAGTAGATATCCTACTACTTTAAACTGACATTGGTATATCATCATCATTATCATAAGTTTCTTCCAGGCAGCAGTTGTGTCGATACTGCTATATGGATGCACTACATAGACGCTAACTAAACAGCTGGAGAAGAAACTAGACAGAAATTACACAAGAATGTTGAGAGCAGTATTAAACAAGTCCTGGCGACAACACCCCACGAGACACCAACTATACGGACACTTGCCCCCCCATCACGAAACTATACAAGTTAGACGAACCAGACACGCGGGACACTGCTGGAGAAGCAAGGACGAGCTCATAAGTGATGTACTCCTATGGAACCCCACATATGCCCGTGCAAAGGCAGGACGACCAGCTCGAACTTACATACAGCAACTATGTGAGGACACAGGATGTAGTCCTGAAGACCTGCCAGAGGCGATGAATGATAGGGAGAAGTGGCGAGAGAGGGTCAGGGATATCCATGCTGGCGGCACAACATGATGATGATGATGATTATCATCATCATCATGTCGTGCCGCCAGTATTTGGTTTTCATTTACTAAGCTTACTTTGACACAAGGCCAGAATTATGGAGCACCCAATAAATTGGTTGAAGCTCCCTTAAAATAGAATTGACAAGATGAGATACATTACACTAACCCACTTTGCTGGTGCGATCCTGAAGAGCCGTTTGGTGAAACCTAGGTAGACTCGCTCTGGAACATGTAGGAATTATTTTCATAATATTAGCTCTATCTCATGTAGTGAGTACTTTATCATGTTTTAGCTTTGGTAATTCTGTTGGTGTTTTTTCTTTTGACAAGACTTACATGCAGATGGATTATTTTCAAGTACCACATGTGTTTTTTGTCTTTTCTTTTTTTATTGAATATTTTTCCCAGATATCAGTTTGTAGAATTTGAAAATTGTACAATCTGGGTTTTTTTCACACCAACAGAATTATAGATTTAATATAAAGTTATATATATATATATATATATATATATATATATATATATATATATATATATACACTAACAGTCAAAAGTATTTGGTCCCCTCCACAAAGTTTTTTCTTTTCCTAAAAATGTTACTTTTAATATATATATATATATATATATATATATATATATATATATATATATATATATATATATATATGTATATATATATATATATATATATATTTGAGTAAGGTATGAGGTTTAATCTGACAGATGTGTAGTATAAAAAAAACGGAAGGAAAAATGCATGGAAAAAGATTTATTAATTAACTAATTAAGGAGGTGCCCGTGGTGTAATGGTTATCGTCATAGGAAATGGACATGGCGACATGAGTTCAAATCCTGGACGAGGCTGATTGCATTTCACATAGCATTAATACCCTTGGGAAAGGTATGAATCCAATTATTCTCCCTCCAGATATGGCTAAATGGTAGGGCAGACTAGGTCCTTCAGCCTTGGTGAGGCAACTAGTCTAGGAGAAGGAAAACTCTGAATTCAAACCTGTTAAACTCCGCTTAAAAATTGACCTTGTGTCATATCCTGCCCGACCGGAGGGGTTGGGTAAATATGATTAATTAACTAATTAATTCCACCTTAATTTGTTCCATCGATACTTTTCAACAGGATTGTTTAAGACATGAAATTATGAAAATTACAGGTAAAAAATGTTTTTGTCATCTTCAGGGTGGGAATAATGAATTTGAAATGAATTTGATATGAATTTAAAATTTAAATTTTCATAATTTCCTGTCTTAAACAATCCTGTTAAAATGCATCAGTGAAACTAATTAAGGTGGAATTAATTAATTAATAAAACTTTTTCACTCCATTTAGGTGTATTTTTCTTTCCATTTTCTTTATACAACATATATATATATATATGTCAGAGCAGTGATCTATGTATATATGTATATGAGGGCAATGTTCATATGTGAGATTTTATCTTCTAAATTATATTCAATATAAATTGAATATAATTCAGAAGATACAATATCACATATATTCAATATAAATTGAATATGATTCAGAAGATACATCAAATATTAATATTGTCCTGATGATGTTTTAATGTAAAAACCAAAACGTTAAATGTCGGCAGATTATTCAACTATAAATAAACTCATCCTTTGAATACTTATTTTTTTTATGCTTTTATATTTACATACCATCAGATTAATTTGAATTTTCTTTTATATATATATATATATATATATATATATATGTATATATATATATATATATATATATATTTCTTTAAAAAAAAACAAAAACCGGTTACATTAGGATTATTAATTTATTTCTATCCTGTTATGGGTTTTTATATAAATCAAAAACACCAAAAAAAAAACTAACAGGACTTCTTCAGATCTTATGGATAAAATAATTCAGAATAGACACAGGAAAGAAGGGTGGGAGGGGATAGAAGAGTGGTGAAGAGTTTTCTCCTCATTTAGCCCACTTCCGTTTTTTTTATTGCTGGTTAGAAGTCCTGTTAGTTTTTTTATTGCCGGTTGGAAGTCCTATTAGTTTTTTTTAGGTGTTTTTGATTTATATCAAAACCCATGACAGGATGGAAATAAATTTATAATCCTAATATGACCAGTTTTTGTTTTTTCTTAAAGAAACTCCGGTTTAACTGTACCAAATAATACTTATATATATATATATATATATATATATATATATATATATATATATATGATATTATTAATATAAATATTTTCAGACACTGATTTCTCTAAATGTATAAGAATATTTTTTATTTAGTACTTGAAGCTCTTATTAAGCAGAGCTGATTTAAAATCTAAAATATAAAAATGGCCACAATGTCAAATATTGGTTATGACTCCAAATCTCAGATACAGTGTGCTGGATGATAGTTAGATAGATATTCCTCAACTCATATATATATATATATGCATTTACCCCAGCCCTCTTCACAAGCAGGATATGACACAAGATCAATTTTTAAGCAAATTTTAACCGATATAAATTCAGAGTTTTTCATCTAGACTAGTTGCTATACCTGGGTTAAAGAGCCTAGTCTGCCCTGCTATTCACCCACAGCTAGAGAGAGAGTAGTTGGAT
>OY757915.1:106783592-107031092 GCA_963585895.1 Sepioteuthis lessoniana
TGTGTGTGTGTGTGTGTGTGTGTGTGTGTGTGTGTGTGTGTGTGTGTGTGTGTGTGTGTGTGTTTGTCTTATTTTTTTTTACTCCCATTTTTAGCCTTCTCTAGAAATTGGTTAAAAATTGTTTCATATAAAAATGAATACACAATTACTTTGCATAGTTGAGCCAGGAAAATCAGAGATGGAAACCGAAAATCTAACCTCAAGCCCCCGCCCCCCCCCCCCAAAAAAAAAACAATGACAGGAAGAATCTAATAAAACCTCTTGATATGAAATGATGATGATGATGATGATGATGATGAAATGTGCTGACCAGTGTGGTATTTGCAATTCTTTACTTTTTCTGACCCTGACAATCTTATCTCTCCTTCCACATTATCTTTTTTTTCTTCTTTTTTCTAACTAACTCTACACCACAAACCAAATTTTCTCTGTGTCCTCATCACCTTGGTATTATTTTCTGTTCTCCTTTCTTTCTCCGTGAGATGGCTTAACTGGCTTCCCCCACCCCTAAATTAATTCTGGTGAAGCCGAACGTTTCTTCGTTAAGAAATAGCTATCTTTTTTACTCTTATTCATCTTAAAGATACGTGGACATTCGTTATTTTTATTTATTTATTTATTTATTTGCTTCTTTTTTTTTTTAAACGAATATAAAGAAATAAGGAATAAAAGACAGAACGGTGTTTTCTCGTTAAGATCCCTCTTCCACTTTGTCTGGGCTGGCAGCAAAATCTATCCGGCCCCTTTCACAGAACTGGAATGACCCTTTCACATCTCGTCATCCGTGCGGGCACTCATACATTTACCTGCCCTCGTTTGTGCACACACAGACGTGTATACGAATGGCCAGACACGCTTTTAAATAGATTTAATACTACCCGCACCCCCCCAAAAAACCCACTAAAATTAAAAGCAAAGTTCTCTTTCTCTTTCCCTCTTCTCTCTCTCTCTCTCTCTCTCTCGCTCTCTCACACACACACACACACACACACGCGCACGCGCACGCGCGTACTAGGTCAAATAACAAATACACTGAATTCTAAATCTCATCAGCGTTTTATGTATATCTTTCCTCAAGCCAGTCATCGTAAACAATAAAAGAGGTTTTATTTTGACAATAATAGACAACTTTTAATGTTCACATTTAGGTAAATATTAACTAAGTTGAGATTCTGACAAAATTAAAGAAAAATATAAGAACAGAAAATTTGGAGGATAATGTGAATATTTATTGAGACATTGGAACTTTTTCATTCTCGTTTGAGTTTTCGCAAATAATACAGATATAATATTACAATCAATTGTGTGGTTGTGAAATGTGTGGTTGTGCAATGTACAGTTTTGATTTGAGTGGATTTTAATTTGGTGGTGGGGGGATTTGTGTGGGTTTTGATTTGTGCCGTTTTCATTAAAAGCAGAAAAGCTGTTGGACTTGATGAAATGTCTCCTGAACTATGGAAGACAATACTTCTTCGATTATGCAACACAGTATATTGCCAAAACACAATGGATAAATGGACGAAAGGTTGCATCCTCCTCTTCCCGAAGAAAGGCGACTTCGGAATCACCAAAAACAACAGCGGCATAAATCCTACTAAAATAGTTGCAAAGATTTATACTGCCATACTTTTCAATCGTATCCGAACTGAAGTTTGGAGATTTCTTAGGAAAAATCAGAACGGCTTTCAGAGAAATCAATTTACAACTTCTCAGATTCTGACTATTTGACGAATTATTGAAGGAGTAGATGCAAAAAATCTCGAGGCAACACTATTCTTCGTAGATTTTTTCCTAGTATTCGATTCCATACATAGAGGAAAGCAGGTGGAAATATTTATAGCATATGAAAATTTAAAAGAAACTGTTACATCTGTAATGATGCACTATAAAGACTCGAACGCCATGGTTCATTCACTTGATGGCGATTTTGATTTCTTTGAGATTATCATTGGAGTCTTGCAAGAATATACATTGGTACCGTTTCTATTCATAATCTGCCTAGATTATTTACTACAAATGTCACTAATGAAAAAAATGGTTTCACACACACACACAAACACACACACACAAAAACAAAAACAAAAACAGGCAAGAAGAGACCGTAGCAGTCACAGATCTATTTCCTTTCGCGAATCAATGCTCCCGCCAAGCGATTCGGCTATACACTGACCAATCAGGGACAGAGTGCATTGATTCCTTCTTCCTCTCAAGAACTATTTTTCTAGTCCTTTTTGGTAGTCAGCTGACAACACAGAAAGCACCTAGCCAGCAGCCAAGACAGACCTCTCTCGCATCCACCGCTAGGGATTCCACTTGGAACCCCTTCGCTGAAGAACACGCTGCTACTAGATTCACACACTGAAGAACCAGTCTTGCAGTCAGTCATACGAGCTATTTGCCACAGTGACCCACACTTCCTACAAACTCAAGGACCAACATACTAAACGGCGATACCAAAAGGGACACTTTTTCACTCTGACTCTTTTACTTCTGCTAAAATAATAAACCTTTCGTTGTTGTGTTTTCAAAAGAAGTTTTGTTATTTATTTGTGTCATCAAATAATGTATAGTGTTATGGAAACTAACCATTCAAAACACTAAAAACAATATCCTGCTAAAAGTATTACTGACGCAGACTATGCAGATTATCTACCTCTTTTCGCAAATAAACCTGCTCAAGCCGAACCTCTGCTGCATAGCCTGGAGCCAGAAAAAAGCTTCGGTCTCTACAATAAATATTAATATGGGTCCAGTTGATAAACCCCTTATTTTTTAACCTGTGCATGTATTGATCTGTTTAACTGATCATTTACTATTAATTCATTGAATATTAAACTTACTGGTAATACAAATGGATGAGCATATATATGTTTACCCAACCCCTCCTCACGAGCAGGATGCAGCACAAAGGCAATTTTAAAAAGGAATTTAATAGGTTTGAATTTAGAGTTTTCCTTCTCCACAACTGGTTGCCATACCAAGGCTAAAGAGCCTATTCTTTCCTACTATTTACCCATAGCTGAAGGGAGAGTAATTGGATTCATACCTTTCCCATGGTTATTAGCTCTATGTGAAATGCAAATAGCCTCGTCCGGAATTTGAACTCAGGTCACCGTTTCCATTTCATACGATTGTTACCATTTTACCACGAGCCTCTCCATTGATCAATAAACGATCATATAAACAGATCAATACATGCACAGGTTCCAAGACAAAAGGTGTATCACCATACAAGAGTATGAGTCTATTTTAACGATTAAGGGGATATTTGCAAAATATTCATATAGATAGGTTTAGATTTATTTTTTATCGACATATCAACTCCTTATGGGTTATTTAATACCGATAACGGATTAATTTGTAAGTATTTTATTGTAATCAACGTTCGATTGCAATCCCTTTTTTTTTTAAACCATTCCCTTCTTTTGTTGAAAATAATCATTTGTTTGCATACAATTGACTGATTTCAAGGATAAGTAAAGTTGGAGACCTTAGTCGAGGGTGACCCGAAGCCTCCCTTTTCAATAGCTACTACACCGAGGTGTAGGGGAGGGTGCTACTCCATTCCATGGTGTGTTCCACTTTACCCTTGATCCGTACCTTATAATGCTGAGTGCTTAGCAAGGCGGCATTAAGTACCATTTTTTTGAGTCTTTGGTATGACCCGACCTACCGCTCTGGGTCAACGTGAACCAGGGAGTAATAGCAATGAACAGCGTGCCATATTCCTGAAAACTCCAAGATGGAACCTCACCATCCAATGCAGTTTAATGTCATACCCAGGACGTCGTTAAATGGCTTTCAGTATTGCAATTTAACACTTATAATTCTATTCAACATTATTCATTTATTTGCACACAGTTAAATGGTTCTAAGTATTGCTATCCAACACTAATAATTCTATAAACATTACACATTTATTTGCACACAGTTAAATGGTTTCAAGTATTGCTATCCAACACTAATAATTCTATTCAACATAACTCATTTATTTGCACACAGTTGAATGGTTTCAAGTATTGCTATCCAACACTAATAATTCTATTCAACATTATTCATTTATTTGCACACAGTTAAATGGTTCTAAGTATTGCTATCCAACACTAATATTACTATAAACATTACACATTTATTTGCACACAGTTAAATAGTTTTAAGTATTGCTATGTAATAATTTTAATTCAGTTTCATCTTTTGTTTTCACGCAGTTAATAGTTTCAAGTATAGTAAATGATAAAAATAGTTCTATTTGACCTTTGGTGTGATCTTAACAGATACTACCACTCCCGATCAGAGTGGACCTGGGAGTAATGGAAATGAAGGAATTCTCCACATTCTCCTGAACATTAGAATTGGAAACAACTGGTTACAGTTTAGTGTCATATCCAAGTCACTGTTAATATGGAGTCTGAGTCTTGTTGGCGAATCCCTTCTTTTTTACTTTTTCTTTTTCTCTTTTTTTTTTTTGTTGTTTTTTTTTTTGGAACCTATGCACGTGACGTGTTACTCTCTATCGCTGATCATTTACTTTAATCCGGCTATTTAAGTATACCTTTAATCTTGTGTCAATTGAAACACATGTACAGGATGATGATTTTTTAAAATTTTTGTCAGTCGATTTGAATAATATACACAGACATATTTCCTTCCTATCTGTTTCTCAACCTGAGAGTATTATTAGAAGTCTGAAATTGAATCTTGTTTCGTTTTCTTCTTTTCCCTCAAACAACACCTCCCTCTTCCCATCGTTCTTCCCCTCTAGCTTTCTGGAATCCATGGCGATTGCATTCCAGCCTGTCTGCCAATTTGACAGGGTCAGTTTTTCTTTGCCTACCAGCTTTTGGATTATCCCTTCTTTTGTTCCTCTCTGATTCACATCACTGGCAGAACTGATGAAGGCACTGCTGTAAGTCGAAAGATGTTCCTGGGTGGGAGGTCAGTGGTTTGGTAGGGGGCATGGAGAAGAAGTTCTTTAAGATGCACAGTCCACATAAACATTTATCTTTTTTCTCGCTGTAGAATACAAACTCTTTTGTTCTTTAAAGCTTGTTAATATACTCAGAAAATCTCTCTCTCTCTCTCTCTCTCTCTCTCTCTCTCTCTCTCTCTCTAACACACACACACACACGCGCGCATGCACACCCATTCATACATATTCAAAAGATTTACCGCCCTTCTGGTGGGACTTTGAATACGCTGGCCGTTTCCCCTGCAGATGGGTTATGGGGCTTCAGGTGACATTTTTTGTTCTGTTATCTGAGGACAGAAGAAAGGAAGATGAAGGTATCTTTTCATTTCAACTTTATTGCATTTGGGAATTTTGCACGAACTATATAATGAGGAAATGTCTTCTTGGACTATTTAAAAACTATCATTTTTCCCGAATCATGTGTTGAAATTCACAAGTCACTTTCGGGATTGATAATGTCAATTATTCGGTGTTTTTAGATGTAGTTTGCTAAATCCAATATATGGTGTTTTAGTTGTGGTTTTGATGAGTCCATTATTTGATGTTTTTAGTCGTGGGTTGCTGGTAAAAGAGACAGCTGATACCAGTGGAAAGGTTAACCATCGTGCTGCATAAAAACGGACTCGTGGGGCCATCCACCAGCAGCAAGAAAGTGTTTTCACTTTGCCGGTCATCACTGAAAAAGAACGAGATTCTTTCTTTTGTTGAGACGGTTCCTTTTTTTGTGCATGCATCGCTCCTTTTCCTGTCAGGGGCTTCTGGGAGTTTCTGCATTTTCTAAATATTCATTTTTTAAGTTAATTTGATCATTTAAATTTTTTCTATTCTCTACAAGGTAAGACTTAATAAAAGAAAAAAATCAGGGAGTATCTTGGATATGACATTAAAAGGCATCTGATGTTGAGGTTCCGATACTCTTTCATTCCTACGACTTCCAGGTCCATTTTGACCCAGAGGGGTAATACCTGTTAGGGTCACATTTATGAGTTGAATCTGGTAAACTTGTTAAAAAATAATTCGCATTCTATAGAAATATTTAATGCCATATAAAGTAAAGTAAAGTTAGCGACCAGAAGGCTCCCTTTTCAATAGCTACTACACAGAGGTGTAGGGGAGGGCGCTGCTCCTTTCCCTGGATTGCTCCACTTTACCCTTGATACGTACCTTATAATGCTGAATGTTAAGCAAGGAGGCATCATTTTAAAAGTCTTTAGTATGACCCAACCTGGGAATGAACCCCGGTCTCCCGGACCAGTGGCGAACATTCTACCACTAAGCCAATCAGCTGGTAATGCCATATAACTGTAAATTATTTGTAGTATGAATAGTTACTTGAAGCTATAATTGTTTAATAAGGTTATCATTAATTACGTGAAACCATATAACTCTGTACTAGTAAATGACCGTTATTAAATAGTAATAACTATTTAAAACCATATAATTATTAATAATAGATAGGAAGGATCTTTTGTAGAAGCACCCCACTAAAAAAAAAAAGCATTTTATTATTTACTGAAAAGGATGAAATTCATTCATGTCATTGAGTATTTGCATAAAAAGATCGTTTTTCGCTATGTGCTCCACAGTGGCGTTTATTCTGCATTTTGTACAGATGCCAGAAAGTTTCAATGGTTTGAATGTGGGCCCCACACCCCAGTTCGACAAAATTGGTCGAATGGTTAACAGTTTGGTGAGTGTAATCCATTTCCACCCAAACCCTAATCCAAATAAATCGATGACGCGCAGCTCGACTTACCTTAGGGAAAATAACTACATCTTTATCTTTCCGAAGACTTTGAGAGGTGTATTTCATGGCCGTTACGACAAAGGCGTTGATTGTGAATAATTCCATGGGTTGGTAAAAAGCGAATTGCTGACTCCTTGCCATGAACACGAATTAAAAGCATAAAAATATTCGTCCCTAACAAAAACACCCGAAATAAATTTAACGAAGAGTGAAGATGTTGTTGACCCAATTACCGACCCGTGGGGTTGGTTTTTATTTTTAAATTAATTTTTCCATGAATGGTGGGGATTTTCAACAAAAGATCCGATAGAAATACCATACAACTGTGAACAAATTATTTGTATTAGGTTTGGTTTCGTTTTTTGTTCCATAGCATATCAAACTTCGTGTGTTATTTACTGCCAAAGCCAACCTTGTTAAACAATAGTAGTGATATGAATAACCAATAGCAAGAGGGTTAATACCTTTTCCGAAGGTATTAGTCCGAAATTGAACGTAACAGCGGGACTGGAGTTTAAATTCGCTTACTACGATGTCACAGTCCAGCATGTTAGCCACTACACGAGGACTACCCTATCTGTATTAAATGGGAATGATTTATATCTTAGAACTGTGTGCAAAACAAACAAAAGCAAATAAGAAACTGTAATTGTTAATCATAAGAGGTTATCTACCCTTATTGGAAGTCTTAACGTAAGAAATAGAAACGAGGCATCAGCCTCTTTTTCATAACGGACAATGGTCATTTAAAAAACGTGTATTCAGTTAATAAAAGCTTGTAGTTAATAATGAACCTCTTTTGTCGTAAATACCGATTACAGCCTGGTCCCTATATATTACATGGTGTTAGATGTGAAGAATCAGCATAGACTTTTAGCGACAGAAATATATGGTACGTATTGATACGTTATTTCCTCGCTAAATGTTGTTGGAAAATAAAGGAGAGAGAGAGAGACGAGATATCGAAAATTTTTTATATGAAGGTTTTAATGGTAGCATGGAATAAAGGGTTTACATTTATGCCGCAAGTCACGTAGGAAGGAAGGAAGGAACGAAGGAAGGAAGGAAATTGTTATAGAATTGAGAAGGCATTTTAGAAGCTAAATGCCTGAGCGAAATGTGCATCGTTAGGTTAGCAAAGGTCGTGTTTGCTGGTTAACGACAGGAACATTGTCGTCGTCCATGAATGTGCGCCCCTGGTCGTTTGGGGAGAGAAGCGTGAATGTCTCCAGAAAATGTTGCCCAGGGATGAAGTAGCTAGATGTCTGAGCGGAATTTTACATCGCAGTCGACATAGCCAAAGTTGAAGGCGACTTAAAGTGATTCCTGTATGTGGTGTATTGAATTTATCTAATTCATATTCATCTGGGAACCTTTAGTCTAAGAGACTAGACTCAAGACGTCCATAAATTAGATTGCTTTCCTCGTGGATTCGTGATGCTGCTGCTATCAGGAGAGCGGACAGTAATTACGTCTGTCCACTTCGAAAGCTTCTGAGCTAGAGAAAGTGTTTGGCGGGCTTTTCCCAATTTGGTGCTGCTCGGAAAGATGGTCTGGGATGAATAGGATAAGTCATCCTGAATGGGTGAAAATATGCGTCGACCCTAACGGTCAAATTAATTAACGCGCCAAACAAAAATACGAAGTTCTTTCTGCTACAGACTTTTTACAACAGCCAATAATAATGTCCTGGACAGGCAACGTCGAAGAAAATTTCAAAATCTGATTCCAGAAATTTGAATTATACTTCGTGACAACAGAAAAAACGTCGAAGCTCAATATCATTAAATGCATACTATTTTTACATATAATTGGCAAAAAGACAACTGATGTATACAACGCACTGTTATTCACATAGGTGGAAAAAGGTAACTGCAATGCTTTGATTCACAAGTTTATTGAGGGTAAAAAAGACTTAGCCCACGAGCAATATATCTTCAGCAACAGAAACCACAAAGATGGAGAAACATTCCTGCATTTCTTAACGGACATTGTGAGGTTTCAAAGGTAATTTATGATATTGTTTGCTATTTGACTCCATTCTGGGTTATTCTATTCTTACCCACGTTATCTTGCTGGTTTAACTTCTTGGATATGAAGGCTGTAAAGGAATTATATGAAAGAAGAAGATAGTAAAAGATAGGAGACGAAGATATCTTTTATATTTTGCCTTTATTTCTGGGTTCAACAACCATTCAGTGGGTGAGGAAATTCTTCCTGAATACAAATGAAATGGTTGAATCTCCCAGTGAAGATGTTAAAATGTGTTTGTCATTCTTGGTTATATATGTCCAAATTTCGTATATAAAGCGTTAACAATGTGTTAGACGCTTTTGGGAGATATGTCTAAATCCGGTGTTTTCAGTTGTAGTCATTAAGTCCGTTGTATGGTGTCTTAATTGTGATTCTGACGAGTTCAGTATTCGGTGTTTTTAGTCGTGAGTCGTTAGTAAAAGAGGCGGCTGCTACTAGTGGAAAGGTTAACCAACGCGTCATCTAGAGACGGACGCATGGCGACTTCCACCACTAGCAAGAAAGATTTAGGTGTTGTCACTCCGCTGGTCACTGCTGAAAGAGTACGAGATTCTTTCATTTGTCGGGATGGTTCCTTTTCTTCGCGCATACGTCACCCCTCTTCCTGTCAGGGGCTTCTGGGAGTTTCTACATATTTTTAATAATTATTTTAAATTTAATTTAATTTTTTAAAATTCTTCTATACCCTACAACATCACCTCACGAGCTGAAAAATGTGGCTTTGAACAATTAAAGGACAATATGATACGTGATCAAATAATATCTCGTGTTTGGGGCAAAAGAACCAAGTCAAAATTGAGAGGCCTGGCTGACTCGGGCCTGACTACAGTGATAAGACTTTGTCAAATGATAAAATTACAAGAAACTGTAAACAAAACAGAGAGGACTTACTGTACACGATATTAGGTCTAGGGGAGGGTACCTACTGAAAAAGAATTTCTATCAAAACGACCACAGAAATGACCGAAAAGGACGCACATATGACTAGCTCTAACGAGATGCAGTGGACGGTGAACTTGACATTAGAAGGGTTAATATTCCCACTGAAAATTGCCACTAGTAACGACGTCAACATTCTACCGATGTCACATTAGAAAAGATGAAAAGAAAACCAGAGATAAAGCCGGGAAAATACGGCAGACATCGTACACTGGCGATAGAATACCTATTGCAAGAAAGACAAACATTACCGTCAAAAGAAAAGGTTTGTCACATGAACTATGCTTTATCATAACGTTAAGAAACGTCCAACCTTTACTAGGGAAAGACACGCCTAATAAACTGAACCTAATTTAACGAGCAAACACTATCCAAAATGTGGGAAAAGAACAACATACTATCTGCCTATGGAGAGTTATTCACGGGAATAGGATGTCTATTGAGACTAGTACACATAATACTCACACACGAAGCAGTACGCGTTATTGAATGAAGCATGCAGAAAAATTCCGTTTGTGTTCAACGAAATCAAAAAGAAATTTGGCAAAAATACTACTTGCTACATACTAAGAAAGTTTATGTATTTATCAGAAGCATTGTCACATGCTGCACTGATTAAAAAAAAAAAAAAAAAAACAGTTTATACAGACAACACAGAGGTGCCTGTGGTGTAATGGTTATCGTCGTAGCAAATGGACACGGCGACACGAGTTCAAATCTTGGACGAGACTGATTGCATTTCACATAGCACTAATACCCTTGGGAAAGGTATGAATTCAATTATTCTCCCTCCAGCTATGGGTAAATAGTAGGGCAGACTGGGTTCTTCAGCCTTGGTGAGGCAACTAGTCTGGGAGAAGGAAAACTCTGAATTCAAACCTGTTAAACTCTGCTTAAAAAGTTGACCTTGTGTCATATCCTGCCCGAGCGGAGGGGTTGGTAAATATGATACAGACAACACGGAGCTTGACATTGAAACACAGGGAGCAGCTATGATCAAATATATCAAATATACACCAATCACAGGCGAAAAAAAGATGGAAATAAAATAAAAGACAGTATCAGATCCGACAATATAAACACTAAAAAATTACATAATGCGCGGTTGGCCAGATACAATGAAATATTGCAAAAGTGAAGTATAACCTTATTTTAATAATAAAACGGACTTGACGCTGTTCTACGACATAATATTAGTGGAAGACTTCGTAACTTCCGTATTTTTTCGGAAGTTACTCTCAGATTTCGTTCCCACAAACACAACACAAATTTTACAAGCACGTAAATAAATGGAATGTGACAACAATAAATATTAAGAAACAAGCAATCTCATAAACATAATAACAAATATGATAAAAATAATTATAATAAAATGTTCTTTTTATATGCGTGAGTGTGTATGTAGAAAATACAGCTATGGTCAGTTCAATAAAAAATGATTTGTTCGCCCATGTGTGCGTGTGTATATGTTGGGAAAGTCTATTGAATCAATGTATCCATAAGTTGGCCGAAGTAAAGAGGATAAAAAATTGACTTTACTTACATACATGTGTATGTGTGTGTGTGTGTGTGTGTGTGTGTGTGTATATATGTGAGGGACCGTAAGTATGGGCCTTTTGTTTTCTTAAGTCCACTCATGCGTTTTTTTATGATCTTTGGCGACAACGTGTCGCGTCCGGTAGTCGGCAAAAGAACGTCACTTGCTTTTTCGCTTCGTGTCTTGTGTGCGATGCCTTCTGCTGTCTGTCGTCCTTGCCTCTGGTAGTGGAATGCCTTAGTTAATTTAATTCTTCGTTATTTAGACTTTTGGGGGGAACTAAAGTGGATCAAAAATAGGTTTTTGTTAAGTTTTATTGCAGGTCCTAAAATTCAAGCGCACAGACATTTCTTGACCAATCAGATTCGTATAATTACTTATCTATTTTAGAACCTAAATATTTTTTTGTTAATTAGTTTCTGAGCCGAATTTTCCAGAATGTTCTTATTTTGTGTTTTTAGCTGATTGGTTGAAAAATATAAAAGTGTAACTTTAATGTTAATGCGATTTTGATCCGAAATTTCTAGAATGTTCTTATTTATGTTTTTGGAGTTGACTATTTTAAGGCTAAAAAATGTGTATTCTATATATTAAAAGGGGAACGCGTCGTAATTCCAGCGCAATTACGGGTCAAATCCTTGAAAAGATACACGCAGGTCATCAAGGACAAGAAAAATGTAAACGGCAGGCCAGAGAATCCGTTTTGGGGCCTAGAATAAACAAAAATATTGAGGGAATTGTCCAAAAGTGTGACTTGTGCCATCATCATCTTGTGCCATCAGCACGGATATCCCTGACCCTCTCTCGCCACCCGTCCCTATCGTTCATCGCTTCCAATCGGTCCCCATGGCTACACCCCATATCTCCACAGAGCTGCTGTATGTAGGTTCGAGCCGGCCGTTCTGCTTTTGCACGGCCATGTGAAGGGGTCCATGGGAGTACATCACTTATGAGCCCTTCCCTACTTCTCCAGCAGTGTTCTGCATGTCTAGTTCGTCTAACTAGGATAGTTTTCGTGATGGGTGGTAGGTGGCCGTACAGCTGCTGCTTTGTGGGGTGTTGCCTCCAGGATTTGTTCAATATTGCTCGTGGTATTATTGTGTAGTTACCGTCAAGTTTTTTCTTCATACGTTTAATTAGCGTCCATGTAGTGCATCCATATAGCAGTATCGACACGATCGCTGATTGGAAGAAACTGACTTGTGTACTTGTGCATTTCTTACTGAAATACAAAAATCAAATCAACCCCTTATTAGCAATCAAATACCAACAGGACCATAGTAAAAAGTAGCAGTAGACCTGTGCAGACACGGAGAAAAAGATAATCTGATAATAGTGAATAGCCACTTAAACTATTTGGATCCCTACCAGATACTAGCATAGACAAGTTAAGCTGTGATCAAAGCGATGCTACTGTTGTATAGCCACATACATATACATAATACAAATATAAGCGGAAATATAGTCAACAATAATGACGAACCTCAATGAACCAACGAACACACTTTATAAAAATATATATCTCACACTTTATTCTCTAAAGGGTTGATGTTGGTTGTGTGTGAGAAGTGAGTTGGAGACGGGGACAGACTGCTACATATTGACCCAAAGTTCTTCTGACCATAGCAGCACTTCTTCCTCATCTTGGCTGGGTTTGCTCAACCATGGGTCACAGAGGGCCGCAAGCCCTCTGTCTGCAAGCTGATTCTCACGCAAGCATCTTGTTCCCTAACTGACTCCAACTCCAACTGGAACTGACTCAAGCCGTCTGTGGCACCTGGTTATATAATTGTCTCACATCCACCTGCTTCCACTGTTCCTCCGTTTATTTACACAGGTGCATATCTTGATTGACGGCTAGGTCGAGGGTCAGTATATAACACTACATAGCTTCAACCAATCAGGAGTTGCTGATGAAATATTCTCAGTCAATGGCCCATGTTTTTCGTCGGCAGAATACATGCAATTCGCAGTTGCGTGAGACTTCAAAAGGACTATATCGTTACTACTATACACAGTCAAACGAATTGGTTAAAAAAACCCATAAAAACAATTCAAAATATCCAGGGAAAATGTAAAGACCTATCATAAGGATTATTTATTCATCGCACTACACAGAGTGAACTTGGAATATCGTCTTCAGAAATGTTAGTAGGGGGAAAATTTAGACGCTCTCCCAGCCCTAGCCAAACAACGTCAGAGAAGTGTAGGTCTTAATGAAAGAAATCAAGAAGGCGAAATAAAAACAGTTCTATGACGATAGGGTACAAGAAGAATATTGGAACTATTAAAACCGGGAAATTCAGTTTGAATACGAGACCCTATTAAAAAAAAAAAGATGGAGCAAGACTGTGAGAGCTGAAGTAGCTCCACGCTTATTTCCGGTGCTGACAAGCTCTGGTGCACGACTACACCGGAATCATAAGAACTTGCTAAAAATACCCCTGCATAAAACATCACGAACCCCACCACCACAGGAGAGGGTGGAAGAGCAGCCGAACCTACTTTCAGATAGTGAAACAAAATAAGAACCATTTCTTCCCTCTGAAAAACAGACTTTAGAGATGCAACGAAACGCGACTGGACAACTGCGACAATCTGCTCGGAAAGTACAACCACCACCGAAAATGAACAAATAAACAGAAAAAGGAACTCTGTTACTTAGATTAGAGTAATAAAAAAAGGCTGTCGATGAAATTATTAACCATAAGAAGTTATCTCACCTTATTCATTCTTTCATCATTAATTCATTCCTTCTAGACACACTGGTCCTCGAAACTTCAAGGTTAGATGTTTAATTCCAGCTCTATCATTTGCAACTGTTTTCTTCCATGCACAAACTCACAGCACAAGGGCTATCTTTCTGACAGTCATTAAACTTCTTGAAACTCATCAATATTCTCGTCCTCATTCCTGTATTTCCTTTCTTCTTAATGTCCTTGTTGCTAAACCATGTTTTGGCGTAAATAGTCATACAACTTTCATTCTATAAAGTATTCTTTAACTACGAGATGTATCTTTCTCTCTATTGTATACTTTTAGCATTTTATGTAATTTCTGTATTCATTCTATTAAGGTTACTCAAGCAATAAATATGCTGTTTTAGCATTAAGAATGTTTGTTTTTTAGCGAGGAAGAGTTGTAACGTGCGTGTGTTTACGTTGAATTGTTTCCTCGCTAAGTTTGTGTTTGTTCCTCGCTAATTGTGGTTAGTTATATAAAGTTGAGAAGTTCCAAGATGTCGAAATCGAAATGTTTTTAGGAATAGTTTTTATTTGCAGCATGGAAAATGTAGTTTGCGTTTGTGCTGCAAGTCTCGTAGTGAGTAAGGAGACGAAATGGAGTTATGAGAAAGTTGAGAAAGCAGCGCGTATCTTTGGACGTACGAGGGATTGTATTCGCAAAAGTCTTGTTTGCCGTTGGAGGAAATAAACTTTGGAGTCACCTTAATTTTTTGTGTGTGGTGATTTGTGGAGTGGCGTGCATTGTCTCCATTAAAGTGGCCCAGAGGTGAAATGAGAGCTAGGTGCCGAGAGCGGGATTAGGCATCGCATCGACATAGCCAATTTTGGGGGTGATATAAAGTTATTCCTGTGTGTGGCATATTGAATATATCTAATTCATATTCAACTGGGATTCCTTGGTCTAAGTGATAGACGCAAGGAATCCATAAATTAGATAGGTTCTCTCATGTGTCCATGCTGCTGCTGCTATTGAAGAACCGCCAGTGGGACGTCTGCACGGGACGGCGTTGTTCAGCCAAAGAGAGAGTGTTTGGCAGCTTACCCAATTTCTGCTACCCGGAAAGGGGTCTGGGATGAATAGGATTGGTCATCCTGATTGAGAGAAATTAGGCGTCGAATTAAATTGCGCGCCAAACCAAAATACCTTCTGCTACACTGTGAATTACTCGTGAATTGTTTTCTATTGTTTGGCACGAAGAAATATTAAACCATAATGTATTTCCTCTACTACAAATGTCTGAATTGTGTTTCTCATTCTCTGTTGCAGCAGTGAGTTTTGGAACGCAGATAAGACCAAACTTTAAGTTGTCGATACCGAAACCCACTCGATCCCATCCCACAACTGTATAAAGATCTGGAAATAATAATTCATATGAATTACACCTGCGCAGGCACATAGATAGACAGAACAATTTGTTTTAGTTGGTATTTTGTTGGATTTTATATTCTCATTTAAATTCTTATTCGTGTGAGGTAATGCGGAGGAGAAGAGAAAGAGAGATGCAGAGAAGGCTGTCCTGATACGGATAACACTATGACTCGACGTTTTGGCGAACACAAGAAAGAAAAGATAACAGACAAATAACAGGCTAACAAATAAGGAAGGGTGAGTCGTGCCTTAAAAAAATAAGTCAAAATAAATCAAAATAAACCTTGCATCAGGTCTAAAAATCGAACAGAAATTCCAGACACAGAAACAAGAATTTTGGAGGGAAAACCAAACCCACGCGGACGTAGTTATAATCAAATCACGTGATTTCAAAAACAACATGCTTCTGTGAGGAATGAATGAATTAAAAAAATAAAATTGAATTAAAATAATTATTAAAATATGCAGAAACTCCTAGAGGCCTCTGACGGAAAAGGGGGGCGTCGCATGCGCAAAGAAAAGGGACCATCCCGACAAAAGGAAAAATTTCATTCTCTTACCAGCGGAGTGACAACACCTTGCTAACTGGTGGAGGGCGCCATGCGTTCCTCTTTAGACGACACATTGGCTAACTCTTCCTCTGGTAGTAGTCTTCTCTTTCACTACCAACCCACGACTAAAACACCGGATTTAGACAAACTCTCTAAAGTGACTAACACATCGCAAAAGTTTTATTTACAGAACACGTTGTTAAAGCTTCAAATATCGAATAAGGACAAATATATACCCAAGAAACGACTGACGCTTTTTTAACACCTTGACTGGGGATTTAACCATTTCAATTGTATTCAGGGAGAATTTCCTCACCCATTGAATGGTTGTTGAACCTAGAAATAAAGGAAAAATATAAAAAATATTAAAAAATGTCTTCGTCTCCTATCTGTTACTATCTTCTTTCATATAATTCTTTTACGGCCTTCTTATCCAAAGAAGTTAAACCAACAAATCAAAAGTGGTATAAGAGTAGGATAATCTCAGAATGGAGTCAGATAACAAACGGCAATACAGCTTGCCCTGGGACCTCATACTTCAACCAATGCCAATAAAAGACCAAAGGTCTAGAATTCTGGTCGAGTTGAGCCTTGCGGAAAACTATAAAGACAAGTTTACGAAACCTTCCACCGCAAACAACTGCAGACACCAAAATGACAACAGACAACGGAAGACGCAGTAATCGGAGGATTGACTTACGGGCAAATTCCTACAATCTACTGACATGTCAATGTAGCTAACAAGTCAACTACTGTTCGCTGCCTTAGGGCGCCTCAGGTGGTGTAATGGTCTTGTGTTACATCTAAGCGAAAAGCTTTGTAAATTACTACTACTATCCGCTGCCACACACACAAGAACACCAGCGGACACACATTCACTTGCGGATTGGCCACACAGCCAAATAAACAAAGTAAGATTTGTGGAGTTAGAAAAAATTAAAATAAAAAAAAGAAATAAATAAATCCAAAAGTGTAGCAGTTCTCAGAAACCTCAGACAGGAAGTAGGAGCTACGCATGCTAAAAAAGAAAAAAGAAAAAACAAGATTTATCGGCGCTAAAGAGAAACTCGCTCTCATTTAGCCGTGATCACTTGGACTAGAAAGATCTACTTCTCTCCTGCTGCTGGTGAGGAAAACCACGTGTCCGCTTAGCGGTACGCTGGTTCACTCTTCCACGAGTAGCAGCCGTTGCTGAACATATCCACGAGACAACTTCAAACTCACAACTCACCAAAATGACTGTACTATAGAAAGCCGACTCCACCGAAACAAATATTACCAAAAACAACCACTGGACATAATCACCGACTTTGGATTTATCACCCATCAAATATATCATACATTTTAACGCCTCGTTTGGGAGATGCAATTGTTTCCTAATCGTCGTGGAAGACATTTCCTCGCTACAGAGTAGATGTATGAAACCTAAAAATAAAGTTGAAATTTAAAAGGTATCTTTCTTCCTTCCTTCATTCAGTTATTCTTTTGCAGCCTTCATGGACAAAGAAGACGCCAGTGAGTAAGATGAAGTAAGAAGAAAACAAATGGAGTCAGATACAATAACCAACAACCTCTGAAACTAAATCAAATAACCGACCAAATTTTCTGGATCCCCATAGATTCTCGCCGAGTAAGTAAAAGAAACCAAGCTTCCATATACAAGATTTTCTTTCTGTAAAGCATCTTTCCTTTGTTAGAATATCTTCGCTCACATACGCTTACACAAAAGAGCTTTTCTTTCTAGTGGTGCTTGTGTGAGATGGGTTGTAGTAACTTGGCCTCGGGAATGAAATGAACGAAAGAACTTCGACAAACAAGAAATAATAGAAACACAAAAATAATGGAAACAAATAATAACTGTGACTTTTCTTTTTCTGTGTGTTGAGAGAGAGAGAGAGAGAGAGAGAGAGAGAGAGAGAGAGAGAGAGAGAGAGGGGGAGGGGGACCTTAATTTGTAATTATTTATATGTCGGAAGCAACTTTCCGTAACAGTTCTTTGAAGGTATACGTGCTTGAACGTGAAGAAAAAGAAATTACTCACTCGACTATTTTGTCTTTCTTTCTTTTGGGGGAAGTAGTTTCTGATGCTTCTGAATACCTTGGGGTCGATTAGTTAGATAAGTTTATAACGAAGAAGGTGATTAAGTTATCCTCTCCGTTATATTTAAAGTAAAAATATATGAGTTGAACGAAGATACCGAAAGTTTTTAATTTAGAAATTTAATAAAGGCTTGAGTTGAGAGGTAGCCTTTGTGCTGGTTGTTGTAGTGGATAGAAAACAGTTAAAAGGTGATGAGCAGACATTTGGCGTTCAGCCAGTAGTTATAAGTCCCATAGATAAGCAGAATAGAGATGGAATAAGGCAGCTAGGTGTCAGTGTGGATTTGCATCGCTACAGTCATAGCAAAGGTTTTGTTGCTGAATAAGGTCAGGAATGATGTAGTCAGCCATAAGTGTAGTCCAATAGCAGCGGGAGAGAGAATTATCTCCCACAGAATTAGGAGAAATGAAATAGCTGAATGTCTGAACGAAATTACGCATCGCTGTAGACATAGCAATAGTCAGAGGCGACATAAAAGCGTTCCTATAAGTGGCGGAATAAATACATCTAAATTATATTCAACTGGGAACCTTTGGTCAAGGAGGGTAGACTCAAGGGTCCATAAATTAGATGGCTTTCCTCATGGTGTAATGGTTCTGCTGCTATGAAGAGAGAGGGCAGAAAGTACGTCCGTCCTGCTCGAAAGATTCTGATGAAGAGAGAGTTTGGCGGGCTTTCACCATTTTTATGTTTCCTGGGAAATATGGTCTGAGCAGAATAGGATAAGTCATTCTCATTGGGTGAAAATATGCGACGACCATAACGACCAAATTAATTTACGCGCCAAACAAAAATACGAAGTTCTTTCTGCTACAAGTTCTTTTCTTCTGTTTTCTCTTCTCTCTTTTTCTTTTGACTACCCTTTAAACTATCAGTTCTCTTTTTATATCCATAGAAATCTAAGTTGTAGCTGAAGTTAAATTTTGTTTTCTCTAATTCTATTGATTATTTTTATCCCTAAGAGGTCAAGTGGTGTGTCCGTTAACTGAGCGATTTTTTGAATCAGGGTCTGGCGTCAGTTATTCTGACTTACGTCAATTTTTAGAATTTATGAAATCTGTTTTTTTTTTACCGGTTGGACATTTTTAGAAAAACATTTTTTTCTTCAAACCATTACACCAGTTTCCTCTTGGAAAATAAATTTTCCGTTTTGTTATTGTTGTAGAGAATTTGTCTTTAACTTTTATTTGAGTTATCAGGACGGTGTTGCTCGCACGCCTTTTCTATTTCTCCCTTCGTTCGTTCCCCAACGAAAGGTTTATCATAGTAGCAGAAGTAAATGAGTCAGAGTGAGAGAAGGTTCTTTTTGGTGTCACTGGTTCGGATGTTGGTCCTTGAGTTGGTAGGAAGTGTGTGTCACTGTAGCAAATAGCTCGTGTGACTGCCGCAAGACTGGTTCTTTTGTGTGTGAAGCTAGTAGTAGCGTGTTCTTCAGTGAAGGTTTCCATGAGGAATGTCCATAGCAGAGGACACGAGAGAGGTCTGTCTTGGCTGCTAACTAGGTGCTCTCTGACTTGTCGTGATTTCCAAAAAGGGATAAAAAAATTGTTCTAGAGCGGTAGAAGGAATCAGTGCGCTCTGCCCCTGATTGGTCAGTGAGTGACCGAATCGCTTGGCGGGGGCATTGATTCGCGAGAGGAAATAGATCTGTGACTGCTACAATCATATATGTTTACATAAGTTTATCTCGTTTTCTTTACTGTTTATTCAGTGTTTGCGTATCAATGAATAATATTAGAACCCAGTGAGTAGGGAGGGACACAACTAAACGACTCCTAAGCACCAAATTGCTGGTACCATTTGATAATAGTAGAATTATAGCAATTACTGGCATCATGATTTCGAATATTGGTGAAGTTGTAATTTTTGGGGGGACTGAGTGTTTTTCTTCCAGTTTGTTCGGATTCGTTTTTTGTTTCATGGCATATCAACCTTTGTGGGTTTATTTAATGCCAAAGCCATTCTTGTTGAATAATAGTAGTGTTATAAATAGCCAATAGCAGAGGAGGGGGGTAATACATTTCTCAAGGGTATTAGTCCGAAAGGGAACATAATAGTGCGACTAAAGTTTGAACTCGCTTACTACGATGTCACAGTTCAGCACGTTAGCCACTACGCCACGTGGACTGCCCTATTTGTTATTGGAAATTATTTGCGGTGTCACTTTTACGTGCCCCGTGATTGGCTGAAAAACAACCAATCACGGGCCGCTATCAGCACACCTGCCCTACCACCACATCCTTTTTTCTTGCTTTGACGTCAACCATGTAACACGGAATCTTGACTGCTGCCGAAACAGGCTATGAGTCTGAGTAGCGAGGTACATACGAAGGCGCTACATACGAGGATAGTCTACGCACATAGGGACCCAGAATTCTCCGACTTTAAGCCTTTGAATCTGTAAGGACCAGCCAGGACCAAGCCACCAAAACTACATGGAACTAAAAGAACTGTTACCAAGACGAATGCTTAATTGCAAAAAGAGGTGTTTACTGTAGACTTAGCTAGTCTACAGAAAACACCTCTTTTTGCAATTATTATTCTTTTCTTCCATTTTCTTTATATTTCTCTAAATATAAACTTTTTTTCAACCGAATTGTTGCTTTGTTCCTTTTCTCTCGTCTCGGTATCGTGCTACAGAAAGCCTTAATTTTCCTTGAACTGCAGATGTAGATTTTGTCTTATTCAAAACGGGTAAAATCCCAACATTTTATAAGATAGGAATAATTCCTATCATAGAATTGGGGGCAAAGCAAAAAAAAAAAACAAAGAAAGAAACAGCTTCACAAAAATGTAAATCTAAATGTACAGTGAAATAATTCCCTAACCGCCTGGCATAAAATAACCCAAGATGAGTTAACATGCCATTAGAATCATTAAGATTCACATCAGTAATATGTCACAATCCTGTGCGTTAGCTACTAAGCCTCTTCGTCCTATTACTGATGCTATCAAATATCGTTTGGTAATATGGGAAGGAATAAATAAATAATGTTTAAATAAAAAATAAAACAATACATACGTAAAAAAAAACAATAAAATACAAACATATTAAATAAAACAATAAAAAAAACAGGAAAAACAAAACAATAAAAACATAAGAATAAAACAATAAAATACAAACATAAAAATAAAAGAATGAAATACGAAAAAAAAATCCCCCAATTCCACGTTAGACTCTTAGCACCAAAAAGGAGAACTCGGCCGCTTTTGGTGCCTTACCGTCCTACTGGACACATGAGCATTTGCAAACGTCCTAAAACGATCAGTCTCTCTTATATCACTTTTATAATATAATGGACTAAAATAAGAAAATATTCCAGAGTGGCCCGTGAGTCTTCAGTTCGGTAAATTTAAAGAATATGGAGTTAACCTTTCGTTGCCATTGTTTCCAGTTCCACTCTGACTTGGAGCGATAGTACCTGTTTCTATCACGTATTGCAAAAAATAAAAATCGTTTTAAGAACATACTGCTGTGGTACGATGGTGTCTATTAGTTTTGTAACTGTTAGTGGTTGTTTTTTAATACTAATTTCACTATAAGTTTTGAAATTAATATTGCTTATTTCGTGCTAACGTACAAGTTAGGTATTAACGACTTGAAGATATATCTTCGTGTATTTATCGTATATGAGTATCGTAACCCACCGCTACAATTATTTGAGCGTGAAAAACACAATTTGGACTTTTGTAGCAGAGGAACTGTATTATAGTTTAATATTGCTTCATGCTAAACAACGTCAAAAACAATTTACGACGAATTAACGATGACATATTTATTGCCAGTGCAAAACTTAAGAGAACGTATACTGAAATTCCATGAAATACTAAACGAGTACATTATCACTCTCAGCTTTGGGATAAATAATACGTGGTGCGTTTAATAAGTTTCCAGACATTTCTTTTTGTACTGGCATTTAAAATTGTCGTAGACTCTTGAAAATTCACTATGTTATTGCTATACATCTTACGAGATGACTGACCAATTTTTATAATTTCAGGTTCATCTCTGGGCAACCTTTTCTGGAGACATTCACGCTTCTCTCCCATAACGACTAGGACCCCACATTCATGGGTGACCACATCATTCCTGTCCTTAACCAGCAAACACGACTTTTGATACACCTATGGCGACCATATCTCACTCAGACATTCAACAATGCCTTAAACGTAACGATGCACATTTTGCTCAGGCATTTAGTTGCAAAAATGTCTTCTCAACTTCATTTCCTTCCTTCTTTCCATCATTCCTACGAGACTTGCAGCATAAACGTAAACCCTTTTCCTCGCTAAAAAAATAACACAAAAACTATCGCTAAAAACAGCTACAGCTACGCCCTACTGAAGCCTGATTGTCACAGCTGCTGAATTTTAAAAATGCAATCTGGGCGTGAGGACACTTTAGAAGAACGATATGCAATAAAATTCTGTTTTAAACTTGGAAAATGCCACAGAAACGTATGGAATGCTTCAGACTGCTTTTGGATCGTCTTGCATGAATCGAGCATCAGTTTTTGAGTGGCATAAAAGATTCAAGGAAGGCAGGGAGTCTGTGAGGGATGATGAGAGGTGTGAGAGGAGTAAGGAAGTCAATACACCACAGTTGATTGGCCAGAGGGTTAGGGTTAGGGTTACTATGTTGAGGTTTTAAGGGAGTCCAGGAAGAGATTCCGTCGGAAGAGGCCAGCACTCTTCAAATCGGGTCAGTGGCATTTCCAGCAGGACAATACACCAGTCCACAACTCCATCCTTGTCACAGACTATTTGACCAAGATGGGCATCAAGACAGTTCCTCACCCTCCCTATAGTTCAGACCTTGCTCCCTGTAACTTTTGTGAAGAATTTAAATGAAAGAAAGTCGACGTTATAATGTTATAAAGTGTTTTTAGATCACCCGTGGATGCTTTACGAAATACAAAACAAGGATTTGATATTAAGTACTCTACAAGGATTGATATGCCATTAAACTGAACCAATCAGCCAATCCCCCCCCACACACACGGACTTCTATTTAAACACACGAAAAACTGTTGACATAGGATAATATGATATAGTCTTAAACAAAAGAAGTGATGAGCAAAAAGAATTAATTCGAGAGAAAATACCAAATTAGAACGTGGACGTGTTCAAGAACCGCAAGGAAGTGAATTTAAAATTACATTTAACTTAGGCTTCTTTATTCAATGGTATGTCAGTTCTCGTGGATTATCTAATGCCTAATCTATCCTTGTAAAAGAACAGCAGTGATGTTATCAAACCTATAGCTAGGGGATAAGAGTTATAAGTTCTTAACGAGATGTTGACTCGTAGATAACACACCGTTTCTTATAATGCATTAGGTTATCCTAAAGAGAGTAACCTAACACAGAATATTCACTAAGAAACAAAACGAGTCAATTAATATAAATTAAGATTTGATTGTACACAATACGAGTAGGGAACTAAGTTCCCGTCCCGAGCTATACAAGAATCACAAGCGTTCAAGGAACAAACAGAAAAGTCCATGCAGGAAAAAGGTCGAAACCACTTACTCTTCTCAGGTACGGAAAATAAAAGGAGACTTCATGTGTTCACTGCTGAGAAGTGAACTACCACATCTGCTCTTCTCAAGACCTGTTCGTGAAAGATGCTGATTCATCGGTTCACTTTGTCACGTGACCAAAAAGACTCATGATGTTGGAGAGTTCCTAAAACACTGTGACAAGAGAGACGACTCCATTTTGTCTCTAAATAGAGGGTTCATACCTTTTCGAAAGTGAATATAATCGCGCAGCTGAAGTTTGAACTCGTTTACGTAGAAACCGCAGTCAGGACTTTCACCATTACGGCACAGCAACTGCCTGTATTTAACTCAGTAAGATGGAATAAGACCAGAAAGCCTCAAATCACTGTGACAAGTATTAATTAGTTGACGATCATTACTTTTGATAATTTTAGCTAATGAATATGATCTAAACTGTACTATATCACTATATCATTATTACTTGGTTGGTTGTTTGTTTGGGTTTTTATGGCATATCAACCTTTCCATTATTACTTAGGTGAGACAAAAGGTTGGCAAAATTTTAGTAACATGAAGTATAACTCAATAGTTCCGGATACTTTTGCCAAAGTCGTGTAAGTAACGAACCACACTGGACTGTGATATGTCGAGCTACTCTCTGAATATTATTCACTGGATTTGCCTCTATGGCTTGGAGCACAGTCACAGAATCTACGATTTTAGACCTCTGTAGAGAAGAGGAAAATCTCGTATTTTGGTTTGGCGCTCAATTTATTTCGACACTTAATTTCAACCAATCAGGAGGACTAATCCTATTCAGCCCGGACCTTCATTTCCACCCACCAAAGCTTGTAAGCTGCCAAACCCAGTCTCTTTGGCTTGGGAACGCAGACCAGAACAGACGTTCCTCTGGCCGTTCCTACTTAGCGATGCTTTTTAGCTAGACAAGCCGCCCAGTGCAGATATCTCACCGTGGCTTTAAAACAGCAGAAGCAACATGGACACTCACGAGGAATCCATCTAATTCATGGATTTCTTACAAGGAATCCCAGTTGAATATAAATTAGACGCATTCAACATGCCTTGCACGGGCACAGCTCTATGTCACCCCAAAATAGGCTATGTCGATCTGAGCGTAAGCCCGCTCTCGACACACAAGCTCCCATTTCACCTCTGGTCCAAATTAATGGAGATAACGCATACCCTCCCCCAGATAACAGACACGAAACTCACGGTGACATCCAAAGTTCAATTCCTACAACTGCAACATCTTTCGTCAAAAATGCAAAAAACACAATCCTTCACACGTCCGACAACACAACTGCTTTCTCAACATCTCGCTACGCCACTTTTCTCCAACACTAACAAGCCTAAACTCCACGAGTCTTGCAGCACTAAAAGCAAACCATATTCAATGCTGCAAATAAAAAACTTTCTTTGTTGTGTTGTTAAAGAAAAGTTTCGTCATTCATTTGTGTTGCCTAAAAAATATAGTGTTAGAGAAATTGACAATTTCCCCAAACGCTATACCTCCCTGACCCAAGCAAAATTACTTGAACCATCAGGCTGCTACTGTACTGTGATCAACTGTGCCGGCACAGAAAATGTTTTTAGTTGTTTCTCTGATGTTATGGCTCAATTCGAACTCGTAAACCATAATTTTCTGAATTAGACTACGTTGTATGTTCATTTGTGCCATTTTCAAACCACACACGAAGTCAATCAAGGCATAACGTGCAAACACACCAATTACCGCTATACTATCAACTACAGAGGGTACTTACCACAGCTTGTACTGACTCGGTCACATGGTATAAGTGTTATAAGCTAGCACGTACTACCAAAATATTTCAAAACTTTTGACTCATCCGATTAATTATTTTTTAATCAGTAAATTAAGGATTGTAATTAATGAGAAGTATGGGCTTGATGATTCTTAGGGACATTTTCTATTAGGACCTTGAATAAGTTCTCGCTAATTTTTCATGAAAAGTAATGTTTTATTTTCAAAAATTAGTAAGAAACATGTTAAAGTATTGTCCATCGCTAGCCACCACATTTTTCATCTTTCTGGCTGTATTTGAATTCTACGTAGGAAAAACGACATATCTTTTGAGGCTAACCTCGAGTCGATCCTTTTTTTTTTCATCTTCATAAGAATGAAAGTGCTGCTCAGCCAGGCCATGGGCCATCGATTAGAACAAGTGATAATCGGACGGGGCAATTTCTGGTGAATATGGCGGTTAGAGAGTAAGACTTCCCATTTAAGCGTTTAAGTAAGTTTTCACCCGTTTTGCAGCATGTGACAGCGTTATTTTGCAAAATCACTTTGTCGTGTGTCTACTCGTATAGCGGCCGTTTTTTCTTCAATGCTCGGCTCAGACACATTAATTGTAGTCGATAACGATCTCTCGTGATGGTTTCAGTCGGTTTGAGCTGCTCATAATCAACTACACCCAAATGGTCCCACCAAAGCAGAGCAGAAGCTTCCAACCATGGATATTCGGTTTTACTGCCGATGTTGATGCATGGCTAGGCTTACTCTACGATCTTCTTCGCCGAGGGTTAACGTTGTGTGTCTACTTTTCATCGCCGGTCACGATACGATGCAAAAAATCTTTCCTTTACTGCCGCTGAAGCAGTTGTTTACACGTGACAAGATGCCGTTCGACGTCTCTCAGCTTCAACTCGTACGGCACCCAAGGGCTTTACTTTTGAATCATTCCTAATGTTTTCAAATGTTTCAAACTTATTTCATGTTCAACTCCTAATGATTCTGCAAGTTCAGCTTGTGCTTGACACGAGTCTTCATGAAGTAACACCTTCATCTTCAAACTTTTTTGGTGCGCCAGAGCATTCTTTATTTTCAACATCGAAATCATTATTTTTAAAGAGTCTGAACCAATCTCTGCATGTTGTTTCAGGCAAAGCATGGTCGCTGCAAGTCATAACAAGAATTCTGTGCGCTTCAGTCACAGATTTCTTTTGAATAAAGTAGTGCTTTAAAATTCCCTGCAAATACACTTTTTTTTTTTTTGGCACGAAATCCGACATGTTTAACGCTATGAAAAACAAAGTTCTTTACGCTTCGGAGAAATGACATTCACTGAATTTCAAGTTTGCTTATAGTACTTCCTTACAGATGCGTTACCATCTGAAACTGCACACACACAGTTCTGGGAACGTTCTCTTGTAGGGAATAGAAAAAAAAAATCAAATCAAGCTAAAAATAATCATTAAAAATATGCAGAACCTCTCAGAAGCCCCTGACAGGAAGAGCAGCGACCCATACGCAAAGAAAAGGAACCGTTCTGACAAAAGAAAGAATCTCGTGCTTTTTCAGCCGTGACCAGCGGAGTGACAACACCTAAATCATTCTCACTACTGGTGGAAGGCGTCACGTGTCCTTCTTTAGACGACGCGTTGGCCAACCTTTCCATTAGTAGCAACCGCCTCTTTCACTAACGACCCGCGACTAAAAACACCAAATAATGGACTCGTCAGAATCACAATTAAGACACCATTTAACGGACTTAACGACTAACACATTTTAACACCTTGATTAGGAGATTCAACCATTTCATTCGTATTCAGGAAGAATTTCCACACCCACTGAATAGTTATTGAACCTAGAAATAAAGGCAAAATATAAAAGATATATTGGCCTCCTATCTTCTCTTCCTGTCTTCTTTCATTTAATTCCTTGCAACTTTATATTTAAGAAGTTAAGCCAGCAAGATAACGTGGGGTAAGAATAGAATAATCCAGAATGGAGTCACATACCAAACAACAACATAAATTACCTTTGAAACCCCATACTCTGTTGGAAAATAACGGGAACTTATTCAAGGTCCTAATATGTTAGAACGTACATAAAATTGGAAATTTTCTATTTCTTGAACTACTCTCTCTCTATATATATATATATGTGTGTGTGTCTAAATTGAGAAGAAAATTCCAATTCTCATGAATATTAAGTATAAAACTGGATCAAGATAAAGCTTTACTCCTAGATTGGCTGTCACACCAAGGCTAGAAAGCTCAGTCTGCTGTTGTTTATTTTAATAATAGCTTGTGGGAGAAGAAATAGGTTCATGCCTTTCCTAAGAATATAAATAGCCTCAGTTATAATTTAAACTCAGCTAACCAATTTCATTTTAAATGCTGATAGCTGTTATGCTATCTGCACCGCTCTCTCTCTCTCTCTCTCTCTCTCTCACACACTCTCTTTCTCTTTCTCTCTCTCTCTCTCTCTCTATCTATCTATCTCAATATATATATATATATATATATATATAATGTCAGATGATAAAATCCAATTTCTCATAGGTATGAAGTATAGGGATACAATAAGTAATTATCTCTCTAAGAGAATTGGCATGTTCTTTTGGAGCCTCTTTGGGTGTCACATGACAATCCTAGAAATGCCTTCTCGGTTCCTTTCTGGTTTGGTTTGGTTTCTTTATTTAATGGGATATTAATTTTCGTGTAGATGAACAGTAGGGATACTATTTAACTTATGACTGGGGAGAAATAAAAGGTTCCTTCCTTCCTTCCTTCTATCTCTCTCCCTTCTGTCCATTGAATAATCTCTGACCTCCCATCCGAGTGGCACTCTTTTACTACTTAAAAAAAAAAAAGCCTAAATTTTCAAGCCGTCCAGTATGAACTTCAAAGGATGGCTGCTACGCTGCCTGGAAGTAGTTATTTATTTTGTCTGTGTACGTGGGTGGACTGGTGATTTAGTTTATTCATTTAAACTAAGCAGCACCATCCACCCCCAGACATTATGTAACACCTACCATTCATTCCATGCAGATATCTATTTACGTAATCCCTCCACCATGAGCAGGATGCGACACAAGGTCAATTTTTAAGCAGAGTTAATAGGTTTAAATTCAGAGTTTTCCGTGTTTTAGACCGATAACCATACTAAGATTAAAGAGCTCGGTCTACATTACGATTTATCAATAGCTGGAGGGAATATAGTTGGATTCATGCCTTTTCCAAGGGTATTATCTCTATGTAAAATGCAAACAAGCTCATCCAGGATTTCAACTCGGGTCCCTGTTACCATTTCACACGACGATAACAATTAGGAGCACCTTAGAGATATAGAATCTTAATCAGACATTTGTTTCTAAAGTTTCATGTATCAAAAATATAATATATCCCACTTTACTTGAGGCATACCTAGTGTTACGGTTATCGTCTTTAGAAATGGAATCGGCGACCCGAGTTCAAATCCTGGGCGAGATTGTTAGCGTTTCCGTTTGCGCTAATACCCTTGGGAAATATAGTAATCTATCTGTTCTCTCCCCAGTAGAGCTGATTGGATTCTTTAACCTTGTTTAGGCAACCAGCTAAGTCGAAGGAAAACTTTGAATTCAAACCAGCAATACTCTGCTTAAAAATTGACCCTGTGTCACATTCTGCTCATGGTGGAGGGGGTAGGTAAATACATACTATTGTAGAGTGTGACATGTTATCTGGTGTTTAGTAAATATCTTACTCTTCAATTTGTAGTGGTATGTTGTTGGCGTTTATTTATTATCCCTCCCACAATCTAAGTTTGGTTTTACATTTGGAAAAGGCAAACAAGTAAAGATGTGTGAAACGACGCGTAAAAAAGAACATATAAAACAAAGCCGTTCAACCAAAATCAAAATTTATATACCAACAATAAAATATTTGAAAACATTACTAGTGTTCTAATACTGTTCGTTAAAATATTCCTCTTTGTGTGTGTGTGTGTGTGTGTGTGTGTAACTAACACTAATACTACAAAAAAGGACTATTTAACAAAAATTTCCTATGCGTGTTGACTAAGTATTTCTACTGTTTGTTTCTTTCTGTGGTTTGATGAAATTTCTTTGTTCGAGGCTGGAAAAAGTTGCGCTGAAAAAGTATAAGGAAGGGAATGGTTGCATGGAGTAGACATTTTCGTGGCGGTCGACTGTTGGAAGTCAAATGTAAAAACGAGGAAGAGTGTATTGACTCTGTTAGTTGAAATTGAGAGAGTGAGAATGTTCTCTCTGGAAGTCACACTGGTAAGAGTGTGTTGACCCCGTAAGTGAAAATGTGGAAGAGGATAAATGTTGGAAGATCAGAGTATTTATAGACAATCCTTGTCATGCAGTAGACTCCAAAAACGCGGGACAAAATTGAAGTTGCAGATGTAGTTGTGAGCATGAATCATGTGGTTTTCCTGGCCAATAGGTTCCCGAGACTAATTAGTTTACCGACGTCACCATCTTTGTTTCGGGAACAAGTGGCATTTTAAAGTATAGGAGTGTAAATCCTATACTATGAATGAAAATAACAATTTATATGATTATTATAATTATTATATGATTATTACAATTAGTTATCTATGTTTATATAATTACCAGCAGGGGTTCCAGGTGTTGCCAAGAACAAAAGAGCAAATTCAATAAATAGTTAAGTCCATTATTAAGCAAAACAAATCGGGTTATTTCCATTATTATTTTTGTGAAAACGTCTTAATGAATGAACAAATAAACAAATATTTCAGGAGTCAAATTTTAGATAAGTCAGATTTTCAAATATATAAATGAAAAAAAAAGTTCAACATTGTTTACTATTTGTATATCTTGATTGCTTGGGTTCTTTGGAGCCCACGGGCCCTGCCCGATTGCCGAGCACTCTGTCCACACCAGACACTCAGAGATAGCCATGATTAATATGGAATGATATGTTACACCAAAAGCTCTTCTATGCTTAGGTGCACATATCCAGGTGCAATAATGCATATGTGTGTCGGTGCGAGCATATAAACATGAGTATGAATGGGGGATAAGTGCAGCATGTATATATAGGTTGTATATATGTATGCATTGTGACATGGTATGCTATAAAGAGAGAGTGAAGGGGAGGTCAATACCCTTAACCCTCTCTTTACTTGAATCAACTGGCATTAAGAAAGATCGGATAACAGGGACTAAACGTTAAATTAGTAGGGGAGAGAAAGGCAAGCAATCTGCACCCTATGCCCTCTAGCTTGTTGAACGAATGAAGTCAAGGTCAATCCAGTGGCGTGACTCGGCAAGGTGGTGGAAGAAGAAAGGCGGATGATTGGTCAACAGGCTCTTCGCGCCAAAAAGGCCATCACGCGTTAGAGAAATTTGAAGGAGAATTTTAGTTTGGACAAAGCCAGCGTTAGAACCAGATCGCTGAGGTCAACCAGCTCCGGGAAAAGGCACTCACCCGTAAAAAAGAAAGAAAAAAACATGAAAATTGAAAACCCATCAAAGATAAGTACAGCACAAACCTTTTTCCTTCTACAATTCTTAAGTATTGAAAAGTTTTATGTATTCAAAAAAGAGAGAAACCGTAAAGATTCTGTTTCATCAATCGTTAGATTTATTGAATGAACATTGCTACATGCTTCAGTCCGGCGGCTTAGACACTTTTACTCAAGTAAGAGAAAAAGAAAGAAAGAAAAAAGAGAAAGAAAAAAAGGACTGTTGAGAGACATTTTTGTTTGATGTTTTCCTGTTGGCTTAATATTTCCGGTATTTAAAAAAAAGAGAAATGAAAAAGGAACTGTTTCTTAAATCTCATCATTATTTGTTTGGTCGTCGCATATTAAAGTTTTATTATGTTTTAAATGCACCCTTATGTTGAAATCTTTTTGGTTGTGTTATTTCCTCGGTCGATTTGGCTTCTTTGCATGTGTCTTGTCTCAGCCTCGTAACGCTTTCATTAATTCTCGCTAACGTCTTATCCTTGAACATTACAAGAGAATTTTGGAAATCTGTCTACGGTTAATATTATCTAACCTAGAAGTTCGTTCTTCCATGATCTGAAGGGAGTAGGAAGACAAAGAACTTGGTGGTGTATGTGAAAGTGAATTGGCAACCCCTTACCAACGTCTGAGGTCAGTCTAGCCCCGAACTAGCCTCCACATTATTTGTCTGTTTATCATACGCCCGAAATCGGAGTCTTGACTGGGATTTATTTTGTAGAGTGTCAATTGCCAGACAGTCTCTCGGCGATACACGTTCTTCGTAACAGCCTTTTACAGAGGACAATGACCGAGATGTCGATCTCTTAAGGTCAAAGTGGAATTCAACGTCACAGTATACGCTAGTGGGGTGAACGTATCTGTACGGGTGTGTGTGAGTATAGGTAGCATATATGTATGTATATGTATCATCATCATCATATCGCGCTGGTAGCACGGATATCCCTGACCCTCTCTCGCCACTCCTCCCTATCGTTCATCGCCCTAGGTAGGTCTTCAAGACAACATCCCGTATCCTCACATAGCTGCTGAATGTATGTTCGTGCTGGTCGTCCTGCTTTTGTACGGCCATGTGTGGGGGTCCATAAGAGTACATCTCTTATGAGTTCGTCCCTGCTTCTCCAGCAGTGTCCTGCATGTCTGGTTCGTCTAACTAGAATAGTTTTCGTGCAAGGGGGCAGGTGGCCGTACAGTTGGTGTCTTGTGTGGTGTTGCCGCTGCAAAACGAGTTTGAAAGGTTGGCAAATTTCATTTGATGATAAAAGAGAAAAAGAACCATTTCTCGGTTGAGATGAAAGGATCAGTTTTTTAATGTCTGTAATAAACGGAGGTCTTCGGCGCTCGTCCGATTAGATATCATTCAATAAGAATATAATTTTCTAAAGTACTCAGGGTTTTACTTATTCATTTGGGGGAGATGAGGGGGGTCCCTGCAGGGGAAAAGCAGTTTTATTTTCTTGAACTCAGGGTCCCATATATTCAAGGTAGAAGTCCGAAGTTAGACAGACAAAAGGTGGTACAGGGCTGTGACAATTTGGTTTGTCTACTGTAGCAGTCACGAATCTATTTTCTCTCGCGAATCAATGCCCCCGCCGAGTGATTCGGCCACACACAGACCAATCAATGGACAGAGCGCATTGATTCCATCTTCCTCTAAAGAACTATTTTTTCTAGCCTTTTTTGGAAGTCGGCCAGCAAGCAGAGAAGAAAGACCTCTCTTCTGTCGCCTGGCACGGGGCACTCCAGCATTGACAATCTTTGCCGAAGATAACTGCTGCTACCTGCAACACTGTTGTGACCTGCGACACTCCAAGGAACTTTTCTTACCCCGACACAGTCTACTTTCTGTCATAAAAATAAACCTTTCCTTGTTGTTCTTCAATGAGGCTTTGTTATTTTGTTCAGCGCGACATAAACAATTACAAATTAACTTATAGTGTATATGAACCAAACATACACTAAAATACTATCCATTGAGCTTGATCACAAGAGAAAAGTAGGCAGTAGAGTTAGGAGTTAGCCACAGGACCGAAATGGATAGAAAAGTGGTCAAGTCTCCGTCTGACTGTTATATAATGGCCGAGGGATTTCGTTTTATATATCTTGCCTTTCGGTTTAGTTCGGCTGAGAACCTTTCGCTTAGCGCATGGGTTCGTTAGGTGCAACATGAGCGCCGGCGTTCACGCGCGTGCGGGGAGGATGCGTCACTCAGAGATGTCAAAATAAAATCCCAGATAGAAAATATGACCAGGAGATGTGAATGACGTCTTGCACCGGAAGCATGCGCGGAGGATTTGGGGAATTTGAGAAAAGTCAATTAGTTGAGTTTTAGCGTCCGAGGAAGACGGTTGACTTTCAGGGCTCGTTGAGGCCTTGCGGCGGGTGCCGCACGTGGTTTGGGGCAGATGGAAAAGTCATCATAGAAAGATTGTACCTCTCTCTTCCTTATGTCGAAAAACCTTTTAACTCAAAGGTAATAAAAAGTTTCGTACCTGAACTAAAAAGCCGTAAGTGTTTTTTTTTGTGTTTCGGGATTCCTATGTTATCTATATATGAGTTATGAACATTCTATGTACATTTCACATATTCATGTATGGCTATGTAACATGACGTCCGTCCACAATTGTTGATCTGGACAGAAGAGCTAAGGGTTATAGATGTGTAGCGGGTGGCTTGATATCGAACAACAGAAAGTTGTTTTCGTATGTTAGTCGTATCTGAGAACCATTAGTGATAACAATTCGGACATTTGTAGCAGAGGAAATGTATTATGCTTTAATATTTTCTCATGCATAACAATTCAAAAGCAATTCCCAACCTATTTACAAGAACATCTTATTGCCAGAGCCAAATTAACAGCATGGATATAAAAATGATGGAATACTAAAAGAATCTTTTTGACTTTGAAACCGTATTTACACTAAGCTGAATTGTTTAACATAGAACTGTTTTGACATGTAACTGTGTGTAAACAAAATCTGTACTTATACTAAACTGAATTAGCTGATTTAGAACTGCTTGACTAAACTGAATAGCTCGAAATAGAAATGTTTTTCACAATTAAACTGTACTTATATTTAAATTGCGTGCTTATGCTAAACTGAATTATTTGAAATTGATCTGTTTTTGACTTTGAAACTGTAATTACACTAAACTGAATTGTTATATATAACTGCTTGAATAGTTTGAAATAGAAATGTTTTTGACAATTAAACTGCGTACTCATGCTAAATTGAATTGTTTGAAATAGAACTGATTATTTACATAAAAATGGATTTGGCGTTAAATAACCAACAAAGGTTGATATGCCATAAAACCCAACAAAACAAACCAAACTAAAAGAATCCATAATGAAGAGGAAGTCTCCATCACGTAATGGTTAAAGTGTTGGACTGCAACATCGTAGTATGCGATTTCGAATTCTTGTTGCGTTATTACGTTCACTGACAAATATCCTTGGGAAAGGCATGAACCCTATTACCCCGCTAGCTATAGGTTAAATAGTTCCACGATTGCTCTTCTACAAGGATGACTTTGGCATTAAATAACCCAGGAAAATTGATAGGCTATGAAATAAAAGAAAGATGTGTAGAGAAATGCCCTTGTGTAATTGAAATTAGTCTTTATAGTGTCCTTTATATAGAAGTGAAGACTTACATGTTTGAGAAATGCTATCATGTGCGAAGAGACACAAAATTGATGAGGGTGTGAAACCCCTGTCTGCGAGTACAAGAAACGTCTGTTTCAAGTCAATGTCGAGGTCTGAAGGAATTTGACTTTGGCATTCTCTCGTTATATGTAACTTTAGCAGTCACAGGTTTATTTTCCCTCGCGAATCAATGCCCCCGTCAAGCGATTCGGCCACACACTGACCAATCAGCGGGCAGAGCGCATTGATTCCATCTTCCTCTAAAGAACTATTTTTTCTAGCCCTTTTTGGAAGTCGGCCAGCAGAACAGAAAGCACACGACCAGCAGAGATAAAAAGACTTTTCTCTTGTAGCCTGGCACGGGACATTCCAGCATTGACGATTTTCACTGAAGATAACGGCTGCTACAGTTACACACAAAAGAAGATACCTTGCGGCTATCTGCTACATCCAAAAGAACTTTTCTCACTCTGACAAAAGTCTACTTTCTGTCATAAAAATAAACCTTTCATTGTTGTTCTTCAAAGAAGTTTTGTTATTTTGTTCAGCGCTACATAAATAACTACAAATTAACTTATAGTGTATGTGGTCCTATGCTAGTTACGGAGCCCAATGTGGTGTAACTACTAGTCACAGTACTTGTTGTGGCTATTGTGTTCATGACATGCACATTAGCTTCTAACTGTTTGCTTTGTCAAATCCTTCCGTGCCCATGCTGTGTTTGAAAGATCCACGGAGGGGGGGTTGACACAATTAAGCTGGATCTTCTTCTGACGGTGAGGTAATATGAGTGGCTAGATTGTCTAGCAACTCAAATAATAGAGAAAGCCCGTTGTTTAACAACAAATAAATCGTTTTTATTGAAACACGTTTGTGAGACAATAAATAACAAACAAACGAGGTTTGATTTCCTGGCAAACAGAAGAAGAAAGAATATTGAGAGAGGAAGAGTGACGATGAGGTGCGGTTAGAGTAACACTAACGTCTCTAAAGTCTGGGACTTTAAATTTTTGTAATGTCTGAAGGTTGTTTGGATTGGCTCGGGTCTAGAAGAGATACTTTGGCAGTCTTGAGTTTCTTCTTGTCCCTTTTTCTCATCCTCTCTGAGGATTTGTTTCCTTATCCCATTTTCATAGATCAATATCTGGACTAAAAAGGGTTTCTGATTGGTTGTCCAATAAGAGACAATTAGGAGTCATATTCTCATTGGTCAGCCAATCCTATTTCAGGATTATATCTTACAGGTATAGGGAAAACCCTTTTTAGATGCTTTGACCAATGGGAACAGGTTTAGAGCAATGGGGTTGAACAAAAAAATTCTCAGCCTCATCTGACAGGATGAGACATGCCCAGCTCACCTTTATTTCGGGTGGAGCAAAATTAAATCCCCCTTTTAACATTGACCTTCAAGATAAGGACTAGAAAAATATACTTTTCGAAATGACCCGTTTCATCATTGTGATTGATGAAGTTAGTTGACGACCGAAAAATTAAATAAATTTGTTAACCTTTGAAATTAAAAACAATTGTCTCACACTTAACTGACTCTGAAAATCAAATAATTGTCTCGCACTTAACTGACCTTTAGGAACGATCAACCAGCTTTTTAGGTCAATATAAGCCTTGAACAAAAAGATACTCATTTTAAGGATCTTTTTTGCTTTTGAGATATATATATACATATATATTAATTTTCATATATTGCATAAATTCTAATTTTTATGCATTAATTAAGTACTTAACCGCACGTCGTGTCACATCAAATGAACCAAACATATACTAAATAACTTTGACTGCGCCACTTAGTGACCATTAAAAGAATTATTTATCAGACAAGGGAGCTAATGAACTCTTGTGTCACTAACCGCTTAATAGGAGAACTGATTAGTTGGTTTTATGGCATATCAACCCTTGTAGGTTATTTAGTGCCAAATCCTGATGATATATATATATATATAGTAAATATATATGATTTGTAAACGAATAGTTTGTAGGTAACATTTTAAACAAGATAGAGCTCATTTGTTGGCACACAGTTAAATGGTTCCAAGTATTGATATGTAATACCAATAATTCAATTTAACATTAGTGATTTGTTTGCACACAGTTGAATAGTTTCAAGTTTAGAAAATGATTGAATAGTTTTATTTGACTTATAACAAGAGGGCAGATGACATTACCATTTTTGGCATAAATGGTAGTTGACGTAGTACCGTTCTCTTGCCTCTTGTTATTTTTATAGAAAGAAAACAAATAATGAACGCGTAGATACTGATGGCTTTCAATCTAGAAGTTTAATGACTGCTTGAGAGGAAGTTTTCCTGATGCTGCGAGTTGAATAGAATGCGCAATCATTTGTAAATGGCTATGCGGGAGTTTAGTGCTTAGCCAGAAGCTTCGGGTCCAAATGGTTTAGGAGGGATAAATAATTGACCAAGATATGGTCTCCTAAGGTATGCAGAGGAACAAATGTTGAAGTGTGCTCTCTCAAGATGGATAGTCCATGTCTGCTATTGGAATTGTCCCGAGATGGAGAGAGAAATGTTTTCTCTCATATCAGCTGATCTTACCTTCTGCCAGCTAAGAGGAATGAGAAAGGAAAAGAGAGGTCACACGTGTTTAGCGCTGCCTTTTATGGTGCCCGGTGAGGTGTGCCCGGGCAGAATGGTATGGGTCGTTTTAATTGGATGAAATGTATAATTTCAAAATTCCAATGGCAAAACAATTCCCGCACTAAATAATGGTTTACAATTCTTTCTGCTACAGACTCATTGATGGAACTCTAACATGCACTACCACTCCAGATCAGAGTGGATCTGGGAGTAATGGCAATGAAGAGGTACTCCACATTCTTCAAAGCTTCGGAACTGGAGCCTCATCATCAGATGCAGTTTAGAGTCATACCCAGGACAATTGTTGGAGGGGGGGTCTTATCCATCGACAGAGATGCAGTCAGCGCATTTCACTGGTCCAGCCGACTGGGCTGTTGAAGAACTATTTGGCAGGCAAGAGATGATATCCATACAGATGCCACCCCATGGTTTGATCGAAAATAATTGTCATCAATATGTGGGTATGTAGTGTTTAAAGGTTTTATCACGTCGAGGTTACCAATATGGTGTTTAAAAGGTTTTTAGGTGGTCAGGCGCTAAGGGCAAGGCTGTGTTGCCGTAAGATGTCTGACTCCATATTTTGGTTATTTTGTTTTACCCCACGTTGACGTGGCTGGCGCAATGCCTTGCCCAAAGAAGGTCCATAAGAAATATAAAAAGGGAAAGATAAGAACAGATAGGAGACGAAAACATTTCTTTCATACTTTCCTTTATTTACTTGGTGAATGGACTAACCAACGCTATGTCCCAAGACACAGCGTGGTGCCCAAACACCAGATAGTAAAATCGGTGTTGTCGGTTCGACGTCACTACCCGAAAAGAGATCGGTTCACAGAAAACCTGAGTATTTATCTCTTTTCACCGGCTCCAAATTCGCTACTCGAAAATCCTTCTAATTTTGGCGCGACCGCTTCTCATTGGCTACTTTACATTTTATTATTTTTCTTTTTTCTGATTTTAACCGGATGGATGCGTGGAGCCTTATGCGTGGCGACGCGTTTATACATTTTGTATCAGGCAGCCGACGAGTCAATATCCAGTTGGGAGTTTTTTGTTAATTCCTAAATCGCCACAGGTATTCTGAACTCTTGTATTGTACGGTTTCGATCAAACCAAGTGATAGGTGGATCTCTCTATATAAACAAACACAACGTGAGAACGAAACATTGGTTTGTCGGTGAAATTGTTCAAATTGACACAGTGATTTGGGCCCCTAAACCTTAATGGTCCAATAATTCATTTCACTCAATCATCCATTTTATACCGATACATACAATTTTATTAGTTTTTTTTTGTAAAGCTCCTTTGTCTAAAAAAATAAAGCATAGCAATCTAAAGTCGCATTTTCAGTAAATAAAGACTCGGATGGACACATCTATAATTTCTGCCGGATGGGTCATTGTAAGTTGATTGCCTGGTCTCAGAGCGAAGGAGGCTTCCTCTCAGACAATACCTGCTGAGCAGGGCTAAGTTTATAGCTTAGTGCATGAAGTGTCCTGAAAGACGATGTCTAAGGGATCATGCATACTCCCACCACCACACTATAAAATGACTTCATGTCAAATCTAACTTGATAGGAAATTGGTTTAGTTTGGTTTTATGGCACATCAACCATTGTAGGTTATTTAATGCCAAATTCATTTTTGTACATATAAACAGTTCTATTTCAGACAATTCAGTTTAGTGTAAGTATAGTTTTTTTGTTTACACACAGTTAAATGTCAGAAACAATTCTATTTCAAACAATTCAGTTTAGCGTAAGTACACAGATTCAATGTCAAAACACAGTTCTATTTTAAATAATTTAGTTTAGCATAAGTATGCAGTTTAAATGTCAAAACAGTCCTAGTTCAAGCAATCCAGTTTTGCATCAGATGATTCCACTCCGGGCCAGAATGGATTTAGGAGCGATGGCAATTAAGGGGTGCTCTGCATTTCCCAAAGCTCCAGCATTACTGGAACCTCATCATCAGATTGTTTAGTGCCATATCCAGAACACTCGTTAGTCAGTCTTACCCCTCTGCAGAGAAGCAGTCAGTATATTTTACGGCCCCAACTGACTGGGCAATGATGAGGAATTCGATAACTCTCTTCCGTATATAAAGCTAGATAAAAATATTTGCAAAACTTTTAAGGTGAATCAAAAGTTTTCTATTAACGAATTATTATAACCATTAATGAATACCATTACGGACCTTCATTACGGATTATAATAGAATAACCGGGATTCGTATTGCTTAAAATGTTTTATCTATAAACACATTTGATGCCATTTTAAAAATGAGAATTTTTCTACATGGGTTTCGGGTGGATGTGTTGCGTGTGTGCATATTAAGTGTTGGTAAAATGAAAACAATTTCTTTAATCTCTTTAGTCTGGTCCGTTCATTTAGGACTTTCTCATTCCCAACACGGTCAGTTTGGTTTATCTATTTATTACGAAGTGTAAGAATAAACAACAATAAAACAAGGGCAGACCACTCGTGATACTTGGATGTAACAAGGATCAGTAATAAATCTATTACTGCTTGTAGCATATCTCCCTTCCAGGGAATATCTACTAGTTTATTACTCATTTCTTTGTAATGTCATTTTCTTTCTTTCTTTCTTTCTTTCTTTCTTTCTTTCTTTTTAAGTCTTTGGGACGTCTTCTCTGTCTCTTGTGAGTGGTAATTTACATCTCTCTCTCTCTCTCTCTCTCTCTATATATATATATATATATATATATATGCGTGTGTATATATATGTGTGTATATCTTTCTTTTATTTAAATGTTCATCGTTGAAAAGTGTTCTTACCCATAAAACTAGTCAATAGTATTTAGTCTCCTTTTTTGTATCAGTCAAATTTCTTGCAAGCCCAAACTGCTGCGAGGATTTTTTCTATTTGATCCTAATTTCTTTCAGCAGTCGTAAGGGTACGCGATGCGAACGTTATAAGTTTTCTTTCGTCGCCTATTTTTTGATACAAAGTCGCTTCCAACCCATATTTGCTGGCGAGTGCTGCAACTACAATAGGGTTGGTTGGATCATAAAATGTAAGGACTTAGTTTATAGCAATTTTACCTGAGAAAATGTTTTCCCCTGAGAATCGTCCGAATTTCATGCTATTGCCTTTTTTTTTAATAAGTCCGACATAAGTTGTATGACGACTTCATCATTGGGTAACATCCATTGTTCACGTTTGATCGCGAGGTTGAAGCCATTTTTGATCAACACATAAACGCATATACCCATTTGTTTTTCTTTACCGAAACAATTGGCGCGCATCAGTCAGTCACTTGGGGAATTTTTCGATTATGTCTATAGGACTTACACTCCTATAATTTAAAATGGACGTTATGCCACTTGTTCCTGAAACAAAGATGGCGGACGCACGTAAACATTCAGTCTCGGGAACCCATTGGCCAGGAGAACCACGTGGTCACTGCTTAAAACTACGTCCGCATTTCAATTTCATCCCGCGTTTCTGGAGCCTACTTCATGACACGTAATTTCTATAAATACTTCATCTTCTAACACTCTTTCTCTTTTCACAATTTCACTTACCGGGCCAACACACTCTTTCCAGTGTGACTTCCAGAGAGAATACTATCACTCTCTCATTTCAACTAACAGCAGTTAACCGCCACAAATATGTATATGCCATGCAAACATTCTTTTCCTCTTTATACTTTGTCGGTGAGACTTTTTCCAGCCTCGAAAACAGAAATTTCGTCGAACCACAGAAAGAAACAAACAGTAAAAATACGTAGTCAACATGCATAGGACACTTTTGTTCTTTTGACCTTTTTGTAGTTTGAGTTGTGTTAGTTACACCCCCCACCCACATACACACAGAGGATTATTTCACGAACAGTAATAGAACTAGAATAATGTTTAAATGTTTCATTGTATGTATTGTTGAGATATAAATTTGTTTTATTTATGTCGCCTTGTTTTGAATGTTCCTTTTGTCCGCGCCGTTTCATATCGTTTACACATCTTTACAACAGTTGCCTCCATGTGCCCCTTTTTCCAAATATAAGTAACACTAAGCAAACATATACTAAACAAATAGACTAACATACATACTACAAAATGGGGGACCTAAACTATCCACTAAACAATTACTTGTCTCCCTACATGTCTTCGCCTTATAAACGTTCCAGTTAGGTTTTTACTTTTGGTAGAAGCGGAAACAGTATCTCCCTCGTTGTCGTGACAAAGTATGGGTTTGCATCTTCTCTTAGATGAATTGTCACTGGTTCACCTTTCGTGCAGCCTCCTTGGTCAAATATGTTCTAGACTTGGTCGACTTTGATAACCATTCCTATCAAAGAGGCAACCTATCTGGACAGTAGTTTTTCTATGTCCAGACCATTTAGTACACTTACCTCGAATATGCAATTTTTTCCTTAATGTACCGCCTGGTCTTCTAGATCGTCTTTCTACCAGTCTTAAAGGCGGTTTATTCCAAAGATTTTTGTATGTTTTAGGGTTTATTACTGAAATTTCCGCTCTTGTGTCTATTTTAAATTTCAGGTGGTTACTGCAAATCTTCAAATTAGCAAACCATAGGTTGAGCATTTTATTTTCTTTGGTGAGTGAGCCTAAAAATATTCCTTCATGCTGTGTTTTATTTTGCGGACGTTGCTTATTTTCGTCCAGTAACATATTCCGAAATCTGTGAGGCAGTAGCAGTTTATACAAGTTTGTCCTTTTGCTAGAAGCCGTCCCCAGTCATGAAGCCGCATGCATCTGCCGCATTTTTTAGATATTTTTTCTTTTCAGTCTGAGAGTATTTCTGAAATTTCCACCTTTCGTTCGGATCCCGTCGACGTTCTTTTTCTGTCTTTCTTTCGTTTGTGTTCTGATTTGTTCAAAATTTTTCGCCATTTCTAAAGCCTTGTAAAGTTTCAAATTTGGTGTAAGTTGAAGCCGTTCCAATTATCCTTTGTCCGCAAGTCCGATAATGAATCTGTCCTTTATTTCTTCGTTCTTTTAGTTGAAGTTACAACCATCTGCAAGTTCATATAATACTCTCGCAAATATTGTGACTCATTCTCTGAGGCGTTGTGCTCTTAAGAGAAACATAACCTTTTCGTGCGTAGTGTTCTTTTTAGGCATGAAATGAAATTCAGATTATATCATTATAGTTTCAAAGTCATTTTTCGTCTTCTTTCTTAGAAAATGTAACTGTTTTTAAGACAGTTTCTGCTTCTTTGCCCATACGATATATTAGGGTATATAGAATACACAATTTTTAGCCTTAAAATAATCAACCCCAAAAACATAAATAAGAACATTCTAGAAATTTCGGATCAAAATCGCATTAACATTGAAGTTACATTTTTTTGTATTTTTCAACCAATCAGCTAAAAACTAAGAATAAGTACATTCTAGAAAATCCGGCTCAGAAAATAATTAACAGAAAATTTTTTTAGGCTCTAAAACAAATAAGTAAATATACGAATCTGATTGGTCAAGAAATGTCTGCGCGCTTGAATTTTAGGACCCGCAATAAAACTATTTTTTGATCCACTTAAGTGACCCTAAAAAGTATAAATAACGAAGAATTTAATCAACCAGGTCATTCATTCCTTCCACTACCAAAAAGACTTTCCACTACGAGAGGTCATGAACGGACAGCAGAGAGCCACGCCATAAGACTCAAAGGGAAAAGGCATGCTATCTTCTTTTACCAATGCAACACGTTGTCGCCAAAAATCGTAAAAAACGCACGTGCGGACTTAAGAAAATAAAGACCCATACTTACAGTCCATCACTTATGTACACACACACATACCCACGTATGTAAGTAAAGTTAACTTTTTATCTTCTTTACTTCGACCAACTATGGACCCATTTATTTAAAAGACTTTACTAACATGTAAACACACACGGGCCACAACTGTATTTTTTTACAAAGGCCGCTCGTACATTGAACATTGTATTTCTAATTATTTTTATCCTGTTTGTTATGATTATTAAATTGTTTGTTTCTTAATGTTCGTTGTTGTCATATTCCACTTGTTTACGTGCTTGTAAAATTTGTGTTGTATTTGTGGTGGGAATTAAACCTAAAAGTAATACCTGTAAAATACGGACGGGAACTCACTCACACTCACTCACTGCAAATTGGAGAGTAACATATCCACTAAACAATTATATGTACTCACAACAGGTACTTACTAGAATTTGCACAGTTTCCAAATACAACTTGGATACAATTCGAAATCTTTCGAGTCTTTGGCGCTAAAGGGAGGGATTTAAAAAAGTCGAAAAAAATTCATTTTTTTAGAACTTTTGCTTATTCTCGCCATTTCCGCTAACCATACTTTATCTTTTTTAGTTAGGTTCGTTCATTTAGATCTTTCTCACTCATGACGCAGGAACACGTCTATTCGGTGTAACCATTTATTACTAAGAGTCTGAATAAGCAACAATAAAACAAGGGTGCACAACTCGTGGTACCCAGATGTTACAAAGATCAGTAATAAACCTGTTACTGCTTATAACCCAGAATTCACAAAATTAAGAAACTAACACAGCGTTTCTTTTCTCGTACCAGTTTTATCTTATATTTCTTTGAAGAAAATTCCTAAGGTATTTGCCTTTCAATTCCTTTGTGAAGAGTTAAAGAAATTTAAGTTTAAGCGCAGAGCCAAATCAACGTGTCGCTGGGTTGGGGCGCTACCTCCATATGTGCCACCTTCGATACCAACAGGGCATTAGAAGGTTTGTTTGGTTTATTTCGTTTCGTGTAATTTCGTTGGTGGTTGTCGATTTTTGGATTTAAGTTACTGACTCCATTGTTCTTCTTACCCCATTTAACTTATTAACTTCTTTGTCTGTAGAATGTTGCAAGAGAATTTAAGGAAGGGAGGAAAGAGACGAAGATACCTTTTAATTCCAACTTTATTTCGGGGTTTTAATCACTATTATGTGGCGGGAAAGTTTTCCTGAACCAGTTGAAATATGTTACGTTCCCCAGACAAGGCGTTGACATATATTTGTCATTTTCGGTAGTGGTAAGTTCAAGGTCGGGGGCTATATCTAGTGAGTGTTTTTCAATAGAGGTTATAGCGGTTCGGGAAATTGTTATTTTCCCTAACACTATATTTTTTAGGCAACACAAATGAATAACGAAACTTTTCTTTAATAACTCAACAAAGAAAATTTTTTATTTTGCAGCTTTGAATATTTGGTTTGCTTTTGGTGCTGCAAGACTCGTGGAGTTTAGGCTTGTTAGTTTTGGAGACGAAATGGCTTAGCGGGGTGTTGATAAAGCAGCCGTGTGTTGTCGGACGTGTGAGGGATTGTGTTTAGAGTCACCGTGTATTTTTGTGTGTCTGATATTTTTGGGGAGAGTATGCGTTATCTCCATTAATATGGACCAGAAGTGAAATATGAGCTAGTGTGTCGAGAGCGGAGTTACGCTCGGATCGACATAGCCATTTTTTGGGGTGACATGAAGTGGTGCCTGTGGAAGGCATGCTGAATGTTTCTAATTTATGTTCAACTGGGATTCCTCGTAAAGAATCCATAAATTAGATGGTTCCCTCGTTGAGTGTCCATGTTGCTGCTGCTAGTGTTAAAACCACAGTGAGTTGTCCACACTGGGTAGCTTGTCTAGCTAAAAGGCATCGCTAAACAGGGACGACCAGACGAACCTCTGTTCTGGTCGCCGTCTCACGCTGAAGAGACTGGGTTTGGCCGCTCACCCGTTTTGCTAGCCGGAAATGAAGGTCTGGGCTGAATAGGATAAGTCATCCTGATTGGGTGAAATTCAATGTTGAATTAAATTGCGCGCCAAACCAAAATACGAGATTTTCCTCTTCTCTACAAGGTCACTACTACTGGAGACATGGTCATCCGCCAAGTCCGAACTTGAGTGAACACGCATGCTACCTACCAGTAGCCGAGTGAAAGAGGATCCTTTTAGTACTACGATGAAGACTGAAGTTAGAACGGATATTTTTTTTTAGCGCCAGTAATTCTGTCTTTCAGGCATGCGCGAATTTCGCTTCTTGTCAGAGGTTTCTGGGAACTGCTACATCTGAATTTATCTTATTTGTTTTTTTAAATTTATTTATTAATCTCCACATATCCCCGGGAGCTGCGAATAAAAGGGTCCTTCTTTAACGAAGCTGTCGGTTAAAAAAAAAGGTAGAAAAACAAACCAAAGGGAGTGCATGGCTTTTGATCGGAATTCTCGAGCCGAGAGATCAAGTGACAAAAATCCCTTGCATGATTGGAAAAACGTAAATTTATATTCGTTTTTTATAAATTTATTTTTATCATGTTACTCATTTTATTTTTTAAAATTCTATTCAATTTTTTAGAATTTTATCCGTTTTATTATCATTCATTTTTTTTATACCACCACAGATCTCTTGTTGTTTTGGATACTGCCCAGTCGCCCGTTCGCTCAGTTCACCCTTGTTTAAATAAGATTACAAAAATGCTGAAGGCTGACAATTGACAAATGAGTGGGCAGCAGAAATGGATTGGTTTGTCTGTGAAGATTGGAACGTCTTTCTTTTAATCTTTTATGGTGGGAGCTGGGCAAATATCCACCCCGGCTAGACAGTGGGACTGAGTGAAAAATTGACAGAAGAAATACCAAGCACACAGCAGGACAGATCAGCATATAGACTGATGGGTGGAGGAATAAATAAACAGAAGTTTGGAAGGGGAGCAGTTAACATTTTAGATACGAGAGTGGAGTAGAGGGGAACAGAAGTAAATACTGAAAGGCACTAAGAAAGACCAGTAGATAAAATCACATGGAATTTTGGGGGGGTTGGGGTATTGTGGAAAACAGAAATTTTAGGACTACGGTCAGATTAAAGGTGTTATTTGCTTGTTAAATATGTGCCAAAGTTTCCAGCGTGATTTTTAAAAAGTGGGTACTGGAAACTTAAACACATTATCATTATCATGTCGCGCCACCAGCGCGGACCTCCCTGACCCTCTCCTGCCAACCTTCTCTATCGTCCTTCGCTTCGGGTAGGTCTTCAAAGCTACATCCCGTATTGGCACAGAGCTGTTGTATGTAGGCGCTAGCTGGTCGTCCTGCCTTTGCTCTACCATGTGAAGGGGTCCACAGGAGTATGTCACTTATGAGTTCGTTCCAACTTTTCCAGCAGTGTCCCGCATGTCTGGTTCGTCTAACATGGATAGTTTTTGTGATGGATGGTAAGTGGCCGTACAGCTGCTGCTTTGTAGGGTGCTGCCTCCAGGACTTGTTCAATATTGCTCGCAACATTCTTGTGTAATTGTCGTTAAGGTTTTTCTCCATACGTTTAATTAGCGTCCATGTAGTGCATCCATACAGCAGCATCGATACGACCGCTGCTTGGAAAAATCTGTGTTTCATTTGATCGGCCAGGTCTGATTTCCATATGACCGAGAGCCTATCGATGGCTGTCCATGCCTTTGCCAGTCACGTGTTGATATCAGTCTCGGTTGATGAGACGCTGCTTCCTAAGTAATTGAACTTGTCCACTAGTTTCAGAGAACTATCGTTTCGTGTGATGTCACCTGTTTGATTAAAGCATATGTATTCTGTCTTGTGTACGTTGACATGGAGACGTATGCCTGCAGCTGCTCGTTCCAGACGATGTAGCAGGGTTTCGGCTTGTCCGGTGTATTTGTCAGAAGTGCTATCTCATCGGCGTAGTCCGCGTTCGAGATTGTGCGAAGCATCTTTTGCTTCATTTTTTTGTTAGCTTGAAACGGGTCTTTCGTTTTATCAATAGACGTTCTAAGCACATTGTCTAGACAGATGATAAAGAGGTATGGGGTTAATGTGTCTCCTTGCAGCACACCTGCTACAATGTCGAAGTAGTCTGTGACACCAACCGGAGAGCAAACTTTAACTTTTATGTTTCTATATAGCATCATTATGGCTGCGATTGTTTCTTTGGTTAGGCCGTAGACGAGTAGTATTTGCTCCACCTTTTCTCTGTGTATGGAGTCAAAGGCCTTGGGGAAGTTAACAAATAATATTGTTGCCACTAGGTTTTTCAAGCATGTACACCTTCATAGTCAAAATTTGTGACGTCGAGGATCTATTTCTCTGAAAGCCATTCTGGTTCTTCCAAAATATGTTCACAATTTTGGGTTCTATGTGGTTGCATAGCAGAGCATTGTATATCTTGGCTACAATGGATGTAAGGGATATACCTCGGTAGTTCTTGGCTAATCTGAGGTTGCCCTTCTTAGGGAAGGGGAGGATGCATCCCTTTGTCCATCCGTCTATTGTGTTTTGATTATAAAAAAAAGTACAAAATTATATATATATATATATATATATATATATTAGTGGTGTAAGTCCACTCTGACTTGGAGTGGTAGTATCTGTTAAGGGGATATCTATGGCTAAAATAGGACTTCTTAACCATTTAATAGTACGCAAACAAATGACTGATGATAAATTGAATTGTTATAGTTACTTAGTTATACTGTGTGTAAACGAATAAGTAATGTTGAAAAGAATTATTAGTATTAAATAGAAATACTTGAAACTATTTAACTGTGTGCAAACAAACGAGCTCTGGCTTGTTTAAGATATTACCTATAAACTATTCACTTATAAATCATATATCTAATAAACTTATAAATAGGATTTGGGATTAGATAACCTTCAAGGTTTGATATACCATGAAAACCCAACCAACCAACCAACCAACCAACCAACCAACCGAGCCACCTTAAATGGCTTCAAGTACTTCTATCTAAAATTAATTCCATGTGATAATAATCATTTGTCTGCACACAGTAATGTGGGTTTTGTATTCCTATTCAATGCTAATAATTTTCAAATGATTTTATTACAGATACTACCATTCCTGGTCAGAGTGAACTTGTAAGTAATTACAATGAAAAGGTACTTCACACTCTCAAGAGGCTCAGAACAGGAGCCTCACTACGAGGTGCAGTTTAATGTCATACCAAGGATTTGTGGGGATTTAGGAATTAACAATAAAACTCCCAACCGGATGTTGACTCGTCGGCTGCCACATACAAAATGTATATACGCGTCACTACGCATCGGCTCCACGCACCCATCCGGTTAAAAATCAGAAAAAAAGAAAAATAATAAAAATTAAAGCTGCCAATGGGAAGCGGTCGCGCCAAAATGAGAAGGATTTTGGAGTGAGGAATTTGGAGCCGGTGGGGAGAGATAAAAATTCTAGATTTCTGTGAACTGGGGCAGTGAGGACAAAAGAGACCCAAGGAAGCACATAGATACAGTGATCAGTCGAGAAGTAACGTCCGCACTCGAGTTAAGAGCTGAAACTACTTTTCTGCTCGTTCCACTACCTGACCATAAAAGAAAGAAAAGAAAAGAAAAAAGGAATAAGTACTCTCTAAAAACATTTTCCTCCTTTCCCCCTTTTTTCCTAACATCTGACTTTCCACCATTTTGAAAATTTACTACATGTAAAAGGGAACTTCTGAACATTCAAATCCAAGTTGACGCTTTATTGTTTATAAAAATTGTTTAAATTTTAGATGTTCCTTGTTTGTCTTGTTTTAAATGAAGTTTTTCTCATTGTATGTTGTAACACTCCAAACACAACCAAAAAGGCCATCATCATCATCATATCGCGCTGGTAGCACAGATATCCCTGACCCTCTCACGCCACTCCTCCCTATCGTTCATCGCCCTAGGTAGGTCTTCAGGACAACATCCCGTATCCTCACATAGCTGCTGAATGTATGTTCGTGCTGGTCGTCCTGCTTTTGTACGGCCATGTGTGGGGGTCCATAAGAGTACATCACTTATGAGTTCGTCCCTGCTTCTCCAGCAGTGTCCTGCATGTCTGGCTCGTCTAACTTGAATAGTTTTCGAGATAGGGGGTAGGTGGCCGTACAGTTGGTGTCTTGTGGGGGTGTTGCCGCCAGGACTTGTTTAAGATGGCATGTAGCATTCTTGTGTAATTGCCGTCTAGCTTCTTCTCCAGCCGTTTTGTTAGCGTCCATGTAGTGCAGCCATATAGCAGTATCGATGTGACCGCTGCCTGGAAGAAACTGCGTTTCATTTTATCGGTTAGGTCTGATTTCCAAATAATCGATAACCCATTGATAGCTGTCCATGCTTTCGCTAACCTCGTTTCGATGTCATTTTCGGTTGATTCGACGCTGCTTCCTAGGTAAGTGAATTTGTCTACTAGTTTAAGAGGGGTTCCTTCTAGAGTGGAGATGTCCCCCGTTTGATTATAGCACATATATTCCGTTTTGTGTGCATTAACATAGAGGCCTATGCTTGCTGCTGCTCGTTCCAAACTATGCAGTAGTGTTTCGGCTTGGTCAGGTGTATTTGCCAGTATCGCTATGTCATCGGCGTAGTCGGCGTCGGTAATTGTTGTTGCGGGGTACCTTCTGCTTCTTTTCTTCGTCAGTTCGAAGCCATTCTTTTTGATTTTGTCAATCGATGTTCTAAGTACGTAGTCTAGACAAATGATAAAGAGGTACGGAGCCAGCGTGTCCCCTTGTAGTACTCCTGCTACAATGTCGAAGTATTCTGTGTCTCCATCTGGTGATCGTACTTTTACTTTAGTGTTTCTATAGAGAATCGTTATTGCCGCTACGGTTTCTTTAGGTATGCCGTACGCTAGTAGGATTTGTTCCATCTTTCCTCTGTGAATGGAATCGAAAGCCTTGGTAAAGTCAACAAAAATTAATGTCGCTTGTAGGTTTTTTGCCCGTACACCTTCAAGGATTCTACGGATGGTTAATATTTGTGAGGTCGTGGATCTATTTCTTCGGAAGTCATTTTGGTTTTTTCTAAGTATGTTGTCGATTTTGGGTTCTATGCGGTTTCGTAGTAGGGCATTGTAGATTTTGGCTGCTATGGATGTAAGTGTTATGCCTCGGTAGTTTTTGGCTAATCCGAGGTCCCCCTTTTTAGGGAAGGGGAGTATGCATCCTTTCATCCATCTATCTATCGGATTTTGATTGTATACTGCATTGCAGTGTCGGAGCAGTATGCCATCGAATTGTCTGGTCTTCCATACTTCCGGGGGAATTTCGTCCAGCCCTGCAGCTTTCCTATTTTTAATTTTTCTGAGAACCGAGTCAAGTTCTTCTTGTGCGAACGGTCCTAGTTTAATGTCTAATTGTTTGCTAATTATTCTGGTGATTGGTTCATGTGTTATTTTCGGTGGGTTTCCCAGTAAGTTTTCGAAGTGCTGTTTCCACAGTTTTATTCTTTCTTGTTGGTTTGCTGCTTTCAGTTTTGCTTTGGCTGTGTTCTTTCTTCTACTCACTTCGTTTATTGTTTGCCAGGCTATCCTAGATTGTCTATCTTCCACCGAGTCTCTAATCTTATCTATCTGATTTTGAATGTATTCTGTCTGTTCCTTTATATATACGCGTAGGCCAAAGATACACTAAATGGAAAGGATGAGGAAAATATATAGGCATTAAATTGTAATATTTGAAACCATTTAACTATTGCAAACAAATGATTATAGCTAGAGAAATAATAACTTGATACCAAATAATAGTGTATAAATTATTTGTATTAGATAGAAATACAGGATCGAACGATAAAATTGTCGCCCTAGAAAAGACGACATGATTCCATTTCTGTTTAATGAAAACTGGTTTTCTTTTTTGTTGCAGATCATCTACTAGTTGGCCAGTTGTGTACAGATCCCAAGAGCGATAGGAGTCTTCTATCATGTCTGAAAGTGACACAATGTTCAACAAGCGAGATCGGAGATACACCGCTGTACAACCCATGCTCTCTACCGATCCAAGTTATGACAACAGGACCATTGCCAGCACCCTCAAAATGCAAATCCGGATGGTTCAACGCTTGAGGGCACAGCTCAACACATCGGATGATCCTTTGGAGGTGGTGAAGCGGAAGGCCACATCATGCCACCTCACATCTTTGAAGTCGGCTTGAAAATCAACACGAAAGTGTACCTGGATGTGGTGAAGAGTGTGATAATCCGCTGGTACAATCAGGTGGCCGGTGGCAGACCCTGGGTGTGGCAGCAGGACTCGGCGCTGGCCCACAAGTCCAAAGAGACCAAGGCTTTGCTTCAGGAGTGCTCCGACTTTGTACCCTTCTCTCACTGGCCCCCCCCTTCTCCCCCGACCTGAACCCCCTGGACTACTTCGTTTAGTCATACGTCGAGAACATCACCAACATGACCACCCATAACCCCAAAGCCAGCCTGATCGCCACCATCCGCCGAGTATTCGCCGAGCTCCCGCCAGCGCTTGTGGAAAGGCATGCTCCCAGTTCCGGATCCGTATCAAGGCGATGATTGAGGCTGAAGGCGGCTACATTGAATAGATGTCAGCTCTACGACATAATCAAATTACCTGAATTGATTTTTTCAATAAAAGGTTTAAAATAAAGCTGTAGTGTTGTTTTCTTTAGGACGACAATTTTATCGCTCCACCCAGTAGATGTCAGCTCTACTACATAATCAAGTTACCTGAATTGATTTTTTCAATAAAAGGTTTAAAATAAAGCTGTAGTGTTGTTTTCTTTAGGACGACAATTTTATCGTTCCACCCTGTACTTAGCCATACAACTGTGTGCAAATCATTTGTTTGGTTTGGTTTGGTTTTATGGCATATTGTTGGTTATGTAATACCAAATCCACTTTATATATATATATATGTTAAATATAAAGGATTTGGTTTGGTTGGGTTTTATGGTATATCAACTATTGTTAGTTATTTAATGCCAAATCCACTTTATATATATATATGTTAAATATAAAGGATTTGGTTTGGTTGGGTTTTATGGCATATCAACTATTGTTGGTTATGTAATGCCAAATCCTCTTTTTACATATATGTTACAATTTAATTAAAGGTCAGTCATTAGTTTACACACAGTTAAATGATAAAACAGTTTTATTTCAAACAAATCAATTTAGCATAAAACATTTGTATGCACTCAATTTAAATGTCAAACAGTTCTATTTTACCAATAGATACGACACTATCAGGTGCCACTACTTTGGGCCAGAGTGGACCTGGGAGTGATGGCAATGAAGGGGTATTTCACATTCCCATCAGATTGTTTAATGTCATATCTACGACACTCATTGGCGGGGGTTACCCTTCTGCAGAGATGTAGTCAGTGCATTCTACGGTCCTAGCTGATTGGGTGACATAATGGTATTAAATTGGCATTGTAATGTTTCTGCACCAAATTGGATGTTGTACCATTACATACCAATTGTACGGTTGTGCCATCACATGCTTTAATGGGTTAATGTGTGCATTGCTATGACTTAAGTAGTAGTCGGACTCTATTGTAATCGTGTTGTGGGAAAAGTTGACAAACACATGAAACTCTGTCTTACTTCACGAACACAAACGTTTATTCGCTATTACACTTTTAAGTAGCCGAGAGAACGAAAGAAAGCAAAAAACTGAGTTGCTCACTTTAGCAGGACAAAGAGAACAACATGTCATGAGGAGAAAGAGAGAGCAGACACAGACCTTAAATTTTCTTCTTGTATTTTTTGTAGCTCTCCTGTGTTTTGTTCACTGGTTTCATTTTCACATGTTTGCATCTAATATGAGACTCCTTTTCAGAGCCCACTCCAAAATGGGGGCTACAATTTTCCTCTGTTCTTACATTTCTGTATCTTGGCTTCAACTGATTGTCTTTACCTCATCGTGTCTGGCTGCTAACTCACTTTCAAAAACAAGTCATCTCTTCCTGATGGCAGAAAGAGGAACATATCCATTACCACTGGTTCTACAAGGGCACAGAAGATTTAGGACCTCTGGGTTTTTTTTCTAGTCATTTTTAATTGCTGGAGTCATTCACCTGTGACAACCAGAGCTTTAGCCTGGGTCACTCACAGGTCAGCTGGCCTTTCTCATAGACTCTATGTCTGCTTTTTCATCATCTTATTTTTTCCTTCTTTCTCTCCTTCCCTGGAAATTAGCTTCTCTTTCTCTTCATTATTCGGATCTACTATATCAAGTTACAACTGGGCTAAATTATTAGGAATACTTGATATCATATAATTGTTTACAAACAAATGATTCCTGACAAACAAAAAATAATATTAAAAATTGAGAATTTACTTATGATTGTAAACAAACATTTACAAATTAATCAAATTTTGGCATTAAATAGTCCATATGGAGTTGATATGCCATTAAACAAATAAACTAAACCAATCTGCTTAAAAATTGACCTTGTGCTGAATCCTGTTTGTAGTGGAGGGGTTTGGTAAATACATACCATTGTTACATATATATAGGTCCAAAAATACGACCAGGATATGAATACGTGAAATAGACAAATGTTCATAGAATGTTCATAATGTTCATAAACATATAGGAATCCGAAAAGCACAAAACTGGTTCAGGTATGAAACTTTTTATTACCTTTTTGAGTTTAAGGTTTTTCGACATGAGGAGAGAGAGACACAATTTCTTACTATGCTGACTTTTCCATTGGACTCCACCACATGCGGCACATTTCGTAGACCCTAACTGGTCTCGCCAAAGGCGAGACCAAAAATCAACTACCTTCCTCAAGACTCAAATCTCAACTCTTAACTCACCCACCCAACGCATGGCGCCTGTAGTGCACAAAGTCATCTGGCCTCGCCCAGGTCTGAATCTCAACTTTTCGCTTTTTTTCAAATCCCCAAAATCCTCAGTGCTTCTGGACATGACGTCATTCACATCCCCGGTCTCGTTTCCTATCCGGGGTTTTTATTGTGACATCTCTGATTGTCACATCCGCCCCGCACGCGCGTGAACACCTGCACTCAATGTGTGCACCTAACTAACCCATGCACTAAGCGAAAGGTTCTCAGCCTAACTAAACCGAAGGCAAGATATATAAAATGAAATCCCTCCACAATTATATTACACCATTATTAACAAGTAATACCTGTTAGAATCCAATCTTTCGGTCAAGTAGATCTGTTTGGAAAATTATTGATATTCAATAATACTTGATACTATATAATTGCAAGCAAATGATTATGATTATTAATTAGAAATAATTACTTGTAACCCTATAAGTGTATATAAATTATTAGTACTATATAGGAATATTTCAAATCATACAACTGGCTGTAGATTTACATATTTTTATTTTTTTAAGTAGAGGAATTAATATTGAGATGCGTATTTCTAAGATTCCTGGGAAGACGTGGCCCGGTAGGGGGTGACCGTGTCCTCTGTAAAAAGTACGGATGTAACTTGCAAGACACATTTAGGTTATTTGGCCGTGCAATTACCATGACTTGTTGATTTGGCGTCACTTACATGTGATATGAACTTGCAGCTCAGTTGTTGAGTTTCGGCACTGCAATCTGTGATCGTTGGTTTGATCTCCAGTGGTGGAGATTACGGTGTATACTGCTGATGAGACCTCATAAGGTCGAAACAGCTGTCCAGTATTCCTGTATGCCGAGCATAGGTGCTTGGCGGATTTTCTAGTCGTGGCTGTAGATTATTAGTATTATATAGTGATACTTGAAACTATATATTATGAATAGTAAAGAAATACTAATTTGGTATTTCTTCCAGTTCAAATTATAAAATACTTACATAGCATTATTGTTTCATAAGAAAAACCCTAATAAAAAATGACAATGTTTAATATTATTCTCTTCACATAGCAAACTGCAATACTCTTCTTGTTTGTAATAAAAGATTTTGAAATAACCAGCTCCAATCAAAGTTGTGACTTCCATAGATGGGTACTTCAGCAAGTAGGATATAAATACCAGACAAAATTGTCTCTTTTAAAGGCTGTATATATATATATATATATATATATATGTATACGGAAATTACACAAGAATGTTGAGAGCAGTATTGAACAAGACCGGGCGACAACACCCCACGAGACACCAACTATACGGACACTTGCTCCCCATCACGAAAACTATACAAGTAAGATGAATCAGACATGCGGGACACTGCTGGAGAAGCAAGGATGAGCTCATAAGTGATGTACTCCTATGGACCCCCACATATGGCCGTGCAAAAGCAGGACGACCAGCTCGAACTTACATGCAGCAACTATGTGAGGACACAGGATGTAACCCTGAAGACCTGCTGGAGGCGATGAATAATAGGGAGAAGTGGCGAGAGAGGGTCAGGGATATCCGTGCTGGCGGCATGACATGATGATGATGATATATACGTGGTGCATTCAATAAGTTTCCAGACTTTTTTGTACAGGCATTTAAAATTGTCGTAGACTCTTGAAAATTCACTATGTTATTGCTATACATCTTATGAGATAATTTTTATGATTTCAGGTTCAAATGAACAGCTACAGCAGCAATTGGAATACACTCTACTCAAGCCTGATTGTCACAGCTGGTGAATTTCAAAAGTGCAATCTGGACGTGAGGACACTTTAGAAGAATGATATGCAATAAAATTCTGTTTTAAACTTGGAAAAAATGCCACAGAAACAATGTATGAAATGCTTCAGACTGCTTTTCGACCTTCTTGGATGAATCGAGCATCAGTTTTTGAGTGGCATAAGAGATTCAAGGAAGGCAGGGAGTCTGTGAGGGATGATGAGAGGTTTGGGAGGAGTTAGGAAATCAATACACCAGAGTTGATTGGCCAAACGGTTAGGGTTAGGGTTACTATGTTGAGGTTTTAAGGAAGTTCAGAAAGATATTCTGTCAGAAGAGGCCAGCACTCTTCAAATTGGGTCAGTGGCATTTCTACCAGGACAATGCACCAGTCCACAACTCCATCCTTGTCACAGACTATTTGACCAAGATGGGCATCAAGACATTTCCTCAGCCTCCCTGTAGTCCAGACCTTGCTCCCTGTGACTTTTGGTTATTCCCTAAGCTCAGAGGCTATTGTTATGAGACAATTGAGGAGATGAAAGAGGCTGTGACGAAGGTCATTGAGACGCTCACACAAGAGGACTTCGATGGGGCCTTCCAGAAGTTGTTGGAATGGTACAACAAGTGCATTGCAGTTGGAGGAGATTACTTCAAAGGGGACTAGAGTTTCAAGTGTGTACTATCAATAAATGTGCCCATACGAAAAAAATCTGGAAACTTATTTAATGATCCTCATATATAAGACTGTGTATAAATACATGCAGTTTATAATGCTAAGAGTTTTCTTTTTTTATATATAAGTTCAGTCCAACAAATTTATTTCGGTGGAACAATAAGTCAGACATATAATTAAGTAAATTTTGATTTGAAGTTTTCACTGTAAAATGTTCAATTTATTTAGTTAATGGTAAAGTATCGGATAATGTGAACTGACTACGGAGGAGGTTATGTTGAAAAATAAAAATTTGGGTGTAAAAAAATTACTTTTTACTTCATTGATGTACCTATAAATGGATATATAAGAAAGTTGGCCAACCATTTTGTCGAGGGTGACCTAAAGGCTCCCTTTTCAATAGCTACAACAGAGAGGTGTAAGGGAAGGCACTACACCTTTCCCTGGATTGCTTCACTTACCCTCGATCCGTACCTTATAATACTGAGTGTTAAGGGATCATATACCAATTTTTGAGTCTTTCATATGATTCAACCTAGGATTGAACCTCGGTCTCCCAGACCATGGGTGAACACTCTACCCAGTAGCAATAAAAATTACTAACAACTTTGAAAATTTTTCAATACAAAATTTAAAAATGAAAACAAATGATATATCATAGATTTAACAAAAACAAATATAAAAATACACAGATTAAAGATTTTGTTTTAAAAATAAAATTTAAAAGAATGAAGGTTAAAGTTCAAATATTTAATTTTCTCCCTTAGATACAGTTACTTCCCTTAGATTATAAATTCACGAAATGATACAATTATTTATTTTTTAACTAATTTTCTTTATTTTAGCACAACTTGTTTTTCGAATAAATTCTGACCTCAAGTTTAAAAAAGTGTCGGTCTGTAAACTTTCAACTCACATCCAATAAAAGAGAAAGATAAGTTGAAGAATAATTTTAATGGCATGTCAACTCGTCTGAGGTTATTTCATGCCAAGAGTTTAGGGAATCAAGTTCATCGTATGTTTAAATTCATAATTTTGGTGTAGTTGTTTATTATTTTGTACGTAGTCCAGTTGAATACGAATATTTTTTAAACAGATCTATTTCATCCACAGATGGGACCCAAACAAGTACTACTATTTGGCACAGTAGTTTTCCACACTCCCCAGATCTCCAAAACTGGAGCTTCACCACCAGAGGTAATTTAGTGTCAGATTCCAGAAAACCCTTATTTTCTTGGTGGGTGGTCTTACCCTTTTGCAGTGGATAGAGCTAGTTTATTCTAAGTGACAGAGCAGCACTAGTGGGGAAATTTGCCAGCAACCACACACACTGAAATACAAGAATTGAACACTCCAAGTAGCTGATAACTTTTATGTAAAAAGATGTACATAAAAAATTCCTTCACATATGCTGAGAATGATGAGAGCACTCGGGTAGGATGTCTGCCTGACATAATCTCAGCAGGGTTTTGATCCCAGCTTGAAGCATCTCGCGTGTCAAGCCACACTGAAGAGTTGTGATACAATGAAACAGTCTGTCTGAGGATAACTATATATATATATATATATATATATATATCCTAAGCCCTTGTGGGGTTTGAAGCTTTTTTTTGCGTCGAGGTCACCAATGTGGGGTTTGAAGGTTTTTAGGTAGTCAATGGCTAAGGGCAAGGCTGTGTTGCCGTAAGATATCTGACTCCATATTTTGGTTATATTATTTCACCCCACGTTGACTGGCCGGCGCAATGCCTTGCCCAAAGAAGGTCCAGAAGAAATATACAAAAAGAAAAGATAGAAACAGATAAGAGACGAAAACATTTCTTCCATACTTTCCTTTATTTACTTGGTGAATCGACTAACCAACGCTACGTCCCAAGACATAGCGTGGTGCCCAAAACACCAGACAGTAAAATCGGTGTTGTCGGTTCGACGTCACTACCTGAAAAAGAGGTCGGTTCACAGAAAACCTGAGTATTTATCTCTCTCCACCTGCTCCTAATTCGCTACTCCAAAATCCTTCTAATTTTGGCGCGACCGCTTCCCATTGGCTACTTTACTTTTTATTATTTTTCTTTTTTCTGATTTTTAACCGGATGGATGCGTGGAGCCTTATGCGTGGCGACGCGTTTATACATTTTGTATCTGGCAGCCGACGAGTCAATATCCAGTTGGGAGTTTTATTGTTAATTCCTAAATCCCCACACCCCGACAATAAGGGACTAAGTTGAAGAAAACAATTAAAAAATTAATTATAGACTATTTCACTAATTAAAATAATTTAAGACTATTTAAAACTGACAGTGATTTAAAAAATATTAATTAAGTGATTCTTAAACCTTTCAGATCCTTTCGTGTCTATTTTCATGTAAAAGAGAGAAGAGATTTTGTCTAGTTTTTCTTTCATCTTTTCTTTTTTGTCATTGGTTTTTATTCGTATCTTCTGGTTATCATATTACTCTTGAAAAAGACATAAATCCCCTTCTCCTTCACTCTACCAAAGGCTAAAAATCAGGACAGTTGGTACCCTATAGCCTTGTAAAAAAACCCACCAAAGACATTCAATAAGTTAATTTAGGAGAATTGTACTTTGTTGCTAGTACCATGTAACTCAACACATGCTGTCAAGTGAATTTTAAAAGGATTGATTTAGCTTCTTGGTTTAATGGCATATAAACCTACTCATAGAACAACAGTGGTACTATTTAACCCATAGCTGGGAGGGGTAAAGAAGTTCATGCCTTTCCCAAGGGAATTAGCTCGAAAGAGAATGGAATAGTGAGATTGGAGTTTGAACTGTTTATTTTGAGGCCATGGTCTTGCACTTTAGCCATTATGACACAGGGACTCTCTCATTTGAGAGGAGATGGGTGTTGTTCTGAGAGATGCCATGAAAGAGATGTACTTGGCAGCCATTACACCACTGGGACTCTCTCATTTAAGAGGAGATGGGTGTTGTTCTGAGAGATGCCATGAAAGAGAAGTACTTGGCAGCCATTACACTACTGGGACTCTCATTTGAGAGGAGATGGGTGTTGTTCTGAGAGATGCCATGAAAGAGAAGTACTCGGCATGGCATCTGACAGCTAAAACAGGTTATAGCAAATATTCATCCATCTTTCTAGATTAAAAAAATGTAGCCTCTGATAAGGTTTGAACTTGTATCTCCTTTCCTGCAAGCCCAAATCATGTGAGCATCACTTATACTGTATTGATCACAAAAACTAATACAATGAATAATGTCCATCCATCAACATCTGTTGCATACTCATATGCAGATGCATGCCCATCTGCATGCAGAATCATAACGATGACACAATAAAGACGAGCGACACAGTTCTTTAGAAAAATATACCTCTCACTTTATCAAAAGGGTTGTGAATGAGAGGGAGTTGGAGACCGAACAGAGCTGCAACATACTGACCCCCACTCCTATGGCCATCAGCGTTTCTTTCCCATTCTCTTGGGCTGCTCAACCGGTGGCCTGAGGGCCCAGCCTCTCCGGGACATGTTCCTCATTCCAGCATCTTCTCTCCAGCTGCAACTGCTCAATTGGGGGCCTGAGGGCCCACTCTGCTGGGTGCTGGCTTCCTCTACCGCATCTTGTCTCCAACTCATCTGATCTCCAACTGCTGACTTCCTGTCTTCACCCGGGTTATATAATGATTTGATGCCCATTCTTCTTCCTGTGAGCGTCACAATCGCACTCATTCAACCTGTCCACGGTCAAGGTTATAATATCCTGATATTCCTTGACCGGATGCATCTGTTATTTACACAGGTGCATTTCCTATTTTGACAGCTTGGCTGGGTCGGAGGTCAATATGCAACACATCAATGACAACCTTAAACAAAGCTTAAGTTTAGCAAATGAGTAACATAGGTGATTTGTTTAAAGTGATTGAAGCCACACTTTTTCAATAAACTGATTACAGAAGAATGGTGACCAAATGTACCACCACTTCACAAATTAATACTCTTTGAGTTTTGAATTTAGTTTTTCCTTCTTGACTTATTTCTCTACCAAGGCTGTAGAGCTCAACTATCCTTCTATTTTAACCATAGTTGGGATGAGAATCGATTGATTCAAACTTTTCTCAATAGTATTAACATGAAATGATATACAACTTTAAGCACTGTCAGTTGGGACGGGACTGTAGAATACACTGACTGTGTCTCTGCAAAAGGGTAACCCCCAACCTGAGTGTCCAGGATATGACATTAATCCATCTAATGGCAAGGTTCCAGGCTTGAAGATTTGGGGAATGTGGAGTGCCCCTTCCTTGCCATTGCTCCCAGGTCCACTCTGACCCAGAGTGGTAGCACCTGATAGGGTCCTATTTATGGGTCAAATAGAACTAAACTGTGTGCAAATAAATGACTGATGTTAAATTGTGACTTTTATAGAGCAATAATTGAAACCATTTAACTGTGTGCAAGAAAGAGCTCAGACTTGTTTAAGAATGTTATCTATAAAATGTTTACAAATCATATATATACTTAATATATATGTATAAACGGGATTTGGCATTAAATAACCTACAATGGTTGATATGCCATTAAATCCAAACAAACCATACAGCTTTGCCTAGAATTTTAACTTATTATGTCTTTCTTTGATAATAACTCATGTCATTCAGTCATGTTAAATAATCGATTGGGAGAATTTGCTATTTGGCACGTAGTGTAGTTAGTTTAAAATAGTGTTGAAAAATTGTAGGGCCATCAACTGTAATTGAAAGGTGATGACCCCAGTTGTTTGAGAGCTTGATTTTCATTGGACAAAGACATAAAACTCTAGAATGTTTAGAAAACAGATTTAATGAATCAGCAATTAGTCAGAAATTACCGTTGAGAGCAGATTTCCATCATGCTCACATCAGTAACTCATTGTTAGCCAAAACAGGTGATAAAAGGAAGGTGTTGTCAAAATAATAAATAAATTATGTGCACATAAAAATGTGTTGGAGGTTGTAAGGACAATGAACAAATGACCCAAGGAGATAAATATAAAATAATAGACAAGAAAAGATACAGCCAGCAGTGACATGAGGCAACAGAAGAATGCAAGAAGGGAGCTGGGTGATTAATGGTGTAGCAGTAAGAAATAGTTAGAACAACATAACAATAACCCTAAACCGGTGACACAACATTAGCACAAAGGCTGAGACAAATCAACAGATGAATATCCTTTTATGCTTTTCTCACAATCTTTTGTTTTACTTCAGAACTTTACCTCTATCTTTGCTGAATTGTAGCAGCCAAAGTCCTGAAAAAAAGGAACTTTCAACTTTGATTGTATACACAACATAATCTGTTAAAATCTAAGTAAATTATGCTGTGTTGATTTGTTTGTTTTTTTGGGTTTCATGGCATATCAACCTTTGTAGGTTATTTAATGCCAAATCCATTTTTATATAATAAACAGTTCTATTTCAAACAATTCAGTTTAGCATAAGTACACAGTTTAATTGTCAAAAACATTTCTATTTCAAGATATTCAATTTAGTCAAACAGCTCTAATTCAAACAATTCAGTCTAGTATAAGTATAGTTTTTTGTTTACACACAGTTAAATTCAAAACAGTTCTATTTCAAACAATTCAGTTTAGCGTAAATACAGTTTCAATATCAAAAACAGTTCTGTATCAAACAATTCAGTTTAACATACAAAAACAGTTCTATTTCAAACAATTTAGTTTAGCATAAGTATGTAGTTTTTATGTCAAAACAGTTCTATTTCAAACAGTTCAGTTTAGTATGAGTACACAGTTCAAACGTCAAAACTGTTTTATTTCAAGCAATTCAGTTTAGCATAAGTACGCAGTTTAGTTCTATTTGACTCATAGATAGGACCCTATCAGGTGCTACCAATCTGGGCCAGAGTGGACCTGGGAGCGATGGCAAGAAAGGGGTTCTCTGCATTTCCCAAAGCTCCAGCATTACTGGAACCTTACCATCAGATTGTTTAGTGTCAGATTGTTTGGTGTGTATATCATGAAACTGAAACAGTTCAAGCCATGGAAAGTACTCATAGGGGTTGGTTGTTTTGGGTTAGTTGGTGTACTGAAACGTGTATTACTTCATTCCATATGGGATGCATAGATGAATGTGCAATGTAGTCTAATTTGGGAACTTATGCTTTTAGGGTTTGAACTGGGTCATAACATTGAGGAATCGACTAAAAACATTTGTTGCATGAAAGGTGAAGGCAGAGTTGATTATAGTACAGTAACAAGATGGTTTTAAGAAATTTCACTCGGGTTGCAAGAACTTCAATGATCAGGCCAAGTCAGGTTGGCCTAAAACTATGGATTATGGGTCTGTGCTTAAATTCATAGAGGCAAATCTGGCAAGGAGCACTTGGAGAGTATCAGGCAAGCTCAGCATCACACAGTTTAGTATTGATTGTCATCTTCATGACTGAGGCAAAAACATCAGCTAAATTGTACTTTATGCGACTAAAATATTGCAAATTTTTTGACTCACCAAAATATTTATTTTCTCACTTTAAAATAGAAACAAATAAATAATATACTTTAAAGGGTGTGAAAATTCAACTTGCCTTGAGTGCCAGGAATGCTTGGGCTGTTCTTGAGAATACCAAACAAATTTGTAAAAAACTTGATTAAATATTCATGAATAGATAAGAGAATGCAATAAGAGAGAATAAACAAAGACTTTAAGTTGTAATGTTATTTTAATGTAACATTTTATTAACATTGTTGAGTGTTTTTTTTATATTATAAAATTGAAAATAAATTTTATTGGAATATTTTCAAGTTTTGAAAAAAATTCAACAAAATTGGACGGATAATTTTCATAATGCACAATTCATTTTGCTCTTTCAAAATGTGCAGTGTGTAATACACTTCAGCAGTTATTAGTCATGAGTTTTGCAACAGAATTTTGTTTTGTTTTGTTTTTAAGAACAAAAAAAAAGAAAAAGAAAAAAAAAGGTAAATATTTTTTGAATATACAAGAGTAGTTTAGCTGTTGAGAAAGTGATATAAAGAAATTCATCTATCTTATGGGATTGTTTATAAATACGGAAAACTATCATTAATCAAAACAGAAGGAGTACTTGTGAATCTACGGAAAAAGAGTGCCTGTGATTTAAGAGAAAAGGAGTAACTGTGATCTAAGATAATTTGAATAGCAGTGACTTAAGTAGCAGTAATCTTATGCAAAGGAAATACCTGTAACCTAAACAAAGGGACTACTTGTGACCAAAAGTAATTTGAATAGCCATAACTTAAGGCAAAACCTGAGAATTAAGGCAAAAAGAAAACTTGAGAATTAAGGAAAAGATAATACTTGGGAATTAGGGCAATTTGAATAACAGTGACTTAAGGCAAAGAGAATACCTGAGAATTGTAAGCGAACCCAGTTATGTCTGGCCTGGATGGATCAATTGTGTGTCCTTAAAGTTACAGAAAAGATGACTGGAGTGTCCTGTAGGATACATGGTTTGGTTCAGGCACCTGGATATATGGAAACTTGTAGAAAATGACAGACCAAGTTTCAAGCGCCAGGGATGTATGAAAAGTGGAGTGTATAAAATTGACATGCAGTGAGAGAGTACGATGACTTCTTTAGACTCTTGGTGTCCAGCACTGCAGACGAACAGTTTCGAGGAAAGAAAATGGATTAGCATTTATCAATCACGTACATACAAAACTTACAAGAATTAAGGCAAAAAGAATATTTGGGAATTAAGGCAAAGTGAATATTTGGGAATTAAGGCAAAGAGAATATTTGGGAATTAAGGCAAAGAGAATATTTGGGAATTAAGGCAAAGAGAATATTTGTGAATTAAGGCAAAGAGAATATTTGGGAATTAAGGCAAAGAGAATATTTGGGAATTAAGGCAAAAGGCAAAACTGAGTAGAATTATCATCAACAGTAAGCAATAGTCAAACAATAATGGAGTATATTATAAACTAAAGCTCTTCTCACAGGTTGAGAGAAATGCCTCAGAATGCAATCAAGTTTTAAATACTTATAAATATATTAAATAACTTATAATAAATATCAGTTGATTTGAACAGAAAGTATAGGGGAGTCTGTGAAAATATTGTTTTTACCTAACTTGGTTGGTTTGTCATGTGACATGAGAAAGTTTAAAATTTATGATTTTGAATTTATGATTTTTGTGAAGGTCCTCTTCATTTGGAATATTGATGCAACACAATCTTCTTATTCTCATATGAACTTGTGTCAGACTAAGACAAGCTTAGTAAATATCACAATTTGATCTGAGTTTGGAGGTCTGTTAATAAGTTTACATTTCAATAATATCAGTTTTTTTTTTATTGGTATTAACACATGTTGGGCTTGTATGAATATATTAACAAGTAGTTATAAAATAATTCTATTGCCAGATTTACTTTTTTTTTGTAAGTCAGTCCCTCTTTCTGTGTATATTCTATCAATAAAGTTTAGAGTTTTATCTCAGCATTTTTTTATTTCAAGGTTATAAATAGTTTTATTCTGTCAAACACAGATTTTCTATTTTCAAAGATTGTACTAACCTTCCACACAAACAGGATGTGACACAAAGTCAACTTTTAAGCAGAATTTAAGAGGTTTGAATTCAGAGTTTTCCTTCTCCTAGATTGGTTGCAATGCCGAGGTTAAAGTGCCCAGTTTGTCCTACTATTTACCCAAAGCTGGGGTGAGAATAGTTGGAAGAATACTATTCCCAAAGGTATCAGCACTGTGTAAAATACAAACAGCCTTGCCTAGGATTTGAACTCAGGTCACTGTGTCCATTTCCTTTAACAATAAACAGTACATCACGAGCATCTCCTTAATATGTAACATACCTAAAGCAATATTTAAATGGATGACCATTTAGAAACACGACATGCCAAACAAAGCAAAGCTTATTAAATTCTATAAAAGACTTAAGATATACAAATGAATTTGATAGTGACATCTAATAAACAGTCTAATGAGATATTCTGTTAATTTAGGAACAAATTAAAGAAAATATTGACATATGCAGTTTTGATTATTCCAAACTCAATCTATTGTTCAATCTAAGTAAACCTATTATATTCAATTTTTGAAAATTGAATGTAATAGGTTTACTTAGATAAGTGCAACCAATTCTTATTGGGAGCCCCATTCTTGCATCCTTGTGACAAATCTATGTTTAGCTTTTTTTAAAGACTTACAAGTTGATTATTATCAACATTATCACATATTGCTTTATTCTACTCACAAATATTATTTTTATTCATCAAATGTTATAAATAAAATATAATTGATTTAAATGGTTTGTTTGTTATTATTTGACATAATCAACTAGAGGTAGGGAAACTTCTCATGTTTAAAAGCCACATCAAAATTTTTAAGACTTACAAGAGGTAGGGAAACTTCTCATGTTTAAAAGCCACATCAAAATTTGTCAACTAATGAAGTAATCAATAAATTTTTGATAGGTTTACAAATAAATCTAAAGTTTAAACTTTTAGTTAATAACTTAATCCAAATTCAATTAATACTAGGGTGAGTCAAAAGGTTTTCAATATTTGCATGCATGCTAGTTTCTGGAAAAAACTCCAGGAACTTGAGGGAATCAGACTGATGCCACACCCTATATACAGTCTGGACGTAGCACTCTCAGATTATTGTTTTGATCCATGGCTGACTTCCTTCACTTGCAATGCTTCAACAATCAAGAGGAGATTGAAGCTTCAGTGAAGGAGTTTTTTTTTAATCTCAAAGTACAGGAATCCTTGTTTTCATATAAATACCTTGTTTTATATTATTGATAGCAAATATATTGAATAGTAATTTCCCTGTGATATGAAATACTGTTGTTGTCAAACACAAGAAAAATTTTACAAAAAGAAATTTACAATAAATATTATGTCAGGATTGTGGCAAAGGTTTCTGAATTCCTTAATTTGATTTTAACTTTCAAATTATTTCTGCATAGATAACAGGTTTAAGAATCTGGGGATAAAAAATTAAAAGTTTTAATACTTGTTACTTAAGGTAAAGGGGATAAATGTGCTGAAATAGCACTTACCAAACAGTAGGCAATGATAAACTAATATATTTCCTGGCATTGACTATGACCTAAACGGTATACCTCAATCTTGAATGGCAAAATTATGGGGAAAAAACCAAAAAACAAATACAATAAAAAAAACAAAGTTGTGAGAATTATTTTTTGGGAAAAATATCATCATTGATGCAAGGAAATACAAAACTTCCTTTTAATCAATTCAAAACTATTTTTGATAGTCTACTCATTTTCTTTGCAGAAAAACAAATCGAGCATCTCAATACATTGGAGAAAATGTTGGTGATTTAATTAAAACTCAGTTTTTTTTCCCTTTTTTAATGGTCTTCATGTGTCATTGTACACAATTAAATGGTCTTCATGTGTCATTGTACACAATTAAATATTTTTAAATAATTTTGTTGGAAATTAAACTGATAAATTAAAAGTAGCAGAAATTTGTTTACTATGGTGCTGTTTTAAGAAAATGAGTATCTGATTTTGTATAACCGAAATGTTTTTTGGTTGTTTTAGGACCTAAGACTGTCTTCAAGTCACATTGCAAATTGTGAAAAAATATCTCTCTTTGAAATCACAAAAAAAGTAAAATCCATTTTGTTTGGTACAATTGATGGATTTAAATATATTGGTTTTAGTTTTTAAAAGCAAATGAAATGTTTGATATTGCTCACATTACATATATAAAAAATAATTAAAATACATTTTAATTAAACATTTTTGGTGAATATGCATTGTTACCATAAATTCCCAGTGTGAGAATATATATATATATATATATATATATATATATATATATAAATAAACAAAAAATATACTGGCTACAAACATGTTAATTAATCCCTAAAATGAAGGTAAAAAAATGTTTTTTCATATAATAATTACAGAAATTTATATATCCAATTATTTCAGCTATGTGAAAAAGTTCAGCGCAATCATTATAGACACATTGGTGTGTATATTCTTTCAATATTAACCAAACCAATTCACAATGCTTGTAAATAATCAATAAAATCTCTGTTTAAATAAAGTGAACTATATAAAAATAATTTCTTTTAGTGTTTTTAGTTTTTTTTACTTTTTTTTTTGGTCAGATTTTCCAGAATCAATTTGTTGCTGGTATTTTAAAATTCCTTTCTTTACTCTCCCCACTACCGAAAGTTCTCATCTGTTTCCTTCGAGGCACTTTGAATTGTAAGAAAATGAATTTAAGTTTTTCTTGATGTCCTTTTGGCATTATTCATTCTTTGTAATGGAAGGTCAGCAATGAAGTGGAGATGACCAGGGATACTGGATACTGATCTGATTGTTGCTGTCCAACCTGAGACGAGGAGGCCGTGTTCTTTTTAAAGGAGTTGAAGACATGGGAGGTTCAGAAGGAAAGTTATCCAAGTGGTTGTGAGTAAAACAAAAATTGGTTAAGGAAAATCTACAATTTGTTTTTTTTTTAAAGTCATAATAAATTTAACCGATAAATACATTATAGAGCTATTAACATACCAACTTGGGGATTTATAAACATTTTATGAAAATTATGGAAAGGTGCAGTACTTATCCATATATCATACAGCTTTTAAAATGATCACTAATGTTTATCAACTGGATAGTATGACTTAGCATGAACAATCCACACCAAGACAAATTACAAACCATTCAACTACTTAAAGTTTTATTGGCATAAGACATAGTTTCATTTTGAAGAATAAAGAAAAATTAAATAATGTCTGAATGCAGTTTAAAACCTTTTCAAGAATGACCCTAACAATTCATAAAAGTTTGGTAGAAATCTGGTCCAAACTGGCACAGCCTTAGTAGTATGAGCAGACAGACATTTGGTGAATATATGGGACCCCAAATTCAAAATTTTAAAAAAATAAATATAGATATATATTGAATAATAATAATAATAATAATAATAATAAAGTTTGAGCAAAGAGACTTGCTGCCACTTGTTCCTGAAACAAAGATGGTGGACGTCAGTAAACTAATCAATCTTGGAAACCTATTGGTCAGGAAAGTCATGTGGTTAGTGCTCACAACTACGTCTGCAACTTTGATTTTGTCCCGTGCATATGGAACCGACTGCATGACAAGGATTTCCTATACATACTCTTGTCTTCCAAACACTCATTCTCTTACATTTTTCACTTACAGAGACAGCACACTCTCTCTCATTCTCTCTATTGCGACTTACAGAGACAGCACACTCTCTCTCATTCTCTCTATTGCGACTTACAGAGACAGCACACTCTCTCTCGTTCTCTCTATTGCGACTTACAGAGACAGCACACTCTCTCTCATTCTCTCTATTGCGACTTACAGAGACAGCACACTCTCTTACATTTTGACTTCCAGCAGTCAACCCCACAAAAATGTATACGTTCTGCAACCTTTTACGTTCTTGTTCTGCCTTTTTGGTTAGACTTGCTCCAACCTTAAACACAACCACAGAAATTTCAGCAAACCCCAAAAGAGACAAACAACCAACATGGGAGAGGACATGTTGCTATATTTCTATATCTTGATACCTTACATGAAATACTTAGTCCATACATTTTATAGTCTACAGGACACTTTCAATATTTAGTCTTTTTCCATAATATCCATGTTAGTACACATGTACATACACGCAGAGGAATATTCAACAGACTCGTGTTAAGTACATACACACACGCACACAGAGAAATATTCAACAGACTATATTAGAATATTTGTAATGTTTCTTTTTTTTCATGTATTTCTTGATATATAAATTTAATTTTGTTTGTACTGTTCTCCGCATCATTTCACATCTTTATTTCATTTTGCCTTTTCAAATGTGGGACCAAAAATATTCAACCAAACATGTTCCCTACAAATAATAAGGAAAACATTGAAATGATTTTCTAAAATTATTATTAATAATAATAATAATAATTTGCTGCTGCTGCTGCTATTATTATTCCTATTATTATATTTTCAATTTTATTTTTGGTTTCTTCCAATCCTTGTTTACCCAAGACCTCAGCCGAGGGAAGGTAGTGATTATATGCAGTCTATGTATTTAATATTTTTTGCTGCGTATTTTGGGTGATATTCTTCAGTCACATTAGTAGTACTCTCCTAAGGTTATTATTATTATCATTAGTAGTAGTTTTAAACATCTTAATAATATTACTTTTTATCTCAAAAATCTGGCTCAACTCCTAAAATAATCTATAGGTATCATTACTAAGTGGCAAAAGAAAAGAAGTTGGTGCACCCTGATTAATCATCAAAGCTTCTGAAGCAAAAATGGTTAAGGTAATATCCATAAAAAATCAACTTTTGAGGTGTGGGATATTGGTTCAAGTCTTGCTGGAAATTATTTCTTCATTTACAATTTTTTGTGAATAAATAGAATAAATAATTTTTTATTTCAACTGTGTTGTCATATTTTAAGTTATTTCCCTACCCAGGCAATGTCAGGTATTCTTGTTAATAAAAACAAATCTTGAAATTTACAATTAAAGGAAAATCAAAAACTGGTGTGTTTAGTCATAAAGGATACTTTAAATTTGGTATATCTGTGGTGTAAAGCTGAGTAAAATTGGTTAGTGAGGTTTTCTCTTGCCGAGGAAGAGGATTTCTCTGTTCAGGTAGCCAGTCTGCAGCAGACACAGTTGGTTTGACATTGCCAATTCTTCGAAGATCTCGCAGCAAATCCCTAAAAAAAAAAAAAAAAAAAAAAAAAAAAGAGAATCCATTTTAATTTTCTAAAATAATAATTAAAATAGCGGAGATTTATATGAATCTTGTAATAATCTTCCTTTAATTTCATGAGAAATTATTTCATATATATATATATATATATATATATATATATATATATTCTAAGGTATGTACAAAATTCTAAAATAACTTTAAGTAAAGCATACATCAGAAGTTCTAAAAAAAAAAACAATAAATAAATTTCTGTGACAGATTGAAGCAATAATGAGGAATAGATTAACTATGGGTGTAAAAATCTAAAAGGGAAAAATAGAAAAAAAAAAACAACATTAACCTGGAGGGATTGGTAAGTTTTTTTTTCTTTTTTCTTGAATTAAATTAGCTTTAGTTGCAGTGTAATCAGTAGGGTTGAACAAAGGAAGATTGTAGAATTCCTTTTGCTTGCAGAGAGCTGGTTGGTATTTAGTGATATAGAATGCCTCTAACACTGACAGTTGTAATACACTACAGGAGGTGTCAAGGATAGTAAACATATTAAAATAAGAGGGATTGGTCAATAGATGCTGAGTAATAAAAGAAGGAGCATTCTGATTGTATTATGAACTGGCTGGGCAGGTTAAACTATTTGATTGGATAGCGGGGTGTGGGAGCACACATTGCTTTATTCTATTCTCCAATCTTTGTGTAGTGTGTCCAATATAACAAATGTTACATGGGCATTGAAATTTGTAAATTAGGAAATTTTTATGAAGGGACACAATATCCTTGAGATTAGGTGGAAAAAGCGCATAGGATTGGAGAACAAATCAGAGGTTAATAGTACTGAAACAGCAGCCGACAGATCTTTTAATTTGTTCTATCAATTGGGCAGAAGTATTACCTATCCAGAGTAACTTAAGATATACAGGGCATTTTTTAGGGTTGAATTTAGTGTTGGAAGAGAACTGTATGCATTTATTTCTGATGGTACTAGTAATCTTGTTCTCAGGATAATCATTTTTTAAGCCTGTAGTTTTAATAAAGCTGAGTTCATCTTTAAGTTTTGATTAAGAACAAATCGTTAAGGCAAGGTGAAGCAGAGTTTTAATTAGGTTGATTTTATGCCTCTTAGAGGCACAATGATCCTCAGCGTGTATATGAACCAGTAAATGTAGGTTTACAGTAGATAGAAGTTAGAAAACCTAAATGATACAGTTCTCTTCCAACATTTCATATATGAATGTTGGGAAATATAGGCAATATTTCATTTGCTATTTGTTGGTATAATGATCATCTGCTTGTAGTTGATTTACTGATATGCAATTAGTGTATCGCTTTCATTTTATCATATTTACCAATCCCCTCCGCTCAGACAGGATATGACACAAGGTCAATTTTTAAACGGAGTTTAACAGGTTTGAGTTCAGAGTTTTCCTTCTCCTAGACTAGTTGCCTCACCAATGCTGAAGAAACCAGTCTGCCCTACTATTTACCCATAGCTGGAGGGAGAATAATTGGATTCATACCTTTTCCAAGAGTATGTGAAATGCAATCAGTCTCGTTCAGGATTTGAACTCGTATCGCCGTGTCCATTTCCTACGACGATAACCATTACACCACAGGCACCGCTTTCATTTTATGATCATTGGAGCATTTCCCAGAATTAATTTGGTTGGTTTTATGGCATGTCAACCCTTGTTGGGTTATTTAATATCAGAGAGAGTCTTTTTTTATTACAAACAATTATAGATTCAAGATTCTTAATACTAATAATTTACAAACAATTATATGGTTTCAAAAAACTATTTTTATTTCATAGTGATAATTTGTTTGCACACAGTTATATAATTTCAAGTATTCTATCTGGTACTAATAATTTTCAAGCAGATCTATTTGACCCATAGATAGAACTCTAAGAGGTACTACCACTGTGTATGTCAAAGTCAACCTGGGAGCAATGACAATGAAGAGATGACACTAGAGTCTTCTGAACTGGAGTCTTATCAATAGATGCAATTTAGTGTCACATCTAGGACACCCCTTTTTGGCAGTGTCTTACCCCTCTGCAAAGGATACAGTTGGTATATTCTAAACTTTGAAGACAGAGTGAGAATTAATTTAGATAGTCAGGGGAACGCATAAATGTTTTTCTATTGAGGAATCATTTATGATATTGTATTTTTGATTAAAGAGAATTTGTCCAAAAGATTTGTACAAAATCATATTTACTGATTTTATTTATCATATGACAGAATTAATATAACATTATTTAAAAAAGCCTGATTCTAAGGCTACAATCCATATATAGAATTTCAAAACAGTTTCATCTTTTAAAAAAAATCAAATCATTTATCAGTATATGAGAGTTCATTTTTGTTTACTTGTAATGGATGGGAAAAATGTGACACAAAGTTAATTTTCAAGTGGAGTAAAGCTGATTTAAATTCAGAGTTTTCCTTCTTCTAAACTGGTTGCCTAATCAAAGCTAAGGAACCCAGTCTGCCCAACTACTTACTCATAGTGTGGGTAATGTGATGGTTAGCAAAGTGGAAGTGTTTAACCAAGTTCAAATTACAACTAAGGCTGTTTACATTCACTTTGCTTTAGGAAAGGCAAGAATCTACTTCTGTCCCAACTTTGAGTAAATAGTGGTGCTAATTGGGTGACCCATCTAAAAGAAGGACAATACTGCATTCAAACTGTAGAGAAAGCAATTGAAATCCTCCCTACTATTTCACCCAAGAGTCATAATAAAGCTCAGTTTACTGATAAAGGAAGCTGTGAAGAGTCACGATTGGCCAAGTCCTGAAAAAAAATATGGCACTTTGTGGATGTGATTTTTAGAAGAATGATGATCTCAGAACAATTTTCTATCTTTTATTTGATAAATAATCTTCACATGAAAAGGCTGAAATGTTTGGATTTGATTTGTTAAATGCCCAACCATCTTAGATATATAAATAATTTGGGCAATCTTTCAAGAATATGCGGCTGAAACATAAAAAAAATTGACAACAGAAATAAAACAAAGCATGTTTGGTAAGTCAACACATACTGCATAACATATCAAAAGTTTAACAAAGAAATATTCAGTGGAACAGGTTCAAATAACCTGTTGAACTTTGGTGATTTTTTTTACGATTTATGAACTAATAATCGTCTAAAGCAAACTGAATAATATGTCTTCATAGCTGAATTGACAAGCTTCAAATATTCAGGGAAAATGATCTGCAACAAGTCTAGGTGAAACAATACTAAAATAAAACTGTGGAGAAGGCAATGGAAACCACTCCGTCATTTCAATCAAGAATCATTGTAATGTTCAATTTACTGATAAAGGAAGCTGTGAAGATCCCTGATCTACTTAGTCCAGAACACTTATTGGTTTCAATGTTTTTGTATGTGTGTGTATTAGGGTATAAAAACCATACAGTATTAACTGCCCAACCCCAAGAAAAGTTTTGACTTACTTTGCTGGAACATATTGAAAGGAGAAATTGGAAGGAGTGAATTTGGGACCTGAAATAAAAAAATGAAATGAATTTCATTAAAATTTGGTAAAACATAAAAAGAAAATTTAAATTCTGAATACAGATGATTGAAAGCAAATTCTTAGCGCTTTCATTATCATTCTGTTGTGTTGTGAAATACATAAGGTCAACACATGTAGAAATAACAAGTATTTTATTCCAGAGAGAATACGGTACATAGTGAGTACTCAGTCAAGAGTGTGAGTTGTTTCATACTGGTGCTGTGACCAGGATCCACCCTGAAAGAAGTCAGTTGAATGAAAAGGAAGAGAGAAATTACTGCATCTTAAGGTTTTCATTCAGTGGACAATAAGAAGGAAGAACACACTTCATGGACAAAGAAAGGAAAATGATTATATCAACATGTGTGCGAAAAAAAGAAAAGAAAAGGAAGACTGGAAGGAAGAGGACATGAATAGAGAAGAAAGGAACAAAGAACGGACTGACAGAAAAAAAAAATGCCCAAGAGACCTTCAGCTGTGTGAACAGAGGAAGAAAAAGAAGAAAAAAAATGAAGAAAATGAATATGTGTGTAGAGTGATATGTAAAACAAACAAAATCCCTCACGCATGAAGAGACAATTTTTTTTTGTTAACACAAAAAAAAGTTTCTTTTTTTTGTGTTAACAAAAAGAAAACCTACAAAGGTAAGGAGTTTACTCTTTATCACCAAGACTCATTCTCTGCACCCATCTACAAAAAATTAATTCATAAAATGTAAAAAAATTAGTAGACAAAATAAGAAATCTATTTCATTTTTGTGTGTGTGTGTGTGTCGTCAAATTGTTGAGTGGAACCTCTTATGCCTGCTGATTTGGTTTTGTTAGGAGCGAAGGAAAGAATTTACTTTCCTCTCCCTTCTCCCATTTATTTTGCCTTTAGTAATCAAAAGTTTTTTAAAGAAAATATTTTTTTCCTTATTGTCCCTTCTGAGAAGTTTTATAATACTTTTTTATGCTAGAGAAGTGATAAGTCACCGATAAAAAAAAAATTAGTGGAAAGGACCTCAGTCATAATCCTTTTCTGTAGCACCTTTCTTTTTGATTTTTTGCTGTCTCTTTCACTTCAAAAATCTTTCCTTTGTGTTGATTGAGGAAAGCGAGGAGGAACAGGTTGATTTTAAACTGGGATATAAAAAAGATGACAATGATAAAGATAAGAATAAAATTGATAACGGCAATACATATAAAGTGGATATTGATAACAAAATTATGAGGATAAAAATATGTGTAATGGTTTCAGATGATAAGAAGAGGAAAGAGACGCAAAGCAAAGAGAGAGAGAGAGAGAGAGTGGTGATGGAGATGTAGAGAAACCAGGGATAAGGCAAAGAAAAAAGGAATAGAAGAGAGAATGAGGAAAAAAAAAGGTGAAGAAATGCAGAAATTTTATGATGGATAAATGAAAAGAAAAGAAGACAAAAAAATCTTTAATGAAACCTGATACATTTGACTTTAAATCCCTCCCAACTTTTCCTGCGACAACTATACCTGCTCCATTCTCCTCACATGCTTTTTAATAGAAAAACTAAGAAAACAGTTTTAGTCTTGAAGTTTGTGACGATGAAATAAAGCCGAATGAAATATCACACATCTTAATCTGAGTTAAGTGTTTGATTTATCCAACTCTCCACATATTTATATATATATATATATATATATATATATATATATTTGAAGCAGCACTGGAGTGTCTAGAAGATCTTCGTTTGTCTTTTTTGGCACCAAGACCACACAAAGAGTTGTGCTCGCGAAAACCTGTGAGACCAGAAGAGAGGATGAAGGACATTAGTCAGTTAGGAGTGAGACTGAAGCAGAGAGTCAGAGATTCAAGCTCAAGATGCGGGGCTACTCAGTTAGCTCTAAGATGTGGGTCCAGCACAGTCAAAGGACAGTATGGAGTCAAGAACAAAGGCATAGAGCAGTGAAGATGATGACCAGATGAGTTAGCATCTTTGGTAACTGTGTAGGATTTTCGCCTTGTTGCATTTTGCAGTTCTGAATCCATGTTGTCTTTTTTTCCTTCCACCTTCTGTTGTTTGTTATTTTATCTTTTTGTATAACCTGTGAAATGCCCACACAGCCGGGTGTGAGAATTAACAACGGAGTCCACACCACTAGACAACTAGACAGATGGCTAAACCAACAAAACCTGGCATGTGGGTTGTTTCATAAACACACTAATCTCTAACCTATGAGTGGGTAGTTGAAAAGGTATAAACAGCATAGTTATAGGATAATCCTATACATTGTAACCAAAAAAATTACTTTAAAATGTTTTCTAGAATATCATTATCCCTATTAAGGCAAGCTGACAGCACAAATTCCTTTGATTCTCTATTGGCTATCGTTTTTGGTAAGTCCTCTAGATGGCATCCTGTGTCCACACAGAGCAGATGAATATGAGTTTTAGCTGGTTGGCTAACACTGGTGTATCTATGTGTAGTAGTCCATAGGAGATTGTTGCTTATGAGTTCATCCTTACTTCTCCAGCCGTGCCCAGCATGTCTTACTTTGATGCTTCGTGAGATAGGAGGTAAGTGGCCCAACAGCTGCTGTTTTGAAGAGTGCTGCTTCCAGGATTTGTGAAGCATCCTTGTGAAGTTTCTATCTACCTTTTTCTCCAGGTGTTTTGTTAAAGTCCGAGTGGTGCAATCATACAATAGTACCGACATAGCAACAGCTTGGAAGAATTTCCATTTTGTTTTGTCAGAGATCAGATTTCCATATGGTTAACCTGTCAATAGCAGTTTGTTTTACCCATGCATATGTTGATATTGCTTTCAGTAGATGAGATATTGTTACTGAGGTATATGAACTGGTCAACTAATTTCAGAGGCTTGCCATTTAATAAGAAGATGGCACCATTTTGATTAAAACATATCATCTCTGTTTTATCAGAGTTCGCATATAGACCAGTGCTTCTTGTTGGTCTTTGGTATGAATAAATAAATCACTACCATATTTGACTGTGTATAAGATGCACCCCTAATTCCAGCAGGGTAAATAAAAAAAACAAACAACAAAGTACTAATATTAAACGTGATGAAATTAATATAATGAATATTATCAATAACACTTTTAATCTGCATAATAGCCTTTTAAATAATGACAATAGGTATAAGCTAGTCTAAGCTAATAGGAGTTGACAGGTAGCTAATTTCGACCGACTATCATGAATTTTAAACCAATATATGGCATATAAAATACAGGGAAATTCATAAGATATTTTTAGTAAAAAAATGTGCGCCTTATATGCCTTCAAATATGGTATTTATTTATAAAAATAAAATAATTTCAGAATTCTATTATATTTTATTTAACAAATTTCAAAACTATTTGATTAAATCTCATTTACATGGATTTATTGTTTGATATTATTTGAGTACTAGTTGTCCAAAATGCAAAAACTGTTAGGCTACAGCATTTGTTTATGATGCTAGCAGATAAGGAGACAAGAGATTAAACCATTCTATACCTTTTAAATTTGATGAAAAATATGACAGCTGTCAGGTAAAAATAAATTAGACTCTTTGATTATATTCTAGAAATGTTTTTGAAAATTGAAACTGGTTTTATCAAATTATCAAAAATAATGATAATTATTTTAAAAGATTAATAAATTTGCCAATTATTAGAGGATAACATTGCAAAAATATATTAATTCTATTTGATAGTTTTTGACTTCGTCATAATGAAATAGTGAACCAATAGACATACGAAATATGAAAATACAAGATTGACTGATTAATTTTGATGACATGTCAATATCATCTATAGTTATTTAATATCTAGAGGTTAGGAAATTGCATACAAGGTACATTCATACTTACATTTAGTTCCGATCAAACAGGAACAATTTTTAAACAGATCTATTTTACCCTAACTAGTATTACTACTCCAGGTCAGAGTGGACCTGGGAGTAATGCCAGTTAAGGGGTACTTCACACTTCCCAGATCTCCAAAACAGGAGTTTTACAATCAGATGCAGTTTAGTGTCCTACCCAGCACACAACTTTCTTTTTGAGGGGGAAGGTCTTACCCATCTGCAGGGTTTAGTAAGTAGTGTTTGGGTACATTATATGGAATTATAGTCAAAGTAAGCAAGTTTTTTGTAGCCTTTAAATTTGTCCAAATGGACCAGTGGCCTTGAGAATTTGTCACTTGTAAATTTTTATTGTAATTTCTGAAGCAAAGTTTGATTTTTAATTGCCATAGTTGCTATTTGAATCTGTTCAATAGAATTGAATATGAACATAAAAGGTTATTTTTCTTTTGTAAGATGATACATTTAGAAAAATTGAAACAGGTTTTGGTTTGGTTTTAATTGCATATCAACCTTTGTAGGGTATTTAATGCTTTAAGATAATGATGGACATAAAAAGCAATTGTTTTGAATAGAAAAGAAACAGAAAGGAAATGTTAAAGATGTTGCAAGTGTCTTACCTTCTAAAGCCAACCTGGAATCAAGCTTTGAATTTGGTTGATGAGGATTGCAGCTACAAGAAAAGGAAAATGAAAAAAATAAAAGAGTACACAAATAAAATTAAACGATAAAAGAAAATACAAATGAAAATTAATAATAATGGTTAACAATGGTTCATCTAAAATAAAAATAAACTAAAGATGCTTTTAATACTACTGGATAGTTTGGCTTTGTTTAATGGCATATCAACCTTTGTGGGTTATTTAATGTTAAAGCCATCCTTGTAGAAGAACAGCAGTGGTGAGGTTCATACTTTTCCCAAGGGAAAGTGAATGTAATAGCGTGACTGGAGTTCAAAATTACTTACTACAATGTCACAATCAAATACGTTAGGCATTACGCCATGGAAACTCCCCTTTTGATACTCCTAGTGTAATAAAGAAAAGCAAAAAAGACAAACTGATATATAGAATAAGAGATGAATTTATAGGTTTGATTTGAGATTTTACAAGCCAAAGGCTTTTTGCAGCTCAGTTGTTAGAGCAGCTGGTGTGTTTAACCAAGCTTATTTAAGGCAAAGGGAATGTGAATTCAAGTCTCATCAAGAACTTACACTTTATTATTTCCAATATGTATGTTGTAATAAAAATAAGAAAAAATGAAAAGATGAATAAAAAATAATCAAAATTATTATTATTATTATTATTATTAGTAATAACAATAATAATAATGATAAATAGATAAGACTAAATTTTAACAGGATAAATGATCCAGTGTTACTCAAAGTGTTTCTAATGATTGGATAATAATAATAATAATGACTATTCATTATGATTATTTACTAAGCTTAGCTTAGTTTGACTCAAGGCGAGATTGATAGGATACCTAGAGGGGATTTAATTCATCACACGAGTGAATTGGTCTGTGAGGTGTATCTTGTTAACCATTGTGCTACAGAAGGCACCCCTGATACTTTTTTATGAGGTTTTATAAGTATATTGTAAATAGAGAATCACACTCTTAAGTCCACTAAGAAAACAGGTTATTTATTCAGGTAACTATCTTTTATCTGCTTAGATGTGGGACAAGGCCATATGAATGGGGAACCCCAATCAGACTCGAACTCACTTGTTTAGGTTTGCTAGTCTAGTTTGTTAACCATTACACAAGCAGGGGTGCCAAGCTATCTTAAAGCTGATTGGTCATTACACTGACACACACACACACACACATCTATATATACATGTATGTATATATATTACATGGTATGCAAATCTAACAATTACATACTCTGATGAAGTTGGACTAGTGTCCTCATCTAGTTTTTAATTATAGTCACAATGTTTTGGTCATTAGACTCTCCAATGTTCTTCAGGTGTCTGTCATAGTAATTTCCATAAGGTTACTAATCACAATAAACAGCTGTAATGGGTCAAATGTACAACAGCTGAAGTGTTGCTTGGTTTGATTTTATGACATATCAACCGTTGTAGGTTATTTAATGCCAAATCCTCATCATACATATATATTAAATATATATAATTTGGTTGGGTTGGGATTTGTGGCATATCATCCATTGTAGGTTATTTAATGCCAAATCCTCTTTATATATATATATATATATATATATATATATATATATATATATATATTAAATATATATGATTTGGCTTGGTTTTATGGCATATTAACCATTGTGGGTTATTTAATGTTAAATCCTTTTTATACATATATGTGGTGCATTCAATACGTTTCCACACCTTTTTGGTACAGGCATTTAAAATTGTTGTAGACTCTTGAAAATTCAGTATGTTATTGCTATATATCTTATGAGATGACTGACCAATTTTTATGATTTCAGCTTCAAATGAACAGCTACAGCAGGAATTAGAATACACCCTACTAAAGCCTGATTGTCACAGCTGGTCAATTTCAAAAATGCAATGAGGACACTTAGAAGAACGATATACAATAAAATTCTGTTTTAAACTTGGAAAAATGCCACAGGAAAGTATGGAATGCTTCAGACTGCTTTTCGACCATCTTGCATGAATCGAGCATCAGTTTTTTGAGTGGCATAAGAGATTCAAGGAAGGCAGGGAGTCTGTGAGGGATGATGAGAGGTGTGGGAGGAGTAAGGAAGTCAATACACCAGAGTTGATTGGCCAAACGGTTAGGGTTACTCTGTTGAAGTTTTAAGGGAGTTCAGGAAGAGATTCTGTTGGAAGAGGCCAGCACTCTTCAAATCGGGTCAATGGCATTTCCACCAGGACAATACACCAGTCCACAACTCCATCCTTGTCACAGACTATTTGACCAAGATGGGCATCAAGACAGTTCCTCAGCCTCCCTATAGTCCAGACCTTGCTCCCTGCGACTTTTGCTTATTCTCTAAGCTCAGAGGCTGTTGTTATGAGACAATTGAGGAGATGAAAGAGGCTGTGATGAAGGTCACTGATACGCTCACACAAGAGGACTTCCATGGGGCCTTCCAGAAGATGTGGGAACAGCACAACAAGTGCATTGCAGCCGGAGGAGACTACTTTGAAGGGGACTAAAGTTTCATGTGTGTACTATCAATAAAAGTGCCCGTATGAAAAAGTCTGGAAACTTATTTAATGATCATCGTATATTAAATATTAAAACACATTTTGTCGATAACATTCTCAAACGAGCCTGAGGTAATTTTTTTACTCAGGGTTAAATGGTTTCACTTATTTCTATCTAATACAATAGCGCTTCTGGTAAATACACTCACCCAAGCCGAAACCCTGCTACATAGTCTGGAATGAGCCGCTGCAGGCATTGGCTTCCATGTCAATGCACACAAAATGGAATATATGTGCTTTAATCAAACAGTTGACATCTCCACACTAAACAGTAGCCCTCTGAAACTAGTTGACAAGTTCACCTACTTAGGAAGCAGTGTCTCATCAATCAAGACAGACATCAATACGCGACTAGCAAAGGCATGGGCAGCTATCGATAGACTATTGGTCATATGTAAGTCAGATATGTCTGATAAAATGAAATACAGTTTCTTCCAAGCAGCAGTCAAATTGATACTGCTATATGGATGCACTTCATGGATGCTAACTAAACGTATGGAGAAAAAGCTTTACAGCGATTATACAAGAATGGTGCGAGCAATATTGAACAAGTCCTGGAGGCAACACCTGACAAAGCAGCAGCTGTATGGTCACCTACCACCAATCACGAAAACTATCAAAATTAGACGAACCAGACATGCGGGACACTGCTGGAGAAGTAGAGACAAGCTCATAAGTGATGTACTCTTGTGGAGCCCTCACATGGCCAAACAAGGCAGGGCGACCAGCTCAAACCTTCATACAGCAGCTCTGCGTAGATATGGGATGTAGCCTTGAGGACTTGCCGGAAGCGATGGACGATAGGGAGGGGTGGCGAGAGAGATGATCAGGGATATCCGTGCTGATAGTGCGACATGATGATGACGATTAATCATTTGTTTGCAGACAGTTAAATGTTTTCAAGTATTGCTATTTAACACTAACAATTCAATTAAACATCAGTCATTTGTTTACATACAGTTAAATGATCAAACAGTTCTATTTCAAACAATTCAGTTTAGCATGTGAACAGAGTTAAATGGTTCCAAGTATTGTTATGTATCAATAACAATTCAATTAAACATTAATCATTTGTTTACCATATTTACCAACACCTCTGCTTGAGCAGGATATGACACAAGGTCAATTTTAAGCGGAGTTTAACAGGTTCGAATTCAGAGTTTTCCTTCTCATAGACTAGTTGCCTTACCAAGGCTGAAGAACACAGTCTGCCCTGCTATTTACCTATAGCTGGAGGGAGAATAATTGGATTCATACCTTTCCCAAGGGTATTAGTGCTATGTGAAATGCAATCAGTCTCGTCCAGGATTGGAACTCGTGTCGCCGTGTCCATTTCCTATGATGATAACCATTACACCATGGGCACTTCCTCAATCATTTTTTTACGCACAGTTAGATGACTGAACAGTTCTATTTCAAACAATTCAGTTTAACATAAGTCATTTGTTCGCACTCAGTTTAAAAGTCAAACAGTTCTATTTGACCCATAGATAAGACCCTATCAGGTACTATCATACCAAACCAGAATGGACCTGAGAATGATAGCAATATATCACCATCGGATAGTTTAGTTGGTGTATTCTCCAGCCCCAGCTGACTAGGCCACTGAAACATGTCTATAATAATAATAATAATAACCAAGATGAAAACACTGATTTGATTACAGCAGTGTATAATAAAATAAAAAGTTACATTCATTTACTTACATATCATTTGTAACATGTTGAGGAAATTCAGACAGCTGCATGTTGGATTGTAAAATAGCATTGGCTGCTTCTATTGGGTTGGAACAAACTGATGCAGTAAAAACAAAATAGATAAGATTAGACAAGAATATTTTATTCAAAAAATAATGTTAAACTTTCGTATCCTTTAAATTAGACATAATTAACTCTCAATAGATTGTTGGGTAAAGAAATTTTTTTGAAGTTTAATATTGAAACATTTTTAGATTATAAAATCAATCATAGTTAAAAAATTTACTTTGGTCATTATTTTGAAATGTTAGAGGAATACAATAAAATGAACTAGATTGATTGATTGAGTAAAATGGCATGTCAACCTTTTTAGGGTTACTTTATGTCTCAAAGTTAGGGAAGCATGTGCGTATACATTTTTTGTGTAGTTAATACAAATAACTTGCACACAGTTGTCGGGTTTCAAGTAATTAATAATAATAATCTCTAGTGAACAATTGTAGCTTGAAGTAACTATTCTTAATACAAATAATTTACGGGAGAGGGGGAGTTCTGGTGCCTGGAATGAGCTGCTGTAGGCATTGGCCTCCATAGCCCTCTAAAACTAGTTGACAAGTTCACTTACCAAGGAAGCAGTGTCTCATCAACCAAGACAGACATCAATATGCGACTAGCAAACACATGGGAAGCTATCGATAAGCTATCAGTCATATGTAAGTCAGATCTGACTGATAAAATGAAATACAGTTTCTTCTAAGTAGCTGTCGTGTTGATACTGCTATATGGATGCACTACATGGACGCTAACTAAACAGATGGAGAAAAAGTTGATGGCAACTACACAAGAATGCTGTCAACCTTTTTAGGGTTACTTTATGTTTCAAAGTTAGGGAAGCATGTGCATATATATTTTTTGTGTAGTTAATACAAATAACTTGCACACAGTTGTAGGGTTTCAAGTAATTAATAATAATAATCTCTACTGAACAATTGTAGCTTGACGTAACTATTCTTAATACAAATAATATACGGGAGAGGGGGAGTTCTGGTGGCATAGTAGCAAAAATGTTGGACTGTGACATCTTAGTGAATTTAAACTTCACTCTTTCTATTACATTCATTTTCAGACTAATACCTTTGGGAAAAGTATAATCTCCCTTATCCCCACCAGCTATGGGTTAAATAGTATCACTACTGTTCTTCTATAAGGATAGCTTTGGCATTAAATAACCCCTGAAGGTTGGTATGCCATTAAACAAAGAGATGAAACCAACATAATTTACAGTTATATATTAAATATTCATAGCTAATACAAATAATTCTTAAACAGATCTATTTGACCTATAGGTGGAATCTGAACAGTTACTACCTGAACCATAGTGGAGTAATGGCAATGAAAGGTTACTTCACACCCTTCAGATCTCCAGAACCTCACCACCAGATGCCAGATGCAATTTAGTGTCATACATATGACATTTCTTTTTTTGGGAAAGTCTTACCTCTCTGTAGAGGATACAGTCAACATATTCTAAGCTCCACTAACAAGGCATAAAATGAATTAGTGTTTAGGGTTTGTGGTGCTGACTAAAGCATGAAATTGCGCAAAGTATAAAAACACTGAATAATATGCAACATTGTAAGTGCAAATAGATGTTATCAAAAAAAAAAAAAAAAAAAAGCCAGCATCCAGAAGAAAGATAAGTTGATAAAGTTCAACATCTAGATATAAAAAGATATGCCTGATTTAACACCCTGGACAGAAAATAGTCATTAACCAGGACTTGCTGAGGTCATCAGACTTGATTGGTCATCTGAGTATCAGTGAGAGCTAGCCAAGTGATGCTGCCCATGTGAGGTAGAAGTAGAGGTTCAGTGTTTTATGAATCCTCATAAAAGATGATGGGTTTCTGGATTCACTTTCTTTTGGTGGTTGGAATATGAGGAGACAAGCATTTATAAGTCCCAAGAATGAGTGAGCTTTTCAATTGCATTTATCATCCATTTCTACCAACTTCCAGACTAAGAAACCGAGAGATTAAAGCACAAGAGGTCCTAGAGCACTTGATATGAATTGCATTTTTGTGTTTCTCCTTTTCCATCTAATTTTTACTCATCATCGACATAGCAGTTATTGGTGACTATGCTACAAACAGTATAACATGAAATAGAATAAATACAAAATTATATGGATCCTTATTTAATCTGTTGGCCAATAGTAATGGTTGCAAATGCAAATATCAGTTGTAATACTTGTAATGACAGTTTATGAAAATGGTAAAAGTACTGGTTTACTTTAAAAACTGAGTATATTCTTTAATATTAAGAGAGAAAGGTAAAATGTTATAGAAATATAGATATTGAAGGAGTACAACAAGTCATTGAGCCTGAAGGACTTATACCTTCAAAAAGAGACATCCTGGAAATGTGTGGAGTACCTTTTCATAATCATTACTCCCAGGTCCACTCAGATTAGTAGTACTTGTTAGAGTCCCATCTATGGGTCAAATAGATCTGTTTAAAAATTATTCCTATTTACTAGTATCATGTGCAAAAAGCTCTTAAGAAATTTCAATATGAATGTAAAATGCATGTGATTCTCTAACCTCTAGACATAAAATAAACCCTAGATAGGTTGACGTGCTGTTAAACTCAATCAATCAGTTCAAAAGGGGAAAAAAAAAATGATATCAATTTACTGATAATTTCCCTAAGAATGAAAACTGAAAAATAAAGGAGAAAATTTAAATTGCCAACCTGGTAGTTGCTTGGTGGACGAAGCTGATCCATTTTCAATCAACTTACACAGATCTACAATAACCTTCCGTAAATGTTGGTTGTCTGAAACAGCTTCTGGTTGAGAAATACCATTTGGAACATAGAGTTCAGGTTTGCCATTGACACTGTTTTTAGACACAGATTTCGGCTGTGAATTACTTTGAGTATGTTTTAGTACTGAAAATTGAATAAATTAGAAAAAAAATGACAAAGATTTCACAGACTTATGAATTTTTATATTTATTTTAAAGAAGGTGGCTAACATTGATAAAGACAAATATATAGGTTATGGAATGTTTACAATAGGTAGATATGAAGTAAATAATATAAATATTAACATCTACAGATAGGTTGGTTGTTTGAGTTTTATGGCATATCAACCTTTGTAGGTTATTCAATGCCAAATTCATTTTTATACAAATAATCAGTTCTATTTAAAAAAATCAGTTTAGCATGTGTACACAGTTTAATTGTAAAAAACATTTCTATTTCAAGCTATTCAGTTTAGTTAAACAGTTCTATTTCAAACAATTCAGTTTAGTTCTATTTAACCCATAGATAGGGCCCTATCAGGTGCTATCACTCTGAGCCAGAGTGGACCAGGGAGCGATGGCAATGATGGAGTGCTCCACATTCCCCAAACCCAGCATCACTGGAACCTCACCATCAGATTGTTTAGTGTCATAATCAAAACACTTGTTGGGGTGGTCTTACCCCTCCGCAGAGGTGCAGTTGGTGTATTCTACAGCCTCAGCCAACTGGGCAATATAGATAAACTGATGAGATATGGATTTTTTTAAATAATAAATTTTGGAATGCTAATTACATTACACAAATTTGAAATAGAATGTTTTAAAACTTTCTCATCTCCTTCGTTTCATCAGTCCTGATGAAGGTCGAAAAACCAAAATGATTAAGTGGCAAATAATTCTATAAATAAAATCATCCTCTGAAGATTTTGTATTTTTTTTTATCACTGTATATTTTCATATTTATTTTTGCAAGTAGCATGATCAAAAAAGAAATATGTGCGAAAAATGTTTTTAAAAGATAAATACAGCTGACAGAAATAAAGATGAAATCCCACTGAAACAGAATCCATCAAGTGTCATTTTTTTTATCGATGTAAATTTTAATCTGGTTAATTTTTCTTTTTGCTATTAGTCAAACTCAAACAAGTTGTCAATGTTCATAATCAGTTTGCAGTATAAGTAAATTAGTAATTAATTAAAAGATAAATTAAACCCTTTTAATATCTATGTCTAATTATATATACATACATAGAATTGTCATAGTGAAATTTTTATTAAAGTAATACACTTAAAATACAGTAACTTAAGAGAATAAAGAAATTTCCAGGACAATTTACAACTAAATGACAATTTTACGAGGTCTGTATTCATGTTAAATACTATTTTTTAATCAACCAAATTCTCAATAGTAAAGATAACTCTGAAATGTTAATTAGGATCTTTCACTCCTTCCTAGATAGAAGCATCAATATCATCATGGATTACTGTTCCAATATGTTCATGGGTTGTCAAGCTGTATGTAACATTGAGAAGAGTCATTAACATAAGACTGAAATCTATATTGGCTTGAATTACACAGCTACTTAATAAGTCACTGTATGCAGTCTCACACAATTTCCTCATTCTCCAGCAGTGTTCTATATTAAGTATCTGGACCTCATCCCAAAGAGGATAATGAGTACTCTTCTTCCTCCAGACATGCAGCTTCATACCAGATTATTTTATCTCCCATTTCGTTATAACATTTTAATGTTTTTCAGGTAAGACTTTTTGAGAGATGGCTGATTTCTCCACATTTGTATGGGATATCATAAATGTAATCTTTCATCAAACCCTTGTTTCGTAAGAGACCAACTATAGTGAAGAAGTTACAAAGATTGGTTGTGCTACTGAAAACTAGGCAAATGATTTGATATTCATAAATCCTTTGGACATGTTCAGCTGTACCACTTATTAGTTGTACCTATTAGGGTGAGTTCATAAAGGATGGTTTATTTTGATATTCCTTTAAGTCTTAACAATAATTAGAAGGTTTTAATCTGTGAATCTGTAAAGATATATTTTATCTAATAATAGATGAGATCCCATGTAATTTTATAATGAAATAAGTGAAGGGCATCCAGTGAGATTCAAACACAATATAGTCAGCTCAGGCAACTTGCTAACCACTGCCCCACAATTATAAGGGAAGTAATTCAATATTTATTTTTCAAGTTACCTTCCTTTTAATATACTTGGTGCATTACAAACATAAATATGCAAATACGTGATTTTTTAATGGAGGCGCTCATAATGTAATATGGATATTGTTGTAGGAAATGGACATAGTGACCTGAGTTCAATTCCTGGAGAAGGCCGCTTGCATTTCACATTGCACTAATATCTTTGGGAAAGGTATGAATCCAACTATTCTCCCTCAAATTATGAGTAAATAGTAAGCAAAGACTGGGCTCTTAAACCTTGGTATGGAAGCTAGCCTAAGAGAAAGAAACCTCTGAATTCAAATCTGTGAAACCCCATTTAAAAATTGACATTATGTTACATCCTGCTCCTGCAGAAGGGTTGGTAAATATATATATATATATAATTTTTCTTTTCATTTTTTAAAAATCGTAGTAGATAAAACTTTTTCATCATGTCATATAATATTATTATTCCTAGTCAGTTTATTGTTTTTCTTTTTTATCCTTTAAAAATATTTGCATAGCATTTTTTTTTTTTTTTTTCAAGAAGTTTTCAGTATTTCCCTAAATAAAGGATAATAAACTTGTTACCTACAGTTGCATTGTGTTAGAAACATAATTTCTTAAGAAATCATTAAAGTAATTTTTTGTTCAAAACTTAAATTGTTAAAGATTATTTTCAGTAAAGAAAACTTAACTTTATCCAGAATAGGATTTTAATAAAATATCAATGAAAGTGGGGATGCAGTGGTTCAAAGTGAAAAATTTGAAGGAGTGTAAATTCAAATATCAAAACTGACTGCACAACTCCAAAAAATCCGATTTGAAACAGCAAAGCACTCCTTCAATATTAACTCCTCAACGAGTTGAGTTCTAAAAACGAACTTTGTTTTTTTTTTTTTTAATCATTGAAGGCAGATTGTAATTGATTGTGACTGAGGGAGAAGGGTGAGAATCAACATATCTGAATGTTTATATTAAAATTACTTAATCCTCAGTAGAGCTTTTCTTTTTCAACAGACAGCAACATCAATTCTTTTTTGTGGTAAGACATTTTCTTCTTGATCACAAGGACAATAAAAAACATACACTTTTAATAAAACAGTCAGGTCTAAGAAGCTTAATAAATAAGAAGGATTTTGAAATTTTATCAGAAACTGACCAGAAACCCAATGTCCATAAGCAATGTTAGATATTTCTGAATTTCAAAGAGGAAATGAGCCAAAAAGAATATTAAAACAGTCCAAGACAGTTAATGTGAAATCTGAATACCTGAAAGTTTCTCTTATAGTGAAAGAGTGGATAATGGAAGAAAACTTTGGTTAAATTAGGCTATGAAAAAAAAAGAAAAGAAAAAAGATGACAGGATAGAGAGTTGATATGCCATCTCTACTTACATTTGATCAAATTGTTGTAACTGTCATCATCCGTGGTAGACTGTTCATCTTCATCATCTCCTTCTGCTTCCAGGTCCACATTGGGCAGATGTGAATCAGGCAGAGGAGCCTCACCCATAGAATCATTGTCACTTTCTACAACAGGCTTCATAAAAAAAGAATAAAAAGATTATTATCATCATTATTATTATTATTAGTAGTAGTATAAATAGTACTTGCAAGTGTGATAGATTTTAACAGCGTATTAACCCATCTAGAGTTATTTTATGCCTAAAGGTTAGGGAATTGTGTTCATTGTACGTTTATATTTACATTTTTAGTGTAGTTGTTTTTTAAGAGTTTTTTTTTCTTTTGCACATGGTCCAATCAAATACAAATAATTTTTAAACAGATCTATTCAACCCTAACAGGTACAACTGAAATGAAAGGGTACTCCACATTTCCTACGTCTCTAGAACTGGAGCCTCAACACCAGATGTAGTTTAGTATTATATCCAGGACACGTTTTTTCAGAGGATTTTACTCCTCTGTAGGATATATAGCCAATATATTCTGAGCTCTGATAACAGGGCAGTGGGCAGAATACTTGTGAGAGTAGCTCCATAGTATATTACAAAAAATCTGAGCTGATAATTTTTCAAAATTACAGAATAAACACAGGGGAAAATGACTAATTTTGTAAAGTGATTAAATTTTAGTCTTGACTTATTTAGCTTAATTGAACCTATCAGATCAAGAGAGAAGACAAACTTTATTATCATGACAAGATAAATAATATTTTTTTAGACTTCAACTCATATTGATTTTTTTAGTTAAATGTTGTGCTGGAGAAATTCAGGAAAGTGATGTCCATTTAGTCTGCTTTTTAGATTTTTAATCACACTCTGATTCTTTCTTTTGTTTTTAATGGCATATCAACCTTCATGGGTAATTTAGTGCCAAAGCTATCCTTGTAGAAGAAACAGTAGTGGTACTATTTAACCTATAGCCAGAGGAGAAAAAGGAGTTCATGCCTTTCCCAAGGGGAGTTCAAACTCTTACTATGATGTCACAGTCCAGCATGTTAGCCATTATGCCACCACAGGGACTTTCCCCCTTCTGATTCTTTCTGTTAAAAAAATTGATGCTTTAGAGATTCTCATCAATCAAAATTTGATTGTAATATTTCAATGTAAATTTTCTCTCAATATTCTGATCCAAGTAAATATACATACAACTACAAACACATGTTGTCTTGTTTTACTTAATTAAAATCTAATGATAAACAAGTGAATATAAAATGTGACGTTGCCCCCTCGGCCCTCATTATATCAACTTCTTCGAACCATTTTGATATTCTTGGCTGGTAATCATCTAGTGGTCCCAATAGGGGCATCGCATATTTCTTTACGGCTACAAGAAATACGATCGAGGGAGTGGGAGAAAAAGAAAAAACGAACAATACGAGCCTGGGGTTAACTCAAAGTGCAAGACAAGGAGTTATGAAGTTTAAAGGAATTCATACTTTTCCCAAGGGTATTAGTCCAAAAATAAATGTAATACCGCAACTGGAGTTTGAACTTGCTTACAACAATGTCACAGTCCAACATGTTAACCACTTTACCACAGGAACTCCCCGACACATTTTACTGCCAATGGTACACAAGTAAAGCAACATTTTTGAGGTTTTATCAGCTGAAAAAGGGTTAGAGATACTAGATTTCTCCCTAAATTAAATACACATATTTCTCAACATTTGTCAGTTTCTCTTTCTAACATTCACCCAAAAGTTAAATTGGTTATTACTCAGCAAAGGATTATGATAATATAATGATAGCAAATAAATAGAAAGAATGACTGGAGATAGGAAGATGAGTGAAGATAGGAATATGAATATGAGTGGAGAGGGAAGTGACTAATGACCAATAAGATAATTATTGACCATCGACTCAAACAGCTCAAGATCATATGTTGTTGGAAAACACTCATGTGGCAATTTGTTACACATTTCAGTTGTTCCTGAGAAGAGCATGGATAAAATTTGAAAAATCTGGAAAACTGAGTTTCAATTGGAAACTCCTGGATTCTTCGAACTTGGATATGGAGTTCATTCAAACAGCTTCCTTGAAAGTAATTATAGAAAAGTGACAGACAAGCAACATTATATGAATGGGAGAGTGGTTGAAGAGATGAAAAGAGTTCTGTACCAACCAGAACGCAAATTTGATTCTATATACTATCTAAGATTGATAACATGAGTTGAGAGGAGCCAGCTCAAATTTCTTATCTGGATAACTTTAAGAATAAAGACAAATTTCATCTGATACCATTGTTTGCAACTAAAGAGACACTTGTAGGACTACATTAATTCTTGCATATGGAGGCATACTTAGCATAATGGTTAATGTAGGAAATGGAATTGGTGATAAGACAAGGCTGTTAGGATTTTATTTTGCACTAATGCACTAAGGAAAAGCATGAATCCATATCTTCTCTCATCAACTATGGGTAAATAGTAGGGTAGACTGTGTTAGGCAACCAGTCTAGGAAAGGGGAGATTCTAAATTTAAACCAGGTGTATTCTGCTTAATAAATTGACCTTGTGTCACACTCTGCTCATTGTAGAAGGGTTGGGTAAATGCATACATTGATTTTTACATAGATGATTAATTAATTCTTTGGACCCTTAGCTCCCTGGCCTTTAGATAGCCTGTGCCTGAGCTCACAATTCATCAAAAAAATCCAACAGAAAACGCACTCAAACTTCATTTCTTAATACAGATATCCTCATTTTAAATCTATCCTATTCTATTTAAAGAAAGGCTATGAATAGTCGCTATACGAAGCCCTTTATTATTAGTATTTGATATGATCTCCCTTAGTTTTCAATATAAAAAGTAAGCTAGTAAATTAACTGACTATAGTCAAGGGCAACTGAAGACCTTTGCAATAGCTATAACACCAATATGTAGGGGAGGGCACTACACCTTTCCCTGGATTGCTCCACTTACCCTTAATCCGTACCTTATAATGCTGAGTGTTAAGCAAGGAGGCATGAAGTACCATTTCTTGAGTCTTTTTCGCATGACTCGACCTGGGATTGAACCCTGGTCTCCTGGACCATTGGCGAACACACTAACTATTATGCCAATGGGGCATTAAATATAAAAAGTATTCAGCCCAAAATATTGAGCTTCAAACTTTAAAGGGTTAAACAGTTGGACTGTAAAAGAGAAAAAAAGAGAAAATGGCATCCATTACAGAGAGAATGATTAGAAGATATATGCAGAATAAGGTTTATCCATTAGAAACAATGAATAATTTACCTGTGCAAAATTCCTATGCATGGTTGTTTGTTTCTTGTTCCTTCCCTTAACACGATCACGATCTGCATGCATGCAACTCTCCAGTTGGTCAAATTTGTGAATTATATTTTCTAAGTTATTACGTAGTTCTTCCAGCAATGCAGAGGATGCAGAATTCTTCAGTGTAAAAAAGAAAGAGACAATTTATGAGGAGCTTTAAAGTCAAAAGCAGTTGGACAACAAAAGCAAAAACATTACAAATAATAATAACAATAATAATGGATTAAAAAGTATTTGAAAATTCATTTTATTGATGAAATTATTTTCTCTTAGTGTTTCACAAGAAATAACAAAATTTTGAAATGAATTGTATTAACCACATTTAATAACATATAATCTACTCCTCCCCCAGCATTAACAGGAAAGATTAAGAAAATAATTGTTGATTGTTACTTTGAATATTGTTGGAACTTAGTTCCTAATTTGACTGGATTCAAAATAAGTTTACTTTTATGCATTACTAGTAAATGAAGTTATAATATTTATGGAGAAAATTAGGTCTTATATGCCATCAAGTAAGGAACATATTTATTTCTTGGATTTGAGCAAAAAATAGATTAAAACAAATCTTATGAATCTATAAGGTTTATGGTTGAGTCACTAGCTGTGTGGTGTGCTTAGCATAATGGTTATCAACATTGGAAATGGAATCAGTGACCAGAGTTCAAATCCCAGACAAGGCTGTTAGCATTTCACTTTATGCTAATGCTATTGGGAAAGGCATGAATCCATTTTTACTTCCCCCAGCTATAAGTAAATAGTAGGGCAGACTAGGTTATTTAGCCTTGGTAAGGCAACCAGTCTATAAAGAAAACTGAATAAAAACCAACAGTGTACTCAGCTTAAAAATTGATCTTGTGACACATTTTGGTCATAGTGGAGAGGCTGGGTAAATACATACAAGCAATGAATAGATAAACATGTTTGGTTCATAAGCAGTTATTTTGGCGTGTATCTTTTTAATACACTTTTTTCATTAGAAAACTTCCAAGAAATGTTTTTAAAAATTTCACTATATGGTTTAATATAATATCAAAATTCAATATTAGTTACTTTAGTTATGCTGTTCTTTTGTGAAAAATATGCTGGCATATCTGAAAGCAAAAAAAAGTTTTCAGATTAAAAAGAAAGAAAAACATGAAACTTGGTTTTTAAAATTTTGTAAACCCATTCAGAATAAAAAAAAAGGTAAATCATTGTTTGCAAAAATTGAAAATATCAGAGAAAAATTGAAAAAAATACATAGAAAGAGAAGAAGCACTCAAAAGAAAGAAAATTTTAATTTGACAGCCTCATTTTCACTAGATGGATAGAAAGTGAGGGTTCACTTTATCAAAATAAAAAGTTAATATTTTTCAAAGCTAACCAACTTCCAGAAGATATGAAAGTTTTAGCAATTGAAAGTACCAAAAACTGAAAGAATAAATGATTTTTTAAATGAAAATATCAAACTTAGCTGGATGGAACTATAACCCTATTTTCATTACATTTAGTCAAATGGATTTCTAATTAGAGAACAGAAGTTTCTGAGACTCAATGAACTTTGGCACAATCCTATATTCATGAACAATCCAATAAGGAATTATCACAGGTTTGTATGTAAAGCATATTAACAATAAGATTAATATGAGTACTTTCTGGATGCAATATGAAACTTACAAGAAATTGGGATCTTAAAAACTGTAAAGGGTGAATTCCAATGCATGGTTATTATTTTTGTTGATATGTTTTCTATATTCAAACTCTTTTATGTTTTATTTTGGTAATTTTATCCAGCAGAAGATAAACCAACTTTACAGTTCTTCAATTGCAGTCTTTTATATGGCAGACATTGTACAGCAATATGAAGAGGTAATTTTTGTCAAGGGCTTTTTTCTTTTGTTAGCATATATTGAAATGAATACTCACATGCAGCATGCATATATCCATTTAGCATTTGATTCTCCACGGGTTGGGTGACTGTAGTCATTGAAGACTGACAAGGTACAGATTTTCTCCTCTTCGCATTATCAGGGAAAGAATTAAAGCTTGAATCAATTTGTATATTTGACTTGGATGGATTTGCTTGTTTTTCTTTTATTTTGTTTATCAAGTCGCTGAAACAGAATATAATTCGAATAAAGGATTAATAATTAAATCAAATCACCTTACAATTTTATGACGTAAAGTCCCCAAAGTCTCTTTCACCCGACCCATATTGTATTAATTTTTGATCTGAAGAAGTTTCTTAGTGTAGCCAACTGAAATATCATTCTGAGTTGAGAGATTTCAGCTAGAGTAATGAGACATGGAAATAAATACCTATTTATGAATACAGCAGTTATATTTTGGTTAGGGAACAAAACTTGCATTAACTTATCCTATCTCTACAAAGCATTCAAATTTCTATACTGTCATATGGTACTGTAGTTGTTTGCATGAACACTGATGAGTTGAATGATTTGGTTTGGTTTAATGGCATATCAACCCTTGCAGGTTATTTAATGCCAAATCCATTTTTATACATATAAACAGTTTGAATTCAAACAATTCAGTTTAGCATAAGTACACAATTTAAAATATCAAAACAGTTCCATTTCAAACAATTCAGTTTAGCATAAGCACACAGTTTAGTTCTATTTGACCCATAGATAGGATCTTATCAGGTGCTACCATTCCTGGCCAGAGGAGACCTGGAAATGATGACAATAAAGAGGTACTCTGCATTCCCCAAAGCTCCAGCATTACTGGAGCTTCACCATCAGATTGTTTAGTGTCATATTCAGGACACTCCTTGTGGGGGTGGGGGTCTTACCCCTCTATAGAGATGCAGTCAGAGTATTCTATAGCCCCAGCCGATAGGGCCAGATTTAGTTTGTTTGATTTGATGGCATATCAACTGCTTAATGGGTTATTTAATGCTGGAATTGCTCAAAATTAGAAATCAAAAGTTAGTATGTGATTTGGAAAAAGATTTTATTTTGTTAGACTATTTTGGTTGGATATTTTACAGATAATGTTGGAATATAAGTGCATATATAAATGATAATTGTTATGCTAAGGTTATATTTTCTAGTAAAGTCTGGCTTCTTTCAGGAATTGGATTATTCTGTATGGTTTGATATAGTTGAAAGTTCTTTTAAATTGTTTCAATTGTTTAAATATCCAGTAGCATGTATATTGTTCTTCACATACCAACACATTGGGGGATTGTTCATTTTTTCAGGAGGTAACTGTATGATTTGGGTCTGGTATAAGTTGAATCAATACAACATCCTCCTTTCTTATTTTTCTTTATCCAGGTTGTCATTCTCCAATGGTATGCTTGATGCTATATAGTTTGTTAATTGTGCTGGACGACGACGACTACTACTACTACTACTACTACCACAACCATTTATCTGTGATGAATTTATGGATGGTAGGCCTGAAGTTGATAGAGGGGATTTTGTGTTTGATTGGTTCTTGTCTAGCACTTTTTTGGCCCATATATCAGCCTTGTCGTTATGTACCATGGCAGCACTAAAATAAATTATGTTTGTATTCATTGTACTACTAAAGTACTGCAGTAGCCACAAGGACAAATAGCCGTATTCTTTGAGATCAGAGGAGTGTATGATGGATAACTGATTTGGACTGTAATGTTGGGTGAGGATTTTTCAGAGCGTGGCACTTGTTTTTTTCTATGAAGAGTCGTTGAATTCATGTTTGTTCTTTGGTTTCCCAAGAAGCAAGCAAGTTCTCAAATTATTTCTAGATGGAAAATATTTCTCTTGTCATGTTAATACTAACCAAACACCAATGCAAGGAATTTCAATTTTACTTTTATTATTTGTCCATTGATAATTGGTTAAAATATGATTGATATTTTTTAAGCAAGGAGAAGAAAGAGAGAGAAGCTAACAATTAGGCATTTCTTGTTGATTGCTTTAGATATCAACTCAACCCTTTTATTAGGGAAATCAAAACTTTCAGACTGCCCAGGTTGATGGCCAGATATAATCTCCTTGGCTCAAACACACACTATTCACAGTCACTTACCCTCTCTAACTTCACTCAAAACAACATTATATCCATGTGACCTACCTTCTCTGATGGTTGAATACTCTCTAACCTCACATATTAGAGGTATCTCTTTATTACTCAAAAACCTAAATTTTCTGACATCTAATATGAAATTCAAAGGATGGCCACTATGCTGCCTGGGATTTGTTATTTATTCTGTATCCAGCATAGGGTGATGTTTTTGTTTTTCTTTGAGATGTTTTCTAGTTTAATCAGCAATTTCATAGTCTATGGTTTTCCTATCTTTTTTAATGCTATAGGTACAGGCATAGAGCCAGTGAAGATGATAAATTTGTATCTGTTGTTTGTTATTATGACTAAAGCTAGGTAAATAACTGAGATTTTTCAGCACTGTATATTGAAGCTTTGTTTGGGAACTGTTTTGATAGTTTTACTTTAAGGATGGCAGCATATCCAAATTTACTTTCACTTTTTTAATCCATCTGTGATATGAAGAGGTAATCTGGATGATTGTTCTTGGTAGATGATTAGGTTGGCTTTGTTTTTTAGGTATCTTGTTAAGACCACTATCATTTTTGGTTATAGACTGATTGACTGATTTTAATGGCATGTCAACTCGTCAGGAGTTATTTTATATCTAAAGGTCAGGAAAGAGCATTCATTGTACATTTATATTTACATTTTTTGTGTAGTTGATTCTTTAAGATTTTATAGTTATATGATATCAAGTATTACTATCAAATACAAATAATTTGAACGCAGTTGTATTGTTTCAAGTATTCTTATCTAATACTAATAATTATATGATTTCAAGTAATCATTTTGGTTTAATAATAGTAATTTGTTTGCATTTATATGGTTTCAAGTAACTAATAATAATTAGAGCTTCAAGTAACTATTCTTAATACAAATAATTTACAGTTATATGGCATCAAATATTTTTATTGAATACAAATCTATTTGACCCATAGATGAGACCCTAACAGATACTACCACTCCAGGCCAGAGTAGATCTGGGAGTAATGGCAATGAAGGAGTACTCCATAGATCTCTAGAACTAGAGCCTTACTATCAGATGCCGTTTAGTGTCATACCCTGGATACCCTAATTTGGAGATGGGGGTCTTACTCCTCTTTTGGAGATACAGCTAACATATTCTAAGCTCTGCTGACAGAGTGACATTTTTGGTTGTTTTATCAATCAAAGTGGAATTTTTGACTGGATTTGATGATAAGCTGAAATTCTTAAGGGCACCATCACTCTCAGCTAGAAGATTCTGTAAGTAGTTTAGTATGCAACTATACTGTATGAAACTATACTGTTGGGTTTGCAGTTAAGTTGATCTTCAAATTTCTTTTTTTTTTTGATGAGGTAAAGACTTTTCTCTTTTCAAAAATCTTCTCTGTTGATATATTTTCATCAGAGGTAGGTGTTGTGGAGTGTCAGTTTTGTGCAACTTGCTTACTGACTCTACTGCGTGAACTGGCTAAGAGTAGAAAATTATAAGTTTTCTCTTCTGATAACCCTTACTATAACAATGTTCAAATTGGGTAAATCAGGGCTCATTTCAGCTTTTGCCTTGCTACTATACAATTTCATTGGCTTAAGTTTCTCTTACTACTACTTTCAGGTGGCCAATAGAAATAATATCATTGAATATTCCATCCTGTTTTGCCTTTCCTTCTCTATTTTCACCTTTTTTACTCTTTCTTCTTCTTCATATTTTTTTTATCATTCCTAAATCTTTCTCTCATTCCCAAATTTAACTGATAAGGAAAATATTTTCCCACTGTATGATAAAACTATATGATATAATTTTTCTCAAAAGAAATATAGAAACTTGACCATGTCAACCTGTTGGCAAGATGTTCCCTTCAAGAACAATACACTCTTCATTCATGGGAAATATAGTTTAATTTAGACTTTATATACCAGGTATTACTAATTTACTTGTAAAATCCTAATTACCCTAATTGGTCTTCTCATTAATTTGATAAGGTATTTTGACTGGTGATTAGTTGTAGCTATTTACTCACTTGGTAAGTTGCAGTGTATTTGTTAAATCCACACAAGTCATCATGTTACATTAGTTAAGATTCACTGGTTTCAATATTTTAACTTTTAAATATGAATATTATTGATAAAAAAGGTTTTAAAATAGAAAGCATAATGAGTTTCGTGCTAAATAAGCTTGAAAAAAAAATCTAACATCCAAAAAATGGAAAGTTAGTCATACCTCTTCTGTTGTACTAAATAAGGTTCATCAATTTGTTCATTAGATAAGAATTCTGCTTCATCTTCCACCATTTTCAGATCGTTATCTTTCAACTCTGAGTTGTGAGAACTTTTTAAATTCTAAATATAAATAAAAAAGATGGATTAATTGTTGAGTGAATTTTTACATATCAGGCTCGGTCACAATTTTAAAAATACCCAGAATGTACAATGCCATTAAAAACATTAGTGACCATTAGTAAGATCTGTGGAAACTCAATAAAACAATTCACAAATATTTCATCTATTTCAATAAAACAACAAATAAAATAAAAAATCCTATCTATACTTTTAAGAAGTGGTTGATCCATTTCAAAATATTATCCTAGTTGATATGATATTCAAAACATTATTCTAAGTTTTTCCGCTACTTATTTGTCTGTTCATGTTAAAAGTGCATTGCTATTTAAACAGAAAGAGAAGACTACACAGACAAAAAAAATGAAACTGTAGGTTCTGTTTGTATGTGTGTTCACTGCTAATATCATTCCTATTACTTCTATTGCTTGGCTGTTGTTTCAGTTTCATTTTTTTTTTTACCTAGATCTCATCAGATTGTTTTAAAATTCAAATAGAAAATATGAAGAGTTGTAGAAAAATGAATTTTTATGAAAAACTTTTTTTTTTTATCTTTTTTTTGTTTTGTTTTTAAAGTGAGATTAGAATGTTTAAAAACATTACTATTCCAATTATTTTTCCTCATCTAAATCTAAATTTTTATTACATTTCAATAGAAATTATTTCAAAATTCTGTTATATGTTAACATAACAGATTATTAATTGAATTAGTAACTTACAGCTTGAGAAAGAGATAATAAAAAAATATGTAATCAAGACAATTTAAATATTCAGAGAAACTCAAATGAAACGGACATTTTCATTTTTAACAGGTATTATGGTGTAGATTTGTCATAATTTGAACCTGCAATAATCATTAGGGCTCAGTTTTTATTATAAAAGTTGTTATATATTCGGACACAAAGTCAGTGTCCAATTATGTGTTATATGTCCATTGTAAACTGAGCTCCTGCTTTATGATTTTTCATTTGATTCCACAAATAAAAAAAGAGAAAGTTATTTTCAAATGTAATAAAAAATATTTTCTGATGAATGTACTTTATGTCAATTATTTTAACCAAATTTTCTAACACCTATTTAATATAAATTAAAAAAAAAATTTTTTCCATAACAAATAAACAGTTTTTCACTCTGTACAATTTTACAAACATCTCTGGTTCTATATTGTTCACTCAAATAACTATTATATCAGAATATCAAGTTGCTGAGAATTTCAAAAGATCAATTTATTTGAACAAGTTTCTTTTATAGAATAGAAAGAAAGCAGATTTTCCCCAAAATATTTATTGTTAAAATTTTGTGGATATTTAGCATTTACCACCCCCCTATTTTTTTCTTTTAATCCTAATTTTTTTTACTTCTTTTTGGGTTGATTTTTTAAAAATTCTTGTGAGACTGTAACACTTCTTACTTAGAGGATTTCAGTTGATTGATGTTCCTGTGTTCTTAACACTCCCAACATGACTGATTCTACCATTTCAAACCCATAATCAAGTATAAGTAGGAATCCATACATAAATCATAATGGAAACAATGTTAGTAACTTGAAAAAAAAAGATAACATTACTTCATCTATTTTATGGTCCTTCTCTGTTCAACTCACCAACTCATAAATTTGATTAAGGCTTGGCTTTAAAAAAAGCAGCATAATTAAAGTCATTTGTTCTTAAATACTGATTGTAGCAACTATATAACCAGACTTGTCAAAAGATCTGGTGCTGGGCTTTATTGTCATTAAATGTGATATAAATATTTTCCATCTTAATAGAATGCATTGAAGTGTAGTAAGGAAATTACAGTAAAATCAGTCAGTTTTGGAAGAGGTTTGGTTTGGTTTCTTTGTTTAATGGCATATCAACCTTGATGGGTTAATGCCAAAGCCATCATTATAGAAGAACAGCAATGATACTATTCAACCTATAGTTGGAGGGTGATAAGGGGTTTATACCTTTCCCAAGAATATTAGTCTATAAGTGAACATAATACGTGGTGCCTTCAATAAGTTTCCAGATTTTTTTGGTATTTAAAATTGTCGCAGACTCTTGAAAATTCAGTATGTTATTGCTATACATCTTATGAGATGACTGACCAATTTTTATGGAATTGGAATACACCCTACTAAAGCCTGATTGTCACAGCTGGTAAATTTCAAAAATGCAATCTGACATTTTAGAAGAACAATATGCAATAAAATTCTGTCTTAAACTTGGAAAAAATGCCACAGGAATGTATGGAATGCTTCAGACTGCTTTTGGAGCATCTTGCATAAATCGAGCATCAGTTTTTGAGTGGCATAAGAGATTCAAAGAAGGCAGGACAATGCACCAGTCCACAACTCCATCCTTGTCACAGACTATTTGACCAAGATGGGCATCAAGACAGTTCCTCACCCTCCCTATAGTCCAGATCTTATTCCCTAAGCTCAGAGGCTGTCGTTATGAGACAATTGAGGAGATGAAAGAGGCTGTGACGAAGGTCATTGACACACTCACACAAGCAGACTTCCATGAGGCCTTCCAGAAGTTGTTGGAACGGTACAACAAGTGTATTGCAGCCGGAGGAGATTACTTCGAAGAGGACTAGAGTTTCATGTGTGTACTATCAATAAATGTGTCCATACAAAAAAAGTCTGGAAACTTATTTAATGATCCTTGTAACATGACTAAAGTTTGAACTTGCTTATTTTGAGGCTGCAGTCCAGCACTTTAGCCACTACGACACAGGGACTTCCCACTTTTAAAAGAAGGTAGGAAACATTATTCTAAATGTAAACAATGCAATTCAGAAAATCATATCACAATATTTATTTATATCATACATCTTCATTTATGCATTGGGATGGGTCATCAGTGATGTTTCCTTTGGGTTCATGGGGGGTTTCGGGTCTTGCAACATCAGACCCCCTCACCCAAATGACCCAGTTGGCATTGATCTTACTCCAACTCCCATCCTGGCAGCTAACCTGCGCATCCACACAAGGAGAAAAAAAAAATGACCACAGAAAAGGCTCTATATATAATTTTGCAACAGCCAATCAGAGCTAAGCTCTGCTGATGACTTCTAAATCTTTCCTTTAAAAATTGGGAGGCCACTTTACTCTTGCTTTTCAGCCACACTGACGTCGTTATTTGGCTATTTGTTCACTCCGGTATGTATTTCTCCCCCCACCACTTACAGAAAAAAAAAAAAAAAAATCTGTACATAAATATAAAATTGCGATTAAAACAACAAACTCCTATATAAAATTGACATATGTTTAGTTTTGTTTTAAAACTTATTTTCATTAAACACTGTACATAAATATAGAATTACGAACTATATCAGACGCCATGCATTACTATACGTTAAAACTTCCTTATCGAACGATTTATGAATGAGAAAAGATGAAAACAAAAAACAAAAAACCCTGAGTAATAATAATAATAATAATGGAAAATAATAATGCCTTTGTCATCAAAAGAATTTGATCCAAGAATGTCAATAAATTGTCACTGCTGTTATAGGGTTTAAGTCAGCTGCTGAGATTAAGGACATTTGTATTACAAAAATAAATGTTAGTATATTTACAAATAATCCATAAATCTATATCACTTGTTATGCCACATTTTATGGTGACTTTATAACTTTGATATAAGTATTTTATATTTAGTTTTGTTTGGTTTCTTTGTTGCATGTCATATCGACCTTGAAAGGTTATCTAATGCCAAAGCCAGCCTTGTAGAAGAATAGTAGTGAGACTATTTAACTTGGTGGAAATAAAGGTATTAGTCTGAAAGTAAATGTAATAGTGCAATTAGAATTTGAACTCACTTACTATGATGTCGCAGTCCAGCATATTAGCCGTTATGCCATTGGGACCCCCTCTATTTTATATTCAATGCATTATGTCAATCAAGGAAGATTTTAATTTGTGACTCTATGAAGTAATTCCAAAAATATTCTTGTGGATTGTGGATACAACAAAGTTTTCACAGTTGATAATTATGGAGCAGAGTAAATTATCAGGGTTCAATTAAAACAAATACATAAAAATTGTTACAGTTTTCTTGAACCAATAGACAAAAAGAAGGAACTTATAGATTTAATAAATCAACTGTGATTGATCGAATGGGTCAAGTTCAATCCACTGGATCCAAGATTCATCTCAAAAGATTTTTCACAATAAACTGTGAAAGTTTCGAAAGTTACCAAATTTGTTTCTAATAAAGTTATAGACCTGCCAATAAACAACCATTTTTAAGTTTCAGTTCAATTCAAATGCAAAATAAGAACCAATTCATAAAAAAAAAAACCCTTAAAACTCACCATATATTCTTGCATAATTTCATCTTGTTGTATTTGATACATTTGCTTCCTTTCTTTCAGATTTATTTCCTATGAAAGAAAAACAAGAAAGCTATATCTTGAAATACTATTCAAAACTTCTTTCATAGTAAACTATAATGTAAGACACATAGTCTTGAAGTAACACAAGAGATTGAATGAAGTATCTGATAAAATCAAATGAACGACAAATGAAATAAAATTTTGATTGTAAAATTTGACAAAAAATAATACAAACCTTAAGGGACAATTCATTTGATGTTTTTTCTAATTCACTCTTCCATACATCCAATTCGTGTGACTTTTGGGCCAAACTATTTTTCTATTAAAAAAGAAAAAGGTAAGATTTTTAGGGATATAAAAAAATTTGGATATTTTATTTGCTGCAACTGCAACACACAAGCATCAAAAAACAAAATAATTAGTGTTGCATATCGTTTTTGCAAAGACTTATTTGACGGAAAAAGAGTTTGGCTATTTAAGTTACTTAGGCATGGAGGTTTTATTTTTAAAAATATTACATAGAATATTTATAGGAAAGTCTTTTACTGTCTGCAGAATGTTTAAGATAGAACCAACAACCTTTGGTATGCCAGTCTGCTGTTCTAACCAGTAAATCAGATCCATAGAGACAAGTCAGGATAAACGAACAGTGTTATGTTTAACTGGATATAATATATTTATATCATTCATAAAAAATAAAAATTAATCTTTATAATTATTATCCTTGAATATAAATCACTTTTGGAAAAAAGAAAAAAAAGAAAAAAATATTTTGAATTGTAAAAATTAAAAAGAATTCATTTAAATCAGATCCATTGTGTTAATGAAATGTTTAGGTATTAAACTATATAACTATACATTTTCATCAGTCTGGGTCTGACACATGGTTATCCTACAAAAGAACTCAGTGTTAGTTTTAAACATATCACAGCACACACACACACACACACACACACACTTTGTAATTTTGGTTTAAGTCGCTCTACCCAAGATATAGATACAAACTAATGAAAAATAAAAATGGTGAGAACAATAAAATTTTAAATGAATCTATTGAACTTTATCTGATAAATTATTTTAGATCAGGTCATATAAATTTAAAAGGCATATCTTTTGTCACTTTTAAAATGTTGAAAATAATGAATTAAGCAATATTATGTTACTTTAGTAAAAGTCTGCTCCCTGGATAGAGACACAACATTGTAGCAGATGTGCTGCAAGGAGACACATTAGCCCCATACCTGTTTATCATCTGCGTAGGCTACGTACTTAGAACATCTATTGATAAAATGAAAGATAATGGTTTCAAGCTGGCAAAGGAAAAAAGCAGAAGATACCCTGCACAAACAGTTATGAACATGGACTACACTGATGACATAGCACTTCTGGCAAATACATAGTCTAGAATGAGCAGCTGCTGGCATAGACCTTCATATCAACACAGACAAAACAGAATACATGTGCTTTAATCAAAAAGGTGACATCTCCACACTAAATGGTAGTTCTCTGAAACTAGTGGACAAGTTCACCTACCTAGAAAGCAGAGTCTCATCAACCGAGACTGACATCAACACTTGACTAGCAAAGGCATGGACAGCTATTGATAGGCTATTGGTCATATGGAAATCAGACCTGACCGATAAAATAAAACACAGTTTTTTTCCAAGCAGCAGTTGTGTTGATACTGTTATATGGATGCACTACATGGACGCTAACTAAATGTATGGAGAAAAAGCTTGACGGCAATTACACAAGAATGGTGTGAGCAATATTGAACAAGTCCTGGAAGTAACACCCAACAAAGCAGCAGCTATATGGCCATCTACCACTCATCACAAAAGCTATCCAAGTTAGATGAACCAGACATGCGGGACACTGCTGGAGAAGTAAGGACGAGCTCATAAGCGACATACTACTTTGAACCCCTTCACATGGACAAACAAAGGCAGGATGACCAGCTAGAACCTATATATGACAGGTCTGTGCCGATATAGGACGTAGCCTTGAAGACCTACCAGGAGCGATGGACGATAGAGATGGGTGGTGAGAGAGGGTCAGGAAGATACATGTTGGTGGTGTGACATGATGATGATGTTACTTTGTAAACATCTGGAAAGTTATAAGAATATTAGAGGTAAAAACCCAACATCCTTTAGCATGTTTTATATGGTTGGAAATATTTATTACACTGCTGGTTATGACCATTAAAAATCAATGAATTCCTGAGAATATTATGAAAGAAGTTTGTTAATGCCTACATTAAAGTCATTGCTGACTTTTCTTTAAAAATAAAGTAAATTAAAAAGAAAAAAAAAATTTTTTTCTGATTTGAAACCAAAAATATCCTTTTTTAAGTCATAGTTTATCAAGTAGATTAAGTGAGTGATTAATGGTATATCAAGGATTATTTTATGCTGAGAGGTTAAGGAATTGCATTCATTGAACATTTATATGATATCAAGTATTCTTATTAAATACAAATAATTTGGACATGGTTGTAGTTTCAAGTATTTCTATCTAATCCTAATAATTATATAGTCTCATGTAAATATTTCTATTTAACTACAATCATAGTTATATGGTTTCACACATTTTTATCAAACGGATCTATTTGACCCATAGATAGGACCCTAACAGGTACTACCACTCCAAGTTAGAGAGAACCTGGCCATAATGGTAATGACGGGGTATTCCACACACCCCAGATCTCCAGAACTAGAGCCTTATCATCACATGTAGTTCAGAGTCATACCCAGGACACTCTGGAGGAGATATAATCAGCTTATTCTAAGCCCCACTGACAGGGCAGTTGGTTTGGGTTTTATGGCATATCAAGCATTGTTGGTTATTTAATGCCAAATTCTGTTTTTACACATATATTAGATATATATGATTTGTATACACATTTTGTAAATACACACAGTTAAATGACCAAACAGTTCTATTTCCAACAATTCAATTTAGCACAAGTCAAAGTTAAATGATTCCAAGTATTGCTATGCATAACTAACAATTCAATTAAACATCACTCATTTGTTTACACATAGTTAAATTATCAAACAGATCTATTTCAAACAATTCAGTTTATCATAACTCATTTGTTTCCACAGTTTAAATTTGACTCCTAGTTATGACTTTATTAAGTTCTACCACTCTGGGTCAGAGTAGTCTTGGGAGCGATGACAATGAAAAGGTACTCACAGCATTCCCTAAAGCTCCAGCATTATTGGAGTTTCACCATTAGATTGTTTAATGTCATGCAGAGATGCAGTTGGTGTATTCTGCAGCCCCAGCCAACTGGGTATAGGGCAGTTAGAAGCCAGATGGAATATTAAATCTCTTAGCTTGTTTAATATGGTTGAAAATATGTCTTTGCACTGTTGATTATGATTATAACAAATCAATGAATCCATGTGAATATCAAGAAGGTTAGGTTAGTTGAGTTTTATGGGATATTAACTCTTGAAGGTTATTTAATGCCCAATTGTATATGTATATATATATGTATATATATTAAATACAAATAGTTTGTAGGTAACATTATTTTTAAACAAGCCAAAGCTCATTTATTTGCATATAATTAAATGGTTTCAAGTATAGATATGAAACACTAACAATTCAATTTAACATCAGTCATTTGCTTGCAGACAGTTAAATGGTTAAACAGTTCTATTTGACCCCTGGATACTACCACTCTGAGTTAGAGAGGAGTTGGGAATAATGGTAATGAAGAGATACTCCACACTCCACAGAGCTTCAGGACTGGAGTCTCACCATCAGATGGTTTCAGTCATATATCAGGACACTCATTGGTGGAGAGCAGCAGAGATGTAGTTGGCATATTCTATAGCTGACTAAGCTGGAATATCAAGAAAGAAGTTTGTCAATGCCTACAGCCACCCCTCAAAAAACCCCAACTATTATTCTAATTTTAAAGTTAAAACTATACTTATTAAAGTTATAGTTTATCAAACAGGTAACTGAAAGGGAATTATAGATTTGATGGTCTTAACTCCAATATTCTCTATCTGAAGCCGGAAGTTGTGAGAAATAATGATAAAAAAAACTGTATGAGTAGAATGTAAATATTTGAATATTTCAAAACTGAAACAAGGTTTCATTGCAAATAACTGTATATTAGAAAAAGTAACAACAGAAAATCTTTAGAAGAAAAACATCACTTGTACCTCGACTTCTATCTTAGCTTGTGTTGTACTTTTCTCAGTGGCAAAATTCTGTCTTAAGTTTTCAATCTGTTTTGTATGTTCTTTTTTCATAGTTTCTAATTCAGCAGACAGCATCTCCTCTAAGGATTTCTTTTCTATTTTTTCCTAAAATCAAAAATACAAATAAAGTCATAAGTAAAGAAATTACACTGAAAAATTACAAAATAAATGACAAAATTGACCTAGTGGGTAGAGTGTTCGCCAATGGCCTGAGAAACCAGGTTTCAGTCCCAGGTTGTGTCATACCAAAAATTTAAAAAATAATATTTGATACCTCCTTGTTTAACACTCAGCATTATAAGGTATATATCAAAGGTAAAGTGGAGCAATCCTGGGGAAGGAGTAGCGCCCTTATCCTACACCTCGGTGTAGTAGCTATTGAAAAGGGAGCCTTCGGGCCGCCCTTGACGACAGTCACCATCTTTACTTACTTTTATTATATATATATATATGAATATAACAAAAACTGATGCATGTGTAGTAAACAGCTACATTTTTTTTACTTATTTATCTGACTTGTGTACAAAAACTACTGCATCGCACAAATTGAAATTTACACAGCTGATAGAATAAATACAAAAGAATAATTCCATTAATATGCAGACTTTGAGCAATTGTAGTTATCTCAAATGAGTCTAAATACAAAAGAATAAACAAAAGTTATTAAAATCTGGAGCTCATTTTTTGGTAAATTTTAATTAACTTTTTTACATGGGGGGGGGTCAATTTACAATGCGACCATTATTACCAATTTGAGAGGTCAAGGAAACCAGTTATTAGAAAAATTAAGATTGAAAATGAATATGTATGTTTTATCATTCATTTTGAAATTTATTTTTTTAATAATCTGTTTTCTTTTTTATAAGTGATCTTTACAGCAAAATATGCAAGTTAGCTAACTCCATTCAGAAAAAATCAAAACCTTTTCCAAGTAATATAGTAGGATACTCAAAAACTTTATTGAGGCAAGAAGTTGGTTTGTTGACACAATTTTATGTTGAACTTGGATCCAGAAAGACACAGCAAAACACAAGAGTGATATTCTAAACTTAATGTCTTCTATTTATTCCCGTGCAAACTACAAGATACAAGGTACAAAAAAATATCAGTAAATAGAGCAAATTTTCAAAATATTATTTTTTCTAAATAGTCATCACTGTCAATTATGCATTTTCTACAGCGATGAACAAGATCCTGAATTTCAAACTTAAAAGAATGTTGCTCTGAAAATAAAGGCTCTTATCCTGTTATGTTTCTTCATAATGTCAGAAGCATACGTTGGTATGGCAGTAGAGGTTCAACTGAACTGTATTTGAACTGGTTGGAAATTGATTACTAACAATTGGTTACTGACTTCCATGTCTACTGTCCTGACAAACAAAATTGTCATCACTGAAAATGTCTTTCCTCCTGGGAGTGGTGGTTTTTATGCTTTAAAGAAAAAAAAAATTCATAGACCACTCCCACAAATTCTCGTTGCTCGAGATTATGCAACATTAAATTGAGATGACAGAGTGGCCATGTTTTTCTCTCTTCATACTGCGTGCTCACTTTGCCCTATGGGATAAGTTGTCTTTTCCATTAAACATGCTTCACTGATCTCCCTGATCATTCACGACAGGCATCGCTCTCTTTCTGATCTTTGTACTAGTTGAGATTGGGTTTCATATGGCTGCTGCTCAATGTCCCCATCATTCTCTGAAGGTCCCTGAATTAATCTAGGCTCTAAGAAATGTTTGGGCATGCTATCCTTCTGTAACTGTACTTCAGTAATTCTTTCTTTTCCCCATTTTGACGTGCAGCAGGTGCCAGGTGGCTTAACCCAAACCTCTTCTCATATTGATTCAGGAAAGTTAGCATGTTTGGCAACTGGTTTAACTTTCGGATGCCTCCAGTGGTAATTAAAGACTGCTCTTTGTGGTACAGTTTTCTCAAGGTGTCTGGACTTGAGAGGCATACTGTACCAATATACCGCCTCTTTTGGTAATAGTTTTTATAGTCCAGTGTTTTTTTCCACAATCCCATTTCCACTGGGTCTATATAAGCTGCTCAGTAGTATTGGCTGACATTCCATTCATCCAATGTCTCCTGAAAGACCTCCAAACAAAATGAAGTGCCATTGTCCATCGACACCTCTTCAATTGGTCCATGCTCCAAAATTTTTTATTCAGCACTCTTGAAATGATGTCTGCTGTTTCTGTTTGGATCTCCCTCCAAATGGCAAATTACCCAGGACTGCAGTCAACCATGGACAGGTACAATCCATTCCTATAATGCGTCACATCAATGGTCAGTCTGGTCCAATTGGTGTCCACTTGAACCTCTCCAAGTGCATGAACACTTGGTGAGGGGTTGATTGATTGGCAATGGTCACCCTCTGAACTACCTCTCGTGTCACATATGGGTTGACTTTTCAGACTAGGTACAGTGTTCTGTCTACTACCACATGATGCAAATTGTGCAACTCCTTCACCGACTGCTGCCCTACACAACACACCATAGCAGTGATAAAATAAAATGCAGTTTTTTTCAAGCAGCAGTCAAATTGGTACTGCTATATGGATGCACTACATGGACGCTAACTAAACGTATGGAGAAAAAGCTTTACAGCGATTATACAAGAATGGTGCAAGCAATATTGAACAAGTCCTGGAGGTAACACCCCACAAAACAGCAGCTATATGGTCATCTATCATCCATCATGAAAACTATCCAAGTTAGACGAACCAGACATGCGGGACACTGCTAGAGAAGTAAGGACAAGCTCATAAGCAACATAGTCCTATGGACCCATTCACATGAACGAGCTTCAAATGTTTATGGCAGTTGTGAATGTGAGCATAGTTAAGAGGTGTGTTATGTGCTTCAGTAGTGGCAACAATGATGTAAATGAAAAGCTAAGTTCAGCACAACAGTCAGTTCGTGAATTGAAGAGTGCTTTAATCAGATCATTTTGACAAATTCAACCAATAAAAGATGAACTGAATAAACAACATTTTCCTGACAACAATGCTGTTATCATTGCTGTGAAAAAAGTGATTTATTTTTGCTGATTTACAAGTATGGTATACAGGTTTGGTTTGGTTTATTTTTTTTATGTAATGGCATGTCAACCTTCAAGGGTTATTTAATGCCAAAGCCATCCTTGTATAATAGCAGTGATACTAATTAACCCATAGCTGAGGGTTCATATACTTTTCTCAAGGTTATCAGCTTGAAAGTGAGCATAACAGCATGACTGGAATTCAGACTCATTTATTTCAAAAGGCTGCAGTTGAACACTTTAACCATTTCACCATGGGGATTCTCTTTGGCATACAGGGTCTTATATTTGTTATGGCCAAAAACAAAAGACAATGCTGACTATGTGGAAAAATAATCTATTATAGCTGAAAACTTGCTCTATTCAAAAGTGTTATTGTTTTCTCTGTATCTGTTGTAGTTTTGTGGAAATAAATAGAAGGCATTACTTTTGTAGAAATTTACAATAACAATTGCTTTAAAAAATTGAGTGTTAGTCTAAAATTGTATTAATGATTAAAAAAGAAAAAAAATCACCTGTTCTTTGAAGTCATCCTTCATCCTTTCTATGATTCGGTTATAATTAGCCTTCATATCTTCAATCTCATTTTGATGCTGCTGTCTGAGATCTTCACGCCGTTGTTTAAGAACAACATCCATCTGTTTAGTTTAAGAAAACATGTAGAAGATGACATAACAGACATGTGAGAAAAAGTAAACACATTAAAAAAAAAAAACACCCAACACCACAAAGTTTTGGCAAATATTCAGTTTTGGTATTACTGATCTAACATGTACATTAAAAATTGGACCATGTTAGGTTTTATTATGCAAATCTATATTTTCACAATACAATTCATAATGACCAACCCATGCTGGTGAAATTTTCAGGATATACTTATATATGAGCAATATATCATGTGAGTTTCAGTTTAGAATATGTTTTTATCTAAAGAAATATCTATTACTCTCTATTACTGAGAAAGTGAACAAAGCTATGAGAATATCAATTACTCCCTAGCATTCAACTACCATATTCAGGAAAAAAATTGGCATCCCGGGAGACCTGGATTAAATCCCAGGTCGAGTCATACCAAAGACTTTAAAAATGGTACTTGATACCTCCTTGCTTAACACTCAGCAATATAAGGTATGTATCAAGGGTAAAGTGGAGCAATTCAGGGAAAGGAGTAGCACCCTCTCGTACACCTCGGTGTAGTAACTATTGAAAAGGGAGCCTTCTGGTCGCCAACTTTTTATAGATGTAATGGTCCCAAACCCAAGTATTTCACCAAATCTACAAATAGAAACACATTCCATATGTAAGATAACTTTAAATAGCGTTCTCCAATTTTACCACCAAAAAGGTAGAGGGGTTGAATACCAGAATCCATCATGTTGGTGAGTAGCAGTCCAGTAGTCGAAGAAGACAGATGTTAGATTATCCAGGCTGAATCAAAAACATCAGCCCTGAATTTCATGATGATAAACAAATTTTATTCTCAAATGAATTCACATACAAAAAAAAATTAATATTTACATATTTTGTGAAATATTACTTATTGCTAAAATAATACATGAAATGATGTCTATTCAACACAACCTCCTGTTATTTATCTTAATTGTATCTTGTTTTATTTCAAAAGACTCCTCTGCTTTAATATTAAGCTTCATTTTTCCATGAATTTGTTACATTTAATTTGCTAAAATTCATGCTACTCTTAATAATAATGGTGACCTGACTAATGAACATAAACCAGAAAAACAACCATTTAAAACAACAATCTCCAGCACAATGGAAAAAAAAAATACAAAAATATCTCATTTAACTACGTAAGAAAAAAAAATGAAGAGAAATAAAAGAAAACAGAACATATGAATAATTTCTTTAAAGTTAATTTTAGGCAAATTAAGGAATTACTTTTTGATTTAACCACATTATTTCATCCTAAAAATGTTTGGATCATAAACTAATAAGGCTAAAAATTAAATTATACATCGTTATGAAAAAATGATGGCATAAAGCTAAAGAATTGTTAATAGAATTCCTGATTATTAGTGAATATGTAAATGGCAGAAAAACAAATGAAATTTAACTAGTGATATAAAATTAGTCGTTATTTTTCATAGAATGTAGTGAGTTATTTCTAATTCTTCAAATTTTGAATAAAAGAAAATCCAGTAGGCATATACATGCTGGATTATTTCAATAACAAATAAAGAATACCCCCACCCCCCAAAAAAAACCCCTAAAAATAGGAAATTTTAAAATATTTCTCCTGTTTTTAAATCTATTTCCTAATTTTTTTATTCCTCAATTCTGAAAAGCATATCTTATTTCCTAGTAATATGAACATGTTGAAACACAAGAAAAATAAAAAACAGATGAGTCATCAAAATATTCAAAAGAAAATAATAATAATCCTAATAAATACTAAATGATATTTAATACAGAATAGGAGTTATGAAAAAAATTGCTTACTCCTTTCTCAAGATCTTCAATAGCTCTTTGTCTTTGTTTCGATGACTCCATTTCTTGTTGGTGAAATTTCATATTTTCTTCATGTAATTTTTCTTGGGATTTTTTCAGTTCAGATAATTCCTATCAAAAGAAAAAACTATGAGTATAAAATTAGGCATAGTGATTTTTGGCACAGTGGTACTGTCATATATTCTACGGTAGGTACCTCTATAGTTTTTTAAAAGAAATGTTAGAATACATAGCAATAATTTAAATACACTCTTTGACATTTTAATTTTGGTTTTAATTACAAGAAAATAGCACAACGTTAGTTTTAAAAGCAAAGAAAAGACAAACTCAAATAAGGTTTTAGACTGTTTTTTGTTGCCATCCAAAATTACTTTGATTATGCCAGGAAATTTACAAGCTACTCATAGGACAGTTAATGTACAGATGATCAAATCTATTTTCATTGTATGTAAAGCTTCTATGTTAAAAAGCAACAAGAGAAGCCAAAAGAGATAATTTTATTTTTCCATATATATTAATTACATGTTTTCTGTACATAATAAAAAATTATAATTAAAAAAAAAATCTCTAATTAATTGGATTTTGTTTATATTTCTTGATCATTAAAACAGTTATTATTCAATAATAATATTTCTGAAGTGTCAAATGATTATAATAATCATAATGAGTGCCCTTAGAACTGTCCCTAAAAGCCTGAAAAAAAGATTGCTTGAACTGGAAACAAGAGGAAGAATTGAGACCATCTAGACCACAGTACTGTTGAAATCAGCAAGAATACCTAGAAGTCCTGGTGACTTGATTGACTGATTAATTTTAACAGCATGTCAACCTTTCTAAGGTTATTTTATGCCTTGAGGTTAGGGAATCACACTCATATTTTGTGTAGTTGTTATGTAAGAGTTTTTTTTTTATATATGGTTCTATGGAATATGAATGATTTTTAAACAAATTTATTTGAGCCATAGGTACTAGCACTCCAGGTCAGAGTAGATCTGGGAGTAATGGCAATCTAGAGGTATTCCACACTTCCCAGATCTCTAGAACTGTGAAAAACCACATGTTAAAACTGGGGTGAAAATTCACAAGGAGTAAAATAATAAAGAATTTTAAAACATGAAAGGTTGTTTTGATAAAAAGTCATGGTACTGTCTTTTTATTAAAGGAAATAAGTTTTACACAGATAATGTTTTACCTCCTCATGTTTGGCCATTAGTTCATTTCTTACTGATTCCATTTTGTCCTCATGTTCTTCTTGTAATTCCATCTTCAATTGCTCCAATTCTTCATAATAATCAGAAGAAATCTTTTCAAGTTGCATTTGTTTCTCATTATCCAATCTTTCCTTTTCTTCTTGGACAGCCTTCTTTACCTAAAGTAGGTATAAAGTAGGTTATTTAAGGCAATCTTAACACATATTAAAGCTATTCTGTTCTCTTTTAGTTTATTTAACAAACTGTTTTATTTTTTACTTTCTCGGGTTTCAAATGATATTTTGTATATTTACTATTGGGACACAATAGGCAAAATAAAATGAGGTAGAAAATTAAAGTTTCAGAAATAAAATAATCAGGATAGGGAGAGTTGAAGATTTGAGTCTGGAATTAATCCACGATTTATTAGTATAATCCAATAAGATCAAGTTGTAACTATCACCCCCCCCATCTCTGATCCCAGGTTATCTCTTCAATCGAACCCCTTGCAATAGGTAGGATATGACAGAAGGTCAATTTTTAAGTAGAGTACAACAGGTTAGAATTCAGTTTTCCTTCTTCTAGACTGGTTGCCTTACTTATCAAGGCTAAAGAACCCAACCTGTCTCATTATTTACCCATAGCTGGAGGAAGAAGTGTTGAATTTATGCTTTTCCCAAAAGCATTTATGTAAAATGAAATAGTCTCATCCTGGATTTGATTGGGCTGATAGCATGTAGGTTTTGCAGGATAAAGTTACTAGCCCCATGTTCATTCTGGTCTTGGTCTAAAAGTTGTGATTCTCGTAGACTGGTGGCCTAAACCCAGCCTGCCCTACTATAACTTATAGCTGGTAATGTAAATCTTGTCACCTGTGACACTAAAAACTCAAACACAGCAGCAGACAGAATTTTACCAGATTTAGAAGTTCCACTACATTTTTTTCCTTTTCTCTATCTTCTTTAAGTAATGCAATTTTGTGAATATATTCTGATGATATTCTTGGTTTGGTTTGTTGGGTTTTATGGCATATCAACCTTTTTAGGTTATTTAACGCCAAATCCATTTTTATGTAAATAATCTGTTCTATTTAAAACAATTCAGTTTAGCATAAGTACACAGTTTAATTGTTAAAAACATTTCTATTTCAAACTATTCAAGCAGTTATATGTAACAATTCAGTTAAGTGTAAATACAGTTTTAATGTTAAAAACATTTCTATTTCAAATAATTCAGTTAAGCATAAGCACACAGTTTAAATGTAAGTACGGTTTAATTGTTAAAAACATTTCTATTTCAAGCTATTCAGTTTACACAAACAATTCAGTTTAGCATAAGTATGCTGTTAGTTCTATTTAACCCATAGATAGGGCCCTATCAGGTGCTACCACTCTGGGCCAGAGTGGACCTGGGAGCAATGGCAATGAAGGGGTACTCCACATTCCCCAAAGCTCCAGTACTGCTGGAACCTCACCATCAAATTGTTTAGTGTCATATATCAGGACACTTGTTAGGGGGGGTCTTACCCCTCTGCAGAGGTGCAGTCAGTGTATTCTACAGCCCCAGCCAACTGGGCAATACACAGTGTTAAATGTCAAACAGTTTTATTTCAGATAATTCAGTTCAGCATAAGTACACAGTTTAGACATCAAAACAGTTCTATCTCGAGCAATTCAGTTCAGCACTAGTATGCAGTTCCAATGTCCAAACAATTCTATCTTAAACAATTCAGTTTAGCATAAATATGCAGTTTAAATGCAAATATCAGTATAGTGAAAGAAGCATGGTTTAGTTCTATTTAACCCATAGATAGGACCCTTATCAGGTGCTAACACTCCGGGCCAGAGTGGACCTGGGAGCGATGGCAATGAAGGAGTACTCCGCATTCCCCAAAGCTCCAACATTGCTGGAACCTCACCATCAGATTGTTTAGTGTCATATCCAGGACACTCGTTGGGGGGGGTGTCTTACCCCTCTGCAGAGAAGCAGTCGGTGTATTCTACAGCCCCAGCCAACCGGGCAAGATGATATTCTTCTTAGCACCATTATAAAAACTTGTTGTGATGACAAACTAGGATGTAAAAATTTTACAAATACAATAACACTAAATTTATCTACATTTTTAGTTAATTGAACTACTTTCTCATTTTGTTTTGTTTTTGTTTTGTTTTTTTTTAAATATTTTCAAACTATTACATTTTCTTTTAAATCTTCCAATAAGTTTTCCTTTTCCTTTTCCAAGCTGCTTTGGTCTTCTTGATGAAGTCTTGATATTTCCTCACGAATTCTGTCTAAACTCTCATCAAGTTCTTCTCTGTTAAACAAATAAACAAGAATATAAAACAGTTAAGAAAAGATATTTTAAAAACAGAAATATGTCAGAATAGTATCTAGCTCCTTCTCTTTCAATATATATATATATATATATATATATATATATATATATATATATAACAAATAAATAATGATGAACAGATAAATAAAAGAAAGTGAAAAAATAGATAAATACTTGGACTTTGCCAGAGAACTAAAAAAGCTGAAGAATATTAAGGTGAAGGAAATACCAATTGTAGTTGGTGTGCTTGGAACAGTCCCCAAGAGTTTGGAGAAGGGACAAGAAAAATTGAAAATCGGTGGAAGAATTGAGACCATCTAGACAGCAGCATTGCTGAGATCAGCCAGAATACTCAAAAGAGTCCTGGTAACTTGCTGTCACTCAGACACCAATGAAAGGCCACTAGCTAACACAGGTGAAAAAATTAATTAATAATAATAAAAATCAAAAAGTTCTAAAGCCTCATTCAAAAAGAAGAGTCATAGCTGAACAACTTTTGTTATGGTAACACATTACCACTTCTTATAAAACTAGAAAAACTAATTTAGATTTCTTTCTTAATTTCTGTGCAGGTGGGGTCCATCAAAGGTGAGAGGTGTGCAAGAAATTTAATATTTGAGCGAGTCTTAGAACTTTTTGAACGACTTCATAATATAGCCATATAAATAAGCATGCAGCATAAACTAGAGCATTCTTTTTAGAATGCTCCACAAACTAGATTACCCTTCCCATCATGCCACACACAACAGTATATAAAGTGATACTCACTTTGTGGGAACCTCTTGGTCTGATGATCGCATGTGAGAAACTGATAGTCACCACAAGATTAAGTTAACCTGAGTAAATATCTACTTTATTTAAAGAAACATATCCAAACAAATGTATCAATGAAATATACATATATTCTATGTAATTAGAGGCAAAAACATTGAGATAAACTTACTTTATATGTTGTTCTTTTTGTTTTTTTAATTTTTCAATTTCATCCATTTCTTCTTCCTCAATGTCTTTTTTCAACTTTGCCAATCTACTTTCTTTGTTCTGAAACAAAAGAAATGCTGAAAGGTCATTGCACACAAAACGGGGGGACATCACCACTATAGACGGAACCCCTCTTAAACTAGTAGACAAATTCACTTACCTAGGAAGCAGCGTCGCATCAACCGAAAAAGGACATCGACACGAGGTTAACGAAAGCATGGACAGCTATCAATAGGCTATCGATTATATGGAAGTCAGACCTGACCGATAAAATGAAACGCAGTTTCTTCCAGGCAGCGGTTGCATCGATACTGCTATATGGATGCACTACATGGATTCTAACAAAACGGCTGGAGAAGAAGCTAGACGGCAATTACACAAGAATGCTGCAAGCAATCTTGAACAAGTCCTGGCGGCAAAACCCCACAAGACACCAACTGTATGGCCACCTGCCTCCTATCACGAAAACTATTCAAGTTAGACGAACCAGACATGCAGGACACTGCTGGAGAAGCAGGGACGAACTCATAAGTGATGTACTCTTGTGGACCCCCACACATGGCCGGGCAAAAGCAGGATGACCAGCACGAACATACATTCAGCAACTATGTGAGGATACGGGATGTTGTCCAGAAGACCTGCCTGAGGCGATGAACGATAGGGAAAAGTGGCGAGGGAGGGTCAGGGATATCCGTGCTACCAGCACGACATGATGATGATGATGATGTTTTATTTGGAAGCAGAAGCCTAACTGGAATGACAAACAAAAAAAAAGTTTCCTTTTCTCAAAAATTACAGAAGAATGTGCTAAACACTTCCTTTCATGTATAATCATCTGTTTTGTGATGGCTGTTAGATATATTTAAAGAAATTAGAAATGTGGGAAGAGAATTATTTCTTAATAGTATTTTACAAGTTATATACCATATTTAATGGGGTGCAAAACTTACTAATTCTCTCACTCTCCCCAAAAAGGTCACCCTGACTCTTATTTACAAAGTTAAGGTACTTGGTGAGCTAATGTTTACCCAGACACCAGAGACTACCAATACTATTATCTAGCATAACTCCATAATACAATATTAAAAGTAAATGGCGGAATGACCTTATATGCCATCAAATGCAAAGCAGGTAAATATATATGTGGGTTTGTCTGTGTGTGTATATATATATATATGTGTGTAAACAAGGATGGGCTGAAAAGTTCATATGATAATGTCATATCTATAATTGACGACTTTTTTAACCAATGGGATCCAAGCACTGCAACATTGATGGAAGAAGAGGCACTATGTTGAAAAATAAAAGATACTCAACTTATGTACTTTTTAGCCAATCCTTCTATATATACTACATTTAAGTGTACTCTCTAAAAAAAAAAACAATGAGAGCACAGTGCCTGAAGTTGAAATGTACCATATGTGGACCTTTGTTTTTGTCAAGAGCAAGCACAATCAATCACCTCAAATCCAATCAGTTGAGGCAAAACCAAGCAGTTCACTATGTTACTACTATGTCCACCAAGGTACACCTACATTTGACTTGATTTGTAAATCAGCTGCTGATTTAATGAGGCATTTCAAAATACAAAAAGATATTTCTCAGCCAGCAATTTGGAAGAATGGAAGGTTCAAGTGTTACCTGAGTGAATGTTCATGTAGGTTGGAGGATGGATTGAAAAGTCAAATGCATCTATCTGGTTGAGCATTAATAAATGCAGAGAAGGCAATCTTCTGATAGAAAGGAACAAACACCATATATGTGGTTTTCATTCAACTATCTTACCTGAACATTTTTGTCGCGTTTCTTGTGGCATATCAAAAACTTGAAAAAAACTTTTTCTATTGATGATGACCTAACATTGAAACTAGTTGAGAACAAACAAAAAATGAATAACAAGAGATATTCCTTTTTGTCTTAGGTTTGTTTTTTTTTGTTTTTGTTTAATGACATGGCAATCTTCATGGGTTATTTAATGCTAAAGCCATTTTTGAAGAAGAATAGCAGTACTGCTATTTCACTCATAGCTAGGGAAGTAAGGAGGTTATCACCTTTCCCAGGGATATTAGTCCGAAAGTGAATGTAATAGCACAACTGGAGCTTAAAATTGTTAACTATGATGTTGCTGTCCAGCATGTTAGGGACTCCCTATATTTTACTTATCACTTTTGTTGATCTTTATATATATATATATATATATATATATACACACATTCACATACACATGCAATTCTAATTTAATTCACATATTTTTCGAATAAATAAATAAATAAAAACAAAACAAAGTAAAACCTGTCTCATCTCCATTTCGGTTTTTCTGATTTCTTCATCCATTTTCTCTTGTAATTCTTGAATTGCTTGTTTTTTTCTTGCTTCCAGTTTTTCTATTTCTTCTTCATCTTCATCTTCTTCTTCAATCTTCAGTTTGGAAGCTTCCAAATTTGCTCTTCTGAAAATACAAAACATTAGAGAAATGACAAACAAATATCAAAATCTGGCTGAATATTTGTTTCACAGTAACATTGTCTTCACAGGATGTACTGTAATAATTTTTATAGTTTCATGTTTCTATTTTGAACTCTGAAATGCAAACCTAAGCTATTATCTGACAAACATTGAAAAATCATTTTAATGCTGATCTGTCGTAAGTCACACTCATTCAATAATCTTTTAAATCACAATTTACATATACAGCATTGCCAGAAAAATATTTTTGATTTGCAATCTGATGCTATAACTAAACACAGAGCTCCTAAAGTAAATTTTAATAAGCTTACCAATAATAGTTATCCATCTTTCCATTAAAAAAAAGGGCTCTAAAACCTTTTATTAGTAGTATATTAGGCTTACAGGTTCAATGAGTTAAACAAATATTTTGTAATGTCCATATTTTTTATTGTATTTTTGCTTACAAATAAAATCTGTAATAACAATTATTGGTAAATCTATTTTTACCTGAGTTTATCTCCAGGTCGATTGACTGATTTTAATTGCATGTTAATCCATCTAGAGTTATTTTATGCTGAGAAGTTAGGAAATTGCATTCAATGTATATTTACATTTTTTGTGTAGTTGTTACTTAAGAGTTTTTTTGCACACAGTTATATGTATTCCTATCAAATAGGAATAATTTGCACACAGTTGTAGGGTTTCAAGTATCCCTATCTAATACTAATAACTATATGGTTTCAAGTGATTATTCAATAACAGACATTTGTTTTCACAGTTATATGGTTTCAGGTATCTCATAATAATCTTTAGTAAACAATTGTAGCTTCAAGCAACTATTCTTAATACAAATAATTTACAGCGATAGAGAATCAAGTATTTTTATCGAATACAAATCGTTTTTAAACAGAGCTTTTAGACTAATACAGGGTGTGGAAGCAAAATATAGAATAATTTTTAAAAAGCTTTTTTGTCTGATTAGTCTCATTTTTGAAAAAAACGCAATAAATCTAAATTTTCATGATTGGCTCTATTATTCAAGCACTTTTTTTATTAGAATTCAGCCGAATATGAGTGAGCAAGAAAAGGAATGACAAAGAACCTATGATTTGCTTAACACCAAAACCAAGCCAAAAAAATTTCTGAAATAATTTGCGTTTAGCCCAGACTATAACCCCCTTGGTTACACTCTATGAGGCATTTTAGAAAACAAAACAAATGCAACTTCCCATGCAAATATTGGTTCATTTAAGACTGCAACTGAGGAGGAATGGAATAAAATGTCTGAAGAATTTATTTGAAGGCATTCAAATCATTTTGAAAGCATGTTGATACAATGATTGAAAAAAATGGTGGCCATGTTGAGTAAATTTACTGTTTGTATCTATCTTCTTTTGTTGTTTATTTTTTTTAAATTAAAATTAATTTTGTTTTATAGTAGAGTCATTTATTATCATACAAGAATATTCCTAATTTTGCTTCTGTACTCTGTAGATGGGACCCAAGCAAGTACTATCACTCTGGGTTAGAGTGAACTTAAGACTATGGCAACGAAAAGACACTGTATACTCCCCAGAGCTCAAGAATTTAAGCCTTACTATCATATGCAGTTTAGAGTCATGCTCAGGACATCGCCTTTTTGGGTAGAGTTTTCTGCAGGGGGTACAGTCAGCATATTCTAAGCTCTGTTGAGAGGATGGATAGATTTGAAAAGAATTAGAAATTAGTTCAATTACCTTTCAACAGAAGCAGCTGCCAGATTGGATCTTATTGATCTTTCTTCATTGCTAGCTTCTCCAACTAATGGACTGATCATTTTTCCACCACTTTCATCTCGAGCTGAAGACTTCATGGATGATGTCCCTTCAAAATCCTAGCGAAAAGCAAAAAGCAAAAGTATTAACCTTAAATGAGAAAAATGCACACATGAAGAATCTCCACGTAGAATGAAAGGAACAAGACTGACTGGTCTGATTTTATGGCTCTTCATTCTCTTGATATACAATCAATGTACATGGATAAAATAATTAAAATCTACTGAATTTTATTTTATTTCTATGACAAAATTATTTTTGAAACATTGATGAATTTTTTTCAAAATGAATAGTGTCACATTTGCTTTGGAAAATAATTGCAATAAATTCAGCACAAGACTACAGTTAGATGTTAGCTCACTCTCTCTTGAGTTGTACGACTTTTTTTTTTATAGATAAATAGCAATGGTGAAACTGGGATTTCCATTTTCTTTACACAATGATGGAACTGATACTTCTAGTTTCTTTAAACTCAAGAACCAAATTACAACAAGTCATAATGTATCTAATTGTTTACAACAGGTTAAAGTGATATTAGTAGTGTTTTTTTAAATAGATTATTATGAAGAGAAGAATATTTTATAATACTAATGAGAAGTAATAATAAGAGTGGTAGTATCAATAATAATAATAATAATAATAATACTAACAACTACTACTACTAGCTGAACCCATATAAATTCCATGATTTATTTAATAAATACAAATAATAATATACAAAATATTTTTCAGAAAAGTAATTCCTGGTTTAGTGCCTTGATTTTCTTTCACGTTGACTTCAAAAATATATTTTAAACAATAAGCAAATCTTGAGGATTTTTAAATAAGTGTTGATATTTATAGACTCTCACTGCATTCCCATATTTTTAATCGCATCAATCTGATATCTGGTTACAGAAATTTGATGTTTGTATGTCTACTTTATTTTTTTTTTAGTAACGCTAAATTATATAATTAGATGTATAAAAAAGCAATTGTTGGTTAAAATTTCAATACTGCTGTAGTGTTTCAGTGAAAGTGAGAGAGCATGGTGGAGAGCAGTTGGCTGGGACAGGTGTTGTGGCAAAGTTATCACAAGAAGAGCTTGTGAGCTAAGAATTAATTCCATAACCTGGTTTGCCTGCTGACACATGTATTAAAATCCTTGGTGTGTGGGTATGGGAAATAGTCTATTCCTTTCATCCTTTGTGTGACACATACCAAATTATGAAGGTAGGTTGGTAGTTACAATAGTATTGGTATACATATAGCTTGATTAGCAATTATCATTGCCGCTTAAATTTTTAAACAATCTGATCTACCTCATTTTATTCAAAAGTATTAATAAATGAACATAATTAGTGCTGAGTTGATTTTGAACCAAGTGAGATACAATTTCTATTTTCTTTTAAATACCATAAAATTATTCAAATTTAAAATTTATAAACATATGGATTATTGTCAAATAATAGATTTAACCAAACACATTTGTAATAATCCAAGTTTACTCTAACAAAATGTGTTGGATTGTTTAGGGGGAGGGGACCACGTGGAGTATCAGCTGTCTACAAATTGTCAGCAAATATTTATAGACTTACTCATCAGGAGCAGCAATAGATTGGCCAATCAAAGATGACTAAAGGATATATGAGCAACAACAAATACCATTATGTGTTCTGGGCATGTTACTTTGAAGGTGTACATTTTATATTACACAACTTAAAACAAGATGGTTACTCAAATTCCAACAGGTTATGAGCCCAGGGCAGCAAAACTTTTTTTGATGGCAATGAATCCAAGTATGAGTTGTTGGAAGTGAAGTTCCTAGAATATCTTAGAATTCAACATTTACACAAAATTATACTGTCCCCAACAGATCAAAGTGATGATATGGACTTTGTAGAAAAAAATGCTACCGTCTTTGCTGAGCTCATTCAGTATTCAGACGATAAAAGCCTGTCATTAGTAATAAGAAATGCACAAGAAAATGGAAGAAAAGCCTTAACAATATTAAGAGAACATTATTTGTCAAAAGGAAAGCTGAAAGTTATTTCCCTATATACAGAGCTAACATCTTTGAGAAGATTAGAATCAGAGTCTATTACAGGCTATATGATAAGGGCAGGGAAGATTTCTAACACTCTGAAAGAAGCAAGGGAAGTTATAAGAGACAGACTTTTGATTGCCATGGTACCCAAATTTTAAACCTTTTACAACGGATATAACCCAGAAGAAGAAAACCATGACCTTTTCTGAATTTAAGGTGTGTTTAAGAAGTTATGAAGAAACAGAGTGTATGTGTTAACCCCCAGATGAATCTAACAATATATTACAAATGAAGACCACATTTAAAAAGATTAACCCAAGGAATAAACTTGGGGTAAGTACCCATTCTTGCTATGACCATAAATCAACAAATAATAATTATATCAATTACCAGAAACCTCAGCATAGTAGAGAGGACTATAAAATTTCCCCCAAGGGAAGATAAATATTATTTGTTACATTTGTGGGAAGAGAGGACACAAAGCATTTCAATGTAAAAACTGAAAGCAAACAGATTTTTGTCAGAATATACAAACCTACGTTTTTGCTTTAAGATATGATATTATTTCGGACAAGAATAATTTATTAGTTGACTGCAAGGCTACCAAAGTGTAGGGAAGGGTGCTACTCCATTCCCTGGATTGCTCCACTTTACCCTTGATCCTTACCTTATAATACTGAGTGTTAAGCAAGGTGCTATCAAGTACCATTTTTGAGTCTTTTGGTATGACTTGACCCGGGATTGAACTCTGGTCTCCCAGACCACTAGCGAACAATCTACTCATTAGGCCAATGATTTGGCATAAAATCTTGGTTGGTTGGGTTTTACGGCATGCCAACCCATCGGGTTATTTTATGCCAAAAATGTTTTTATTTATTATTTTTATTAGGTATAATTTTTATGCGTATAGTTATTTGAACGCTATAAACAAGTACCAACGACATCAAAATAAAATGATATGCAGTCTTGAATTGTCTGCTGAAGTCAGCATTTGATTTTTTATATAATTAATTTGTAGGTCTATGAGCGTACAGCCTTGATAGAAGGCCAATTCTTTTCAGGAATTCTATTATGTTTTTAGGATTTATTTTAGGCCACTGTAACAAATCTGATATTAAAAAGTTACCCAACTTAGTAAAAGGAATGAAGATAAAAATGACACCAAATTATACTCTTAACTGTGATACATGTATTCAAGGGAAGATGTTTAATGACAGAAATAAGATTTTGGATTGCAAGGCAACAAAAATCCTTGCACTTGTACACAATGATTTAGCAGGCCCTATTCAACCCTTAGCAAAAGATGGTTATAAATATGTACTTGATTTTATTGATGACTATTTTAGCCTTACAATGTTATATTTCTTAAAACACCAGTCCCACACTTTGCTTGCTATAAGAAAATATCTTGCTGACATCGCCCCTTACAGCCATGTAAAATGTTTATGGACAGACAACGGAACGGAGTTCACTTCTGAACCTTTTCAATGGTTACTTGTGCTTAATAGAAAGGAGAGAGCTATTTTATGGCACATTTGAATGTTCTATTGTGCACACATGGGCCAGCCCATTCCCCAGGTTCCAACTAGCTGCTGGTCTTTGAGTGGATATATTTGAGTAGAAATATCAGCTTCAGTTTAATAGTAGCACAGGCTCTGTATTTTGTGGAGTCCTGGCCCACTGGGTCGGGAGGTACTTCAGCCGGCCATTTTGCTTGAAACACAGATCAGGTAAGGTGTGTTTTGGCTTTTGTGGCAGTCGGTCAAGGCCACATGACATGGGTTCTAGGAAGCCGGTATTCATATCATGTGCTAAGACTGGCCCTCCTCAAGCCTCAGGGGGCTGTCCCCGCTGGCTCTAACCATCTCCGAAGGGGTTAGGTTTATTGCTCAACACTCCTTTTTAGAGTAATGTTGATGGGACCAAGACATTTTTGGGAATGCTGGGTGTGTCTGGGCAACAGCTCTGCACTCAGACCCACCCTAAAAAAGCCTTGGAGCGCTTGACATATATCAGGCTCTGTATTGACTTTTGGCACACTGAGTCAGGACATACTTTGGCTGACCTTGGTACATGATGTGGGTTGGGTGTGTCTTAGCTTTCGTGGTAGTCAGTCCAGGCTGCCTGACATGGGTACCAGGTAAGTCTGACATTCATGTCATATGGCTAAGACCAACTCTCCTTGGGCCTCAGGGGCCCATCTCCCAGGCTCTCACTTGCTTTGGCAAGCGTTGTGCCACATTTTGGTATTTGTGGGATACTGAATAAATACTGGGTCTGTATTGAGTTACAGCCTGTTTTATTTTTGCCTGCTAACTGGATGCTAGTAGGGACCCCTTGGCTAGTAAGTGTTATTGTGATTCTACATGGATCAGCTAATTTTATATCAGGGTTTCCAACCTGGAGAATAAAAAAATCAGTCTCATTACTTTTATAGCTGTTGAGATATACACATATCAATTTTTGCAATGTGAACTAGATTTTACAAGCAAATTGTGAGTACCTTCTTATAGTTACACTAGGTTAATATTTACATCAGTGACTCAAGTAAAGAATGTCCCAGTGACTAGTTTGGATTGAAAAATGAATAATTTCAACATGTCTGGCATGGCAATGTTGTCATGGTTTTGGTTGACAGGTTGGTGGCTAAAAAAGAATATTACTTTAAGTAATCTAAAGTGAATTTATGGAGAACTGGATTGTTTGACAGGTACCATTGAAAATAACAATACGAAATACAGCATTGGAACTTAAGTCACTTCATGATATGATGGAAAACAAATCCAAGAGGTTGAGATAAAAAGGAGTTGTTTTTTTTTTTAAACTGAGGCAAGAGCAGAAATAGAAAAGAAACAAACACTCAAAGATATGGAATGAAAATTCCTCCCTCTCTCTCTCTCTCTCTTTTTCGTTTGTTAGTGTAAGCCATGTACAACTGCCATAAATTCAACTTCATTGACAAGTAGAACTTCAATTTGCTCAAAGATGACACAATGTTTCAAGTCATAGGAATGGGAGATTCACTTCTTCATGTATCGTCCACATAGAATGACCTATATACCTCTTACGGGCCAGGCATTATGCTAAATGTATACATTATTTATATATCTTGCATCCATCTCTCGTGTAGTTCTCAAGACATCAACACTGTAATAAACTTACAAGAGTCCTGTGTCCCAGTTGTCATTTTCTTTGGCTTTTCTCGCCATCAGACAATCCCCCTCATCAACCCCTTGATGTTTGAGCCCAGATAAGATATAGAGATACTATTGCAGTTATTCATATCAAATTAGCTTATTAATTGTGCAGTGCAATTTAATTACCCTACACCATAAATTATTTTGTATGTTATAAATTAACAGAATGTCAAACAAAGCTTAAATATTCAAGAAATCATGTTACAATTCTTTTAGAGTGTGCATCAATCATTCACTTCTCCTGTTTTTCTCTTTTTAGTACCATGAATACCTTTAATATAACAGCCTTTTCCAGATAAACATAATCATGCTGTAAATGAAAACCAGGTTACTCACCAACAACAGGACTCCTGATGAACATTTCAATAAAATAAAGACAAAAAAAATCAAAGCAATAAAGATAAGGATATTAGTTAAAATAAAGTAAGTAACTTAACTGCATTAAATAGAGAAAAATGGTCAAGAGATTGATTTCAATCAGGTTTTTGAGGAAAAGTATTGTGGATTAAAATGGAAAACTTTGAATGAAGAGTAACAATTTGCTATCACAATTGTTACAAAAGAAGCATAAAGGCAATTAAAAAATGGACAAAGAAATATTGTTGATTTTTAATTTCACTCAAAGTTTTTCAAGATCAATTAAAATATTAGTTGTATTAGAATGCAAGAAATGCTTTTATTCTCTGGTTGAGGGGTGTCAATTCAGTCATATAATTGATTGATTTTAATGGCATCTCAAAACATCTAGGGTTATTTTATGTCCAGTGTTTAGGGAATTGCATTAATATCTACATTTTTTTGTGTAGTTATTTCTTAAGAATTTTTTGCACATGGTTAAAATCAAGTATTCTTATCTAACACAAATAATTTGCATAGAGTTGTATGGTTTTAAATATTGCTATCTAATACTAATAATCATATGGTTTCAAGTAATTATCTTATTTATATAAAATACGTTATTTTTTTTATTCTAAGAATTTAACATAAGTCATTTGTTTGCATACAGTTAAATGATTATACATATATAGTTTGTAGGTAATTTTATTTTTTAAATGAGTTAGAACTAATTTGTTTGCACACGAGTATTGGTATTGTTTCAACACAGTTAAATGGTTTCAATTATTACAATTTAACATTAATATTTCTATCTAATATTAATTCTATTCAACATCACTTATTTGTTAGCATACAGTTAAATTGTTCTAAGTATTGCCACTTATCACTAACATTTCAATTAAACATCAGTCATTTGTTTACATACAGGTAAATGCTCAAACACTTCTATTTCTAACAATTCGATTTAATATTAGTCATTTGTTTGCATACAGTTTAAACGTCAAATGTTATTTGACCAATCAGGTGCAACCATTCAGGGCCAGAGAGGACCTGGGAGCAATGGCAATGAAGAGGGAAGCTCCATCATTACTGGAACCTCACCATCAGATTATTTAGAGTTATATGCAGGATATTCATTGCCAGGGGTTTTACCCCTCTGCAGAGATGCAGTTGGTGTATTTTACAGCCCCAGCTGACAGGGCTCATGATGAGAGTGATTATGTAAACAGTTTCATTATGAACTTAATGATAAATCAATTCATCTTTTTTTAAAAGTAATTCTCTTGGAAAGCCGTTAACTGAAGACATTGTTCCTACTCCTGAAACCTGTAGCCTTGCAGAGTCTCAAAGAAAATTGGTGGAGATAAAGATGAGATGATGTGTTCCCATCAGGGAAAGGAAAAAGTCAGACACCTGGTTACAGAAAAATACCACTTGCTTTATTATCTGTACTGTAACCACCCTCTGGATTGGTCTCAAAAATAGGGAGGCATGAAGTGGTATTCTTGAGTTGATGAAGGAAAGATCTTGTTTTATAAATCATAGCCCGCTTTCAATTGGGGTGGGGGTGGAGAGCGGATTTCATTAGCCTCAAAATTGAAGTTGTTCCTTTTCACTTTGCCAAGAGCTCATTAACTGTCTGAACCTTTTAAAAAATTCCCAACTCCCAAGTGACTGTTTCTTACACTAACTGGAAGAATTCTTGAGGTTGAACTTTCGTTGTTAGTCAAAGTTATGCATCAGGTTCATTGGTGGTGGGAGGCAGCCACTTTATAACAAAACAGAGCTGGAAGTCTTCAACTGACACTGCCTTCAGTTGGTCTATCACAACCTGTTGTATGTTCTCAACAACTTCCAAAAGACAACCATGTGCTATATAATTATGGAATGATTTTTTTTATATTAATCATTTTTCGTTAATTATATTTTATCATTCGGTTTGGTTGGGCTTTGAACTATTCAGCTATTAGTGCAGGTGCACACACATTGAGTACAGTTCACACTCACGCGCAGAGAATATGACAATCACAAATGTCATGATAAAAACCCCAGATAGGAAATGAGACTGGGGTGTGAATGACGTCATGCCCGGAAGTGATAGACTGAGCATTTGGTCATTTTGAAAAAGCAGTTAGTTGATATTTGACTCAGGGCCGGGCCAGTCAAGCTGGGGAGTTGACTGCAGGTGATGTCGGAATGGTCAGCATAGTAAAAATTGTGTGTCTCTCTCTCTCCTCGTGTCGAAAAACTAAAGTCAAGAAGTAAATAAACGTTTCGTACCTGAACAACGGAGAGTCGTCAGCGTTTCATATTTCCCTGCATCTGTATATTTTACACATAGAGCAGGGTTTTGATTTTAGGGAAACAGGAAAGAGTCACAAGGACTTAAATCAGAGGAGTAAGAAGATGGTGTTGTATAGGAATATTTTTTTGGGCCAAAACACTGACCACAGCATAATGCTGCTTGATATTCTTGGGTTGTATTTTTCTGACTCATTTAATCACATACTTGTAATAATCTATGTTTACTCAACAGAACATGAATTCTGAGAAACAAATATGAACTGAATGTTTTAGTATGTATTCAAGGTGAAAATGGATCAGTTAATTCTTAGTTAGGGTTTCCAATGTGAAGAATAAAAAATCAGTTTCATAACTTTTACACCTCTTGAGATATACGCATATCAAATTTTTTAATGCAAACTTGATTAATATATTCTGAAAATGGGAATTAAGAACATTTTGTCAAAATTAAATTTTTTTTTAAAACAGATAATATTCTTTTGCTGATCATAAGAATCAAATATAAATGGAGGTGCCTGTGGTGTAATGGTCATCGTCATAGGAAATGGACACAGCGACACAAGTTCAAATCCTGGACGAGACTGATAACATTTGATATAGCACTAATACCTTTGGGAAAGGTATGAATCAAATTATTCTCCCTCCAGCTATGGGTAAATAGTAGGGCAGACTGAGTTCTTCAGCCTTGGTGAGGCAACTAGCCTAGGAGAAGGAATACTCTGAATTCAAACCTGTTAAACTCCGCTTAAAAATTGACCTTGTGTCATATCCTGCCCGAGCGGAGGGGTCGGTAAATATGATAAGAATCAAATATAAAAGGATACATAAATGAATCTTAAGAATGAGAACAGAAGATATGAAAAAACAAATCTGTTTTGGATATTTTACAACTGTATTGAGAAATGCCAAGAGACTTGTTTCTTGCAAGTCACATCTTTCTGACGGATGTCAAAACAGCACTTTCAAAACAGAGCTTGTCTCCTCATATCAACAAAGGCAAATGAAACTTATTTCTCTTCTCCCTCTGTCTCTTTCTCTCACCCACAAAATTCCATATTATATACTCCAACCAAGTCATTCTCATTCTAGTTCTCTTCCAGTGCTCAGTGATGAACTATGTCACTTTGGATGAATCCTTATATACACAATGAGTCATGCATATGAATCACAATTCAATTGTCCACTTTCATAAAGACAAATGAAACACAGTATTCTTTTTGCTTCAGATAGGTGAAAGTTGTCACAGTAACTTTCCAAGATATTAAAAAAAATCTAATTAGAATTTAAAGTTATAACTAAAGCACAGCAAAGAAAATTTGGTTGAAAGATGTAAATCTTGTAATCTTCTGTGATATTTGGCATATTGGTTCCTATAAATTAATTTTAAAATGGTTTTTTCGGTGTCGGTTTTGAATATTTTTTGTACAAGTTAGAAGAGAATAAATACTGCTAATTTTTTTTCAAATCATTCAAAAATATGTAACAAAAAAAAAAAAAAAAAAAAAAAAAAGAAATGGAAAAGTAGGGAGTTCCGTACCTTTTCCAAAGATCCACGCACTGCCAATTCGAGATTCTCAATATCCATTATTTTTTCTGACAGTCCTTTATCAATGCCAAAATCCTGAAAAGTAAAAGATCAATGATTAAAAAAAATATTCTTGTAATATCATAAATACATTTAAACCATAGCATTTTCAGATTTTCAGTCATTAGAAAAAAAAATCAACAAAGTTAGGATATCATCATAAAAATTACTCTAATGCTCTTTGATATCTATTTTGGTAAATAAAATAATAAGTATGGTGGTTTGGCTTTTTTTAATGTCATATTAACCTTCAGGGGTTATTTAATGCCAAAGCCATCCTTGTAAAAAAGACAGTAGTGGTGCTATTTAACCCATATATAGTGGGGATAAGAAGGATCATACCTTTCCCATGGGTATTAGTCTGAAAATGAACATAATATCACAACTGGAGTTTGAACTCACTATGATGTCCCTGCCCAGCATGTTATCCATTACACTCCCTACTATTTTGGTTTGGTTTGGTTTCTGTGTTTAATGGCATATCAACCTTTATGAGTTATCTTATGCCAAAGGCTTCTTTGTAGAAGAGCAATAATGGTACTATTTAAGGTTTCTTTGTTTAATGTCATATCAACCTTTATGGGTTATCTTATGCCAAAGGCTTCTTTGTAGAAGAGCAGTAGTGATACTATTTAAGGTTTCTTTGTTTAATGGCATATCAACCTTTATGAGTTATCTTATGCCAAAGGCTTCTTTGTAGAAGAGCAGTAATGGTACTATTTAAGGTTTCTTTGTTTAATGTCATATCAACCTTTATGGGTTATCTTATGCCAAAGGCTTCTTTGTAGAAGAGCAGTAGTGGTACTATTTAAGGTTTCTTTGTTTAATGGCATATCAACCTTTACGGGTTATCTTATGCCAAAGGCTTCTTTGTAGAAGAGCAGTAGTGGTACTATTTAACCTATAATTGGTCTGATAAGAGGGGATCATATGTTTACTAAGAATTTTAGTCCAAAAGTGAATATCATGACTGGAGTTCAAACTTGCTTACTCTGATATTGCTGTCCTGCATGTTAACCTCTGGCAGAATGTTGCAAGGATTATTGTTATTTATTAAGCTTTGCTTAGTTTTGTATACAGATTTTAAGTTGTTTACAGTACATGATGTCAGTAAGGGGGAGGCACTTGTAGCATAACAGTTATCAGCATAGGATATAAAATCAGCGACTTGAGTTCAAATCCTGGATGAGGCCATTTGTATTTCACTTCATGTCTATATGTATGTCCACAGACTGCAATTTCTTGTGTTCCTGCTGTGAGCATGATCTGTCTGAAATTTTCATCAAGAACCAATTTATCAGAGGGATAGCAAACGACACACTCCAAATGCACTTCAAACCGATCTACTATCAAAAGCCGGGGTGCTAAAATCTCTAGACCAGATTACTGTCATGCTGAAACATTTGAGTCAGCACTATGGGACCAAACTGCAATAAATGACACTTCAGGCATAGCTACAATCTGGATGTTGATGTTTCGCAGGCAAAAGAAAAACAAGACTGCACAGACCAACAGAGGCAATATTAGCACTAGCCACACTGCTACTCACAACAATAATATTGCTGAACAAGAACCCTGTTAAGTCTGCATAGGGTGTGGTAGTCACCAACATGGCACTCCAAGAACAAGTGCCCGCCGTTTGACATGTCCAGCGCAGAGTCAGACGTGCAACACTTGTGAACTTGAAATCCACTGGGCATCGCCCACACAAGTTTGAATCCTGTCTGCAGCGCTATGTTGGAATTCTGTCGTAAGGCTCAGTAGCAATGAGTCAGTGCTCACATGCATAATCATGAATTACGAGTTGAAGTGAGATTACATGGACATTGGGACGTTCCACTATTCAAAGGTGGCCAAGTCCATTCCCTGGACAGTGATTAGTCGCTGGCCAAGTGAGTGGACATATTAGTGTATATATATATATATATATACACCGGCTTACTTCAGTCATGTTACAGGTGTTACGGGTTCAGTATTGAGTTACTGCCCATTCTACTTTTTGTCTGCAAACCAGTTGCTAGCTGGGGCTCCTGAGCCGGTAAGTGTTGTTATTCTTGTTTATTCTGCACGTTATAGCAGTGACTTCTACACTATACTCTTGGGAAAGGCATGAATCCATCTCTTCATCATCTATAGGTAACTAGTAGTGCAGACTGGGTTTTTTAGCCTTGGTACATCAACCAGTCTAGGAGAAGAAAGCTCTTAATTCAAACCAGTTGTACTTCACTTAGAAAATGACCCTGTGTCAGATCCTATCCATGATGAAGGAGATTGAGTAAATACATACTCATCTAAGTATTGTACAGACGCACCACTGCTTAACTTTATCGATCTGATGGGAATTGGTACTTTCAGCATTACTTGACTGTAAGTCAATTATTTGTTAAACTTAGCTTAGTCTGGCACATAAGCCTCAAGTTACTCACAGTAGTACTTGCTGTTACTAAACAGTTACTCATCTAAGTACTAAATAGGCTCTTTGCTGTTTAACTTCAGTGATTCAGCAAGAGCCAGTGTTTTTTGTATAAGTCCAAAGTATAAAAGTTATTATAAATGAAATCACAAGATCAAATTCAAATTAAGTTCACTTTGTACTAATGGTCTTGAGAAAGGCATGAATCTATTTTTCCTTGTGCTCTGTCTCCTTACCAGAGACCTTTATACATGTTTGGTTACCAGTATGCTGCAATGAGTGAAGAGCAGTGTTACTTAGTGAGTATTTGGGCAAACTACTTTTCCATAAGTACTTTACCTGCACATGCAATAGCAGATATCCCTGCAAAAAAAAACCCCTCATGGTCAACCTTCACAAGAGTCAATAATAAAGATATATCAAACTAATGCATACCTTTGGTGTTTATCACACTAAGCCATCCTTTGAAAAAATATATTTGATGATCTAGGGCTTCTCAAATTTTTGACTAGATGTACCTCTTGAAACCAAATTTAATTTCCATTCATTCACAAATAAATTAATTGAATATTGCCAACATTTTTTCAAAGTCTCACTGGATGCCAAGATAAGAGGGGGTTAATACTTACAAAATTTTTGGTTTCAAGATTAAAATCTTTACAAAATACAGACAAGTAATTATAAATGGAATATTGAATCATATCATAATACCCACACCTACAAATACCTGGTAATATTGAAACTCACATAAGTGAAGATCTGGATTTTTTCAGTCAGAGTCGGATTTTTAATTAATGATAATTCAATCTTAAGTTTATTCATAAAAAATGTTACCATGGAGAAGAATTAAAATTTCACACACTGTATTTTAATTTTACTTTTTCATTATTTTCCTTTCTTTTTTTAATTTATAGTTTTATTCTTATTAAATAATCTTCTTTGAAAAAAATCATCTCATAACCTATTATAAAAAGTAATATTTTAGAATACATTGTTTTTAAATATTTTCTTTTATGAAAACATGACGTGTCATTAATGATGCCAAAAAGATCTGGTTCTTTCAAGTCAGAGCAAGACTGCTTGTTCATTTAAATGACCCTTGTGTTTTGAATAAACTGAATACAAATGATGGATTATTAGTGGCTATCACACCCAATCAGGTGTTCTATTTGGTCAGAACCAGATTATTCATTCATTTACATGACCTGTATATTTTGGACATGTTGCATGTGAAGAACATGTGCATGATATCTGGTAACTAGTCTACATGATCCAGCAATTTTTGTTATAAAGGGATTTATTAATGCAAACTAGTAAATTTACCCACTATAAGAGAATAAATACCTATTACCATGGACCCCTTCAGATGGATGAACAAAGGCAGGACAACCAGCTAGAACCTACATACAGCAGCTCTGTGCTGATACAGGATGTAGCCTTGAAGACCTGCCAGAAGCAATTGATGATAGAGAAGGGTGGGGAGATAGGGTCAGGGATATCCGTGCTGATGGCGTGACATGATGATGATGACCATGAATCAAAAATCCTGCGACAGTGTTGTTTAATAATTAGACAACTCACAAATCCAAGGGGTTCCCATTATAATTGACATCCATGATGATATTGTTGCTTCTATTCAAGAAGTGAGTAGATTCTAAGTAGTATTTCATATTTACCTCCATTATATTAAGAAATTGAAAAATTAAAAAATAATGTGAATGTAGATCCAAGAAAATTATCATTCAGTTGCAAATTGGACTGGAAACTGTTTCATTTTCTAAGAATATCTTAAGTGAATTGATGTGCTGTTTTTACTAAGTTACAGTTACATACATACATACAAACAAATGAACTAGCTGCTCTATCATTTGAGCTACAAAAAGCCATTTGTTTGCAGAAGCCTAAATCAAACAGCTTAAAATTATTCCTGATCAGTTCTTGATTTTGAGAAATTTGAGCTTTTGCAAACCAATGATTCTCCACAGCTAAGTTGGTAGAGCAGCTGGTGTATTTAATCAGGTATCCTCAAAGCAAAAGGAAACAAATTTGTCTTACTGAGAGTTTAGTCTTTATCATTTCCAACTTGTATAGTTCTCTGTTGGAGAATGACAATGAAAGAGAGTTATGATAAAAAAAAGTACAAAAATCCCCAACTAATCAAAATCAGGAAGAAATACTAGATTTGTCTAGATATACATAGTTTAATGTTAGGAATATGATCATATATACACACATGGTATAATAGTTACTGTCATAGGAAAAAGACATGGTGACCTGAGTTCAAATTCTGGATGAGGCTGTTTGAATTTCACATATCACTAAAACCTTTGGCAAAGGTATGAATTTGACTATTCTTCTTCCAGTTATGGGTAAATAGTGGAGAAGACAGGGTTTTTTAACCATCGTATGGCAACTGGTCTAAAAGGAAAACTCTGAATTAAAACCTGTCAAACTTTGCTTAAAATTGACCATATGTCACATCCTGATTGAGCCGAGAGGTAGGCAAATAAATACACACACATGAATGTGACTGAGGTAGTGGCATATTACTCACTGATATCAGGGCTTAGAAAAATGCTGGAATATCAAATACAGATTTTCAAATCAGACAGGATCTTCTTACTCAGAGGATTGGTGCAACACAATCTTCCAACTCCATTTTCCAACCAGTCATACTAAGTTTAAATTCAGTTAAAATATAAAACAGTCTATTAATTTTCTATATAGTTTGTGATCTATCATATCTTATTCTTGGAATGTAGATATTTCTGATCATAACCAAAAAAGATGAATACATAAGTTTCAACAACAGATAAACAATCTAAGGAAGAAAAAAAAAATAGGAGAAATGCCATAATATTTAATATAACAAAATAGAAAGAACATGCAACAAGAAATTAAGTTTTTATAAAACTTTTATTCAGTTCTAAAAAAACTGATACAAAAAAAGCTTTTATCCAGCATATGTGTCAAAGAATTGTGCAATCATTCAACCAAGTTTTTAAAAATTACAGGATAGATTATGAATCTAAGTGAGTAGATTTTAACAAATATACAATAATCACAGAAGAAAGATTTTAACAGCCTAAAAATTCCAATATTTATAACTCATTTCAAAAATTTAAACTGGGTCTTTTTAACTGAAAAGTTGAAGTGATCAGTTGTTAATATTTTTTTAATTATTTTGAACCATTTTAATTATCTAATTTTTTCAACAACATTTCAGCTGATCCATTTTTTTTTCAAGTTGAATGTATGCATTGCCAAGCTTTGCTTATAATCAAATCTATAATAAAATTCTGCTGTTGTAGCAATGTTTGTTAATTCATGTAGTTTTTTTTTATATGACACTGGTTATGGTGGTGATACAATATTTGTCGACTCTTAGTGCATTCAATTTTCTTTCTTTCTTTCAGAATACATTCACATGAAGAAGGTTGAAGACTAGATGGGTTGAAATATTGTGAAGAGATCCCCCCCCCCAAAAAAAAACATTTTAAAAAATCATTTTATATGAAACTGAGTCTTGGGGGAAAATTTCCGAAATAATATTTATGAATTTACTGTAAATTTCTACTATTCTCATTCGGTCAATTTGATAATTAAGTATGTGTGGAGGGGGGAAGATCATTTGTCATTAAATTTTATAAAAAGAATGACAAATAAGTTAATAGAAGTAATTCATTATACCATCTTCATTGTTGAAGATTATCTAACACTGAACAGGACAATGTTTTCTTTTTTCTTAGCAAGAAAATAGAATTTTGCTTCTTTTGTTGGGATTTTAGTCTCAAATTGAAACTCTTACAAATTTATTAACTCTATTATTTGCTCTGGTAAAAGATGAAAATGACAAAAATTAACCAAGAAAACTATTTTACAACAAAGTTAATAATCTTTCTAGAAAATAACTAAATCCAAATATTAGTTATAAAAAATCCTTAGAAATCACCATCATTGGGCAAAGTAAACGAAACTGAACTTTTACTTTGCTGATATCAAATATAAACAATAAATCCAAAGTTTTATGTTATTACAGGGAAATTGCAAATGAAAAGGAAACCATTAGGAGATTATTACTTAAAATCAATAGATTAACTTCCTTAATGAAACATTACAGACAATATAGCAGGAAAAAGAGTAACTAAGTTGTTCATCTGTATGACTATGTTTTTCCTTTATTAATGTATCTTAAATCTAAAGACAGAATCTTTTCAAATTCATAGTAATGGGATCCCATTTTCATGAATTCAAGTCAATTCTGTTCTGAATGTAGAATTTAAATGGTCTAAATGTTGGCAGATGAGAATGAACACACTTTCATTTGGAAAAGGCCAGTACATAAGTGGCATAACCATTAATAATTTCATCTTCATAATAAATATTAGTAAAATAATTTAAATACTTTCTAGTAAGTCAATAAAGTATTCAAAAAGATTTTTAATTCAATATTTATAAAAATATTAAAGTTATAAAAATTACTTTCTGTACTTAGTTTTTAAAGAAAAATTATCTGAAAGTTTATACAATTTAAATGCAAAAAAGTATAACAATTGTACTGTACTTATCTAATTCAGATATATATTCATTTTCAATCCATTTTAGTTACTAATAATTACTTCTACAGTAACTTTAATTTATCAGTCATAGTTATCTTTCGATTACTATTTTTCTTATCAATAGATGCCGTCCTTACCAATGAGTAGCAGTAGTTTCCTGATTAAACTGTTTGATCCTGGCTGTTGACCTATGAGACTCTACTGCCCACATTAGGTGAAGCACACCATTGACTCACTTTTGGATTCATTTGCCTTGCTTAACATCCACTATGCTGAATCAAAAAAGGAATTTTTCCAAGCTGTAGCAATGTCAGTACTACTGTATAGTTGAAATGCGAGGAGAAAAAGTTAGATGGGAACTACACAAGGAGGTTGCATGCTGTTTTGAACAAATGCTGGAAGTAGCATCCTCTAAAACAGTAGCTGTATGGCCATTTACCTCCCATCTCACAAACCATCCAAAAAAGGCAAGCAAGACATGCTGGGCTCTGCTGGAGAAGTAAGGACAAATGTGTTTGTCCTTACTTTTCCAGCAGATATTCTCCTATGGGCTCCTAGACATGAGCACACAAGTATTGTCTGATTAGAAAAAACTTTGTGCAGACACAGGGTGCCGTCTAGAGGATTTATCAAGTGCACTGGCTGATAATGATGGATGATAAGAGAGTCAAAGGAATTTGTGCTGTTGGCACACCTTGATGATGATGATGATGATAATGAAACTTATAAATAACCTTTGAAATATAGAAACTAATAGAAACTTTCAAAGAATTTGACAAAAAAAAATTCTTTTCTTTAAGTTTTAAGTTTGGAATTTTGAAAGTTAAATTGAATTTGATTGAAAGAATAAAATCACCGACAACATTAATGGATTTAGTTCTAAAAATGCTTTTGCTTTTGTAAACAATTTAATTACAGGTTCTTTTATCATTAAGTGATAAATAGATTATGTAAGTTGAATATAAATGGAAACCAAACATGCAATACCTTTTTGTAGAAATTGAAAAAAAAAAAATGAGTGATATTTTAGAAGAAAAAAAATCATGAATATCAACAAGTATCAAAATACAATTGTAATGTGCTACAGTTATCTAATTTGTTAATAAGCATATCTTTTGATTATTAATTCTACTAAATATATGATTTAGTTGTTAAAAAATTGTGGTTAAATGTCTGTATGTTCATAAATATAAATTCTTTGGTGAGATGTTTTGAAAAGATGCTAGTAAACAGTAGTAATTTGCAAATAAATGAATATTGCCTTGGATTTCCTTACAGCCTTGGATGTCAGGTAAATTACACAAAAGATGGAGGAAAATAAAATTTTACAGCATAACTATAGAAAGAGTGTGGATTTGAAAAATGGGACAAAGTTGTCATTTAAAGTTGTAGAATTCTTAGGTAAAACTAAAAGAATAATGATGAATTTAATTAGTATTGCATCACTTCAATTTTGTGCATGCCAATAATGTCAAAAAATTTTCTTTTGGTAGTAGCATTTTAGTGTCTATGAATCATTGGGTAAATATATTTGATATAAATTGTGAAGATGCAAATAAGATTTGAACATACAGACCATATTGTCTGGAGAGAAAGTACTGAATAAGATATAATAAACTCTAAAGATAAAGAGTTGTCATAACTTAAAGAAATTAATGCTAAATAACTAAAATCAATGCAAACGGCAAGACAATGGGTTGCCATAGAAACTGAAACTAGAAATACAACCAACAACAAGAAAATATTCAATACCAATTACATAACACAAGTCATTAACCTCTTTTTGTCATTTTATAAAAATGTCTGAGTTATCTTTTCTTTTTTGTTTTTGTTTTTCTTTGTTTAATGGCATAACAATATTTGTGGGTTATCTAATGCCCGAGTCATACCTGTAGAAAGACAGAAGTGGTACTATTTAACCCTTAGCTGGGGGGGTAAGGGCAAATCATACCTTTCCCAAGGGGCATTAGTCTGAAAGTGAACATAATAGCATGACTGGAGTTTGAACTTGCAGTCCAGCACGTTAGCCACCACACTATGAGGACCCCCCCCCTCGCCGCCCTTTATGTGATGGCAAACAAAATGAAATAATCATACTGGCACTAATTCCAATCAGTATTTAAAGGCAGCAGTAATAATTAATTTAGTTTAGAATAGTAAATAGAAAACATAGTAAATTATTAGTATTTAAGAAATGTTGCCAAAGGACATTAAATATTCTTGTAAAACTGGTTTTGCTGTGTATGTTGTCCATTACAATTTCAAAAGGATTCACTTCTTTTATATGATACTAAAATGACAATAGTTAATATATATGATAATAGCAAGTGATAAAAATGTTGCTATTGTTACTGACTTATTTATATTGTGTAAATATTTCAATCTGGGTTAAAAAAAAATATACCAAATTAAAAAGATGTTGTCTACTTTGTTAGAGTAAGTATGTGCCAAGTGCAACATATGTAACAAAGAATTAACAGATAACTACAGCTTCACATGAAAAAAATAAGATAAAGACATTTTTTTAGTATTCTTAATAGACAAAATGACTATATTTCATCTTATGCTCAAAAAGTAAATATTATCAAGTTTATTTTTCGAGATGAAGCATTGTTTAATTTTATTATTATCAATTTTGACTAGTATTCAATCTATGACAGCAAAGATGGGAAATAACAAATGATAAGCTCATCAGTAATATTCAAACCATTGCAAGTTCATAGTTCAGTTGGTAGAGCAGCTAGTGTGTTTAATCAGACTTTTTCAAAATAAAAGAGACTTAAGTTTCACAAAGAGTTTATTTACTATTTCCAGTTTAAGTTGTTCATTGCTGTTATAGATTGATGACTTGAGTGAGTTATAATAAAAACTAAATATGAAATAAAATATGAATCAAAATTACTACTACTACAACGACAACAAATAATAATAATAATAATAAATAAATAAAAAAAAACCCCAAAAACACAGTGTTTCTGATGAAAATGTAACATTTTCTGTGATTAAATTAAATTGAACAAAACATATTTTTTCAGATGATTTACTAAAAATAACTGATCCCCCACCCAACAAACTTTTTAATAAAACAAGCTAATATATTTCAATTATAATTTTCATCCATCAATGCATTAATTAAAAAGAATGATACTACTAAACATACAAACATAATTTTAATTCATAGTTTTCAATTTTAAAAGCTATTTTTAGAATAGCAATTAATATCAGAATTTCAATAGTAGCACCTTACAAAACACATGCATATGCACTAAAATATTACAATGAAAAATATTAGTTAATTAACATCATTATTTAAAAAAAATATGAAATGGTATAAGTCAGTCATTCACTCTCAAGTCTTAGTCACAAAACTGAATTCGTCCATAGCTAAATTTCCTTCGGTTTTTCATCATTTTTTCTTATTCTCCCATATGTGTAATCTTATAGAGAATTTATTTTATATCATGTCTCTCCTAAAACGTTATATTACAGTAAATTTGGGAAATATCCTTCCTTTTTTGAAAAAAAGCATCAACTTTCCAATAAGAGCTTACTAAGTTTTAATTGCAATGGTTTAAGTATATAAAAATATGAATATCTGAATAAATTAAGACATAATCCTTCATATTTCATTCACTCTTTATTCACCCCACTAGTTTCAATTACCCTTAGGAGAATCACTCATTGGTTTAAGAAGCACTGGCCTAAGTCATAACAAAGACATTCAAAATGACTAGCATTATCATATTACTTATTAAATTGAGATTATGCACAAAAAATAAAAATAAATAAAAACATGACTTAATATTGTAAATTGTGCAGATTCTTTTCATTGGCTATATGATATTTACTGTTAGATTTTTAATTCATTTTTCTTATACTTAATCAAAAGAATCAGTGAAAATGTCAAAGCACATATTGACCACATCAATACAAATCAAAGTTTTTAAAAATATATATAATGACCATGTTTATTTTTTACAGTTGTGTTGGTAATTATGATATTGGTTTAATAAAAACAAAATTGAATAATAAAAAGCATCACAAATAAATATTGAATAATGGAAATGGTAGTTATAAACAATAGTAAATGGTTTCATAAAGTAAAATCTCTTCATTATTAATGGTAAATTAAGGTTACATAATTGGAATTATTATTCAAGGTAGAGTAAAATATTAGAGAATAGGCAATAGAATTAATGGATCAGCTGTGATTATTGAAATAGGGAAAAAACTTCAAGGGAGCAATATCAATCTCTGGTAAGGCTGTACACATTTTTTAAGTATGAAGAAACAAATGAAAAAAATAATTCTTATCAATATGCCAATAAAAATGTCACAAAGCTACTAACATTCTGTTTAAAATTCTTTTTGGAATATTATGATGATATACATTTTATGAGTTTGCCAAGATGTATCAAGAGAATTAAGCAGTTTATTCAGTTTTCTGATCATGCTTATAATCGCCATTTTGAAAAATTTAAAGAGAGTTTTGTCATGGTGCATTTTTTGCAAAATTTAGTATATTTTCCAAATGAAATAAATGGTGCTAATGCCACTGAATAATTCTAAGCACCGTCAATAAGCACTGATAAAATTGTGAGGAGACAGAGTAACATTAAAATCTAAGGAATAATGTTTTGCTTTTTAATTAGTTTAACTATTTCATTTTTTTCCCATTCCCTGAGTGTTTAATTTTTTAATTAAAAAAATGTCCTGCTATTACATAATGAGAATATTTAAAATACATTAATAAAAAAATGAATGTGTAATTAAAACTTGTAATCATCACAGACAGAAAAGAAAAACAAAAAGGTGAATTATGAATGATTTTGTGATCTAATTGTAATGCTACTCTTCTATAATATTTCCAAACTTTTAAGGATGAAATTAATTGAATTTTTACAAAGATTCTCTATCCATTGAATGATTTTTCCAGCTGTCTCAAAAAGCCATGGTAATTTTTTAAAAAGAAAACTGTTGTTATATAACTGAGTGACAGTGGTAAATCAATGGTATGGCAGGTAGGGCATGTGCCCTGGGCACTACTTAATAGGGGGTGGGAGACACTAGAAGGTACTGGCAGTTGGGCCATGCATCTGTGTAAACTAAGGAGGTAGTCAAGAATTTTGTGCAAAATCTGTGAAATCTAAAAGTGCCATTTCTTTATTTCAGAGCATTGTGTGAGAAGAATATGAACTGATTTTATGGTAAAAATATCCAACAAATATGGATGTCAGCTGTTTAGACAAGGGTGAAATTCCAGTGCTTGCCATAAGCACCATAGGTGCTATTTTTTGTAGATATACCACAGTTGAGTGAGTTTAAACCCAGTTCTAGACTGTTATCAAAAGCAAGAATAAAATAAAGAAAAATATAAAGCAGACTGGAGACAGAATTCCAGAAAGTCTTAAAAAAAAAAAGAAAAAGCATTTATGAATAGAGTAGTGAGGAAAGCACTACATGTTAGGCTCAACATTTTAATCAAGAACAAAAAAACAAGCCCTGATCATTGTAAACAAATAAATGTAGCAGTTCACAGTAGCTTCATCAAAGCCAGGAAAAGAAGAGTATAGTGTGAATTTCTTTTTATACTTTTCACATACTCAAAGTAGCATCTCGTCCTTTGCGCTTCTATAAACCATCTATTAATACTAGCATCTTTATGAGTGATCATTTACAAAAGAATCCGTATCGTTGTGGAGACAATTGTTTCTTTTCAATAACAATCAGAGTAAAATCCTCTGTTGGACACAAATTCAATTTTAAAATTTGTGACAAATTATTGCAGAATAAGAATATTTAAAAGAGATAAATTGAAAAAAAAACATGTAAGTCACAACCAGAATAACACAAAGGCTTCTTTGGATTTCACTTAAATATATTGGAGATTGTCATGTCCCAATATACAGTATTTATACAGGTACAAAAAGTTGAGGTTATTTAAAAACCTATAGTTGAATATTTCCAGCAGATCCAACACCAATCTACTGTTTGTCTTAGTATTCAAGGAAAGAAACTCTTTTGTTAGATAGTTAAAGCAGACAAGGAATCAGTGATTAAATATTGACCCTCTGATTTCCTTTCCATAATTTTAATAGATGAAAAAGAGTCCTTTGAGTTTTTTTTTGGTTTTTTTTTTTGGAAAAAGGGACAACTTTAGGTATTTAAATAGAAAAGTGTGCAATACTGGCTGGAAATTCAGTTAAAGAGAACTTTTAAAGTTATTTCTGGTTACAACAGTAAGATAATTTGAAAAAGACAAGAACAAATTAGATCCAACCCAAGAGATCAAGTTTATCATGAAATAAATGTCTTCTTCAATACATGGACATAATTAGCACATATATTTTCATGTACAAATATAAGCAATATTTATACAGATTACTATAGCAAAATAAATTCAAAATTTTTTTTTTGAATGAAATGAAAAACAAAAAGACTGGGATAAGTACATGGGTGAGAAATTATAAGTGAAATTCTAAAGAATTATGAGTTAACCAACCATAAATAATTGCATCTAAATAAAAGTCAGATACTGATCCAAATACATTATAATTTTGGTCAAAATATATATTCATTGTTTAGAGATAAATTTGGTACATAGGCAATTGCTAAATTTCCATTTGCATTCATCTGAAAAGCATTGCTTTAGCTTTGAGTTTAAATTTTACAATTGTTTACATTGAATGTCTTGACTATTAATTCATTCTAAGCTGTGAAAAAGTAAATTATACTGACTTGGATTTCATTTACTTTTAAAAATACTCAGTGATAATATACATATGCAAAAGTAATGATAAATACATGTTTGATTATAGACAAATAAATTCAATCAGTGATGTACATATTTTTGTGCTAACATACAAATACAGGCATAAGTTTCTTGGACATACAAATCCATTGGACTGATATATATATATATATATATATATATATATATATATAAATACAAAGGATCATACAAAGAAGAGAACACCAACCGTATTCAACTGGAATAAGAATTCTTTGAGACCTTTACAACTAAGAAATCATTTGTAACATCATTATTATACAAATACATAGACAAACATAGATATACATGTAGATTCTCTCTTTCACACATACACACACACACACACACACACACACACACACACACACACACACACACACACACACACACACACTTTATATGTCTATCATATATGATTCTTTGATATACATTGGTAGACAAGTAGACAAAATGGGCACAGGATCTAAATAGAAGTCAATTTGATGTCTACTAGGGAGAATAGAAAAGAAGAAGGAAAAAAGGGAGAGGGGTGCAGAATTTTTATTCAGCAACTTCTTTATCATTGCCTCCTTTGTCCTTCTGGTGATGACGGTGATTGTTGTTGTTGTTATTGTTGTTGTTGTGTTGCTGATTAGCTTTCCTTTTGTTGATAAAGTTACTTGTGAAGCGGGAGAATATAAATTTCAGGCTCCTTTTCAGATCAATAAAAGAACTGCATTCTCTTTTCTGCATTTTGGTCTTGGTGCCCAATGACTGCAAAAAGAATTGCAGCTCTTTAACATATAATGAGAGAGAGAGAGAAAATTGACAAAGTCTGTAAACTTTGAAATGTTGGTAAACCTATAACTGTGGGTTGTATAACCATGATAAATATACTGAAAATGGCAGAAACATAGAAACACCTTTTATCAGTTAATTTTGTAATGTCAATTTTTTTTCTAAGTGAATTTCAGACTTAGAAATGAACAGTACAAAAATTATGTCTGACCAATGTAATTTCTACAAAAGAGCTAAAGTAAATGAGAAATATAAATGGTATTCTATTTTAAATTTATAAACAACCAAAGAGGCTTTCTGGATGTGTATATTTGCTTATTAATAAAAGAGATAACTATTGAATAAATATACATAGTTAAAAGTTTGCTGTCTATTGATAAAAAAAGCAATTAGTTTGTATAACAAATATTTTTTAAGATAATCTCCTTTGTCAATGCATTTAATTCAATGGTGACTATTAATCATACATTACAATCAAAAATAAATAGAAAGCCATTACATATTTTATGTTTGAATTCTGTATTATTTCAAGTATTCAAGAAAGTGACACAATTTTGGTGTACATCTTATATATGTGTGTGTGTGCATGCGAGTGTATGTGCATTATGACTGAACATTTTAAATACATATGTACATTTTTATAACTTTTATATATGAATTGTATTTGATATGTGCATTTATAATGTACCTATATGAGTTTGTACACATTTTCAAGTGTAAAATTTTGTTGTATGCATTGGCTGTCTATGAATGTAAGTAAGTTGGCCAACCATAGTCTAGGGCAGTCCAAAGGCTCCCTTTTCAATAGCTATTACACTGAGGTGTATGGGATGGCACTACTCCTTTCCCTGGATTCCTCCACTTACCCTTGATCCATACCTTATAATGCTGAGCATTAAGCAAGGAGGCATCAAGTACCATTTTTTGAGTCTTTGGTATGACTCGACCTGGGACTGAACCCAGAATTGAAGAAATATAAATGTTTATATTTATTTTTTATGCTTATGGGCATGTTGATACATGATTTGTAAATGTATTTTATGTAAATTTCTATTTGCATATCTATGTGTAGAATAAACAATGTAGTAAGAAAGATCGCAACACCCTGAATGTGTCTTTCAATTTACTCAAGATAAACCCTCACTGTGCTGATAAAATTCTAAATTTAGAAATACACCCCAAAAGCTGGTGATGTAACAAGCTAGACATATGCAAATCAGTTCTTGCAACTGCTTTCTACTGGTCTGTAAAATAAAATGTGTGTACCATGTCATATAAAATGTGAAGAATTACAGAAAGTACCAATCAAAATAAGTTAACTTGGTTCCCATGTGTCAAGTGCATATCTCAAGCAGTAACTGGATAACAGTATATAATCACATATACAGATCAATAGATGCAGGGTTCAAAATAAGAAGTATATCAACAACACTGATATATCCCTCTTGATTATTTATACAGATCTGTAATCTTGTATGTATATTTACGGGGGTGTCCTCGTGGTGTAATGGTTAAAGCGATAGACTGTGGAATCGTAGTAAGCGAGTTCGTACTCCAGTCGCGCTATTACATTCACTTTTGGGCAAATACTCTTGGGAAAGGTATGAACCCCCTTATCCTCCCAGCTATGGGTTAAATAGTACCACTACTGTTCTTCTAGGAGAATAGCTTTGGTGATAAATAACCTACAAAGGTTGATATGCCATTAAACAAAGAAACCGAAACCTGTATATTTACAAAGAAGAACTTTTGCTTGGATTGTTTTCATACTCTGTCCAGTGGCAAAAGCTAGGGGTGGCAGTACAACCTTAGCCAACAAAACTCTGGCATCATCCCTAGTTGGTGGCTGATGAGGAGAGGGTATTGCACATGTTCTCAAATGTTGTATGAAAAAATTTAAAAATTTACACATGATGATATGCGCCTCATTTTGGAATCTCTTTATTTTTTATTTGTTTTTGTGATCATTTATTATAATTCAACTAAATTATGTGAACATTTGAGAGGTGTATATATACTAACACACCAAAGTTTATGCATTTATGTATCTATGCATATCTGAAGATCATAGCCAAACTGAAAATCCCAGGGACCTCATTTTTAGCATAGATATTTACTTCACTTCAAAGTTTCACTATAGATGAGGTTGATCTTGAAGTTCATTTAGGATTATGGGAAGTTGTTAGATGGAAAAATATACAATTACTGACTAAATGGAGTTAGAAAAAAACTTTAATATGAAGAACAAAAATAGTTTTTGTCCTCATAAATAGTTGGACAAACAAGGTAAGATCTATGTTTCTCACATGGCCAGCTGTATGCTGGATGTTCACTAATAAGTAATGGGAAAAAAAAGACTGTATATATTTGTAAAAGATAGAACAAGAAATATTGCATACAAAGAAACTAATCAGAATTTTTTGTTGTGTTTAAAACTGTTTTATAGTTATATCATAAATCTTACAAAAAGATATCCTAGAATCATTAAATCAAAACATTTGTCTGGTATATTTTTTCCTAAACTAATTCCTTTGCTAAAATAGTACATTCTAAATCATTTCAAAAGAATATTAAAAACTAGGGTATATCAGTTAACTGAAAAAATCTTTAAATGCTGAAAACGTAAGTGAACATGATTTTGAGTTAAATCTCAATTAGGATTAATATATTTCATATATAAAGAATTTTTTTCTATTAAATATTATATTACAAAACAATAACTACTTATTTAATTTAGTGCAATCATCTTTATATAAGATTTTACCAATTTAATTTTGATGCATAAGTTGAAATACGATCTAAACCACCTAAGAAAGCCTACAATATAAGACAATTGTTAATCATTGTAGACAAGGGCGACCAGAAGGCTTCCTTTTCAATAGCTACAACACCAAGGTATAGGGGAGGGTGCTACTCCTTTCCCTGGATTGCTCCACTTTACCCTTGATATGTACCTTACATTGCTGAGTGTTAAGCAAGGAGGTATCAAGTACCATTTTTAAAGTCTTTGGTATGACGCGACCTGGGATTGAACCCAGGTCTCCTGGACCATTGGCAAACAAAAAAGATACAATCACTGGTTTAGAGATATTTTCCTGTTCTTGAATAGCAACAAAACAGATCAATAGGTTCAAAGTGAATCTCAAGATTGATTAATAAAAATAACTTAATCTTTTGAGGAAATTTATTTTTATCTTGTGATTAAAAATAGGGACAATTAGAAAGCACAATCTTTTGCTCAACAAGGATTCAAAATTGGTAAAATGCATTTCTAGTTCTCTAGATTTATGATAAGTCAGTTGTAGCTACTAATTTAAGGAGGATGTATTGAATAGTTATAATTTTTTAAAAGTAAATTTTCAAATACAAGAGTGAGTCAAAAGTTTTGCAGTATTTTAGTATGTGCTAATTTGCAGCATGTATATCATGTGACAGAAGCAATTCAAGCTAAGGTTGGTCTTATCAAAGTAGCTGGTGCATGGACATATGTATTGCTTCACGCCATGTGTGAGTCGAAACCACAAATGAAGTGCAATATAGTTCAATTCAGAATTTATGCTTCATGTATTTGAACTGGGCCATAACACTGCAGAAGCAACCAAAAACATTTGTGGTGCAAAAGGTAAAAGTGCAGTTGATCACAATACAGTAACCAGATGGTTGAAGAAATTTTGCTCAATTTGCTTTGATGATCAAGCAAACTCAGAGAGTATCAGGTGAGCTCGGCATCTCTCAGTTCAGTGTGGTTCATCCACTTCATGACCTCGGCAATCTGGTGTTGCTAAATTGTGACTCATGTTAACCAAAATATCACAAAATGTGACTCATGTTAGTATATTAAAGCAAAGGTAATTTTTATTATTCTAGACAAACTTTGAATCAAGATTAAGTTCAAACCTATAAAAAGTATGCCATCGTTCATTATATCAGTTATCTATTGTGCTTAGGTGAGTGAGCATTCTATTTTTCATAGATTTTACAAGAATTTGGACTCAGTTTAGGATAAACTGATTATTCATTATTATCTTATTTTGACTCATTTAAACCATATCAAATTTGTGCAAATATCGGCCAACTATAGTTTGATAAAAGAAATGTATTCTTGAATTGGACCAACTACATGTAAATCATATAAAAAGAATAAAATTTAAATTAATTGTATGAACATTTAGCATAAAAGCAAGTAGGTAAAACAACACAAAAACAATACTTGCTTTGTGATTTACAATGAAGGTTTTACATGCACAAGTGAACATACATACTGAGTTATAATTACAAAAGATTTGAGAATTATATGAACAAGTATTTAACACAAGAACAGCCCTAGTAATTGACAAGATGAAGAAGTAGCAAAAGTTGCAGCACTTTTTTCATTACATGTTTTTAAAATTTTAAGCCGAGTTAAATGTTGTCACTTAACCTTCTTCCTGACTGATGTTATTTCATATGAAGTATTGGTAATTATAACTAATATACACAGTTATCTATGAAGTATTTATCAATTTGTTTAGATTCATGGAGATGCTTGCAGTTTAATTTAAGAGCCACTGCAGCACTAGAACTCCACTAGCCAGTAACCCAAAGCTGACCCATTATTTTATAAGACACAGGGTGATTTTCTGAAACATTTTTTGGGAAAGAAAAAAAGAAGAAAAAAAAGTGTGTCTTATCGGTCATCAAATATGGTATATACCCTAACGTTTTATTCAAGATATAAGAACCTCTTTAATGGAAGAAGAAAAAAATTAATATTCTCCGATTTTATTGAATAAAATAATGCAGTAAGTATGTATGTAAAAGGGTTACATGTATGGATATTTTTTAGTTTGTTTGCATTTTAAATAAATAAAATCATATTTAAGAGCTAAGAAGAAAATCTGAAGATAGAAATAAATAAAAAGAGAACAGATAGAATTACAATAGAGGAGACTGACATATATAAATATAGCATTAAAAACAGTTCAATATCTTAATTCCTTACTTTGAAATCTTTCAATAATTTAAAATTACATGTATTAAAGAGGTTATTAAGAAAAAGAAGACATTAACAAAAATTCAATTCTACAAACACAAATGCATACATACATACATACATACATAAATATGCCAAAAGGATTTATACATAAAGATACATGCAAATATAGAGTTAGAGAAGGCCAAAAGCGGATACAGTTAGACAGCCACACAAAAATACACCAAAACATATAATTATATATGAAAATATAATTAATGTAACAAAGTAGATGAAAGCTGATGGAAACTATGATTTATTTAGAATACTAGCAGAGTACCTGTCAAAAATGATAGGAATATTTATGGTTTGGATTGATTTCTTTGTTTAATGGTATACCAACCTTCATGGGTTATTTAATCCCAAACCCATCCTTGTAGAACAGTAGTGGTACTAGGTGGTTCATATCTTTTCCAAAGCCCCAAAATTAATGTAATAATTCAACTGGAGTTCAAACTCACTTACTACAATGTCACACTTCAGCACCTCAGCCATTATGCCCCTACCCTGGATTATTTATGCACGACGAACATCTAGTATCTGTGTTCTTATTGAAGGAAAAGAAAGTGTTGGATTGCTGTTACTGTATTCTCTTAATTCGGATTAGGTTTACCTTTGTGACAGCAATTATTGAATTTACCATTTGATGGATGCACTGATGAAAAATAACTGGCAAATAATATTCATATGCCCACATGGATAAAACAATGAATTGTTATAACACTATTATTTTGAACTGGTTTGGTTTTCTTGGTTTAATAGCATATCAACTTTCATGGGTCATCTAATGCCAAAGCCATCCTTGTAGAAAGACAATAGTGGTACTATTTAACCTATAGCTCGGGGAGAAAAAAGGGGGTTTATATCTTTCATGAAAATATTAATCCAAAAGTGAATGTAATAGCATTACTGAGGTGCCCGTGGTGCAATGGTTATTGTCGTAAGAAATGGACACGGCGACACGAGTTCAAATCCTGGACGAGACTAATTGCATTTCACATAGCACTAATACCCTTGGGAAAGGTATGAATCCAATTATTCTCCCTCCAGCTATGGGTAAATAGTAAGACAGACTATGTTCTGCAGCCTTGGTGAGGCAACTAGTCTAGGAGAAGGAATACTCTGAATTCAAACCTGTTAAACTCTGCTTAAAAAATTGACCTTGTGTCATATCCTGCCCGAGTGGAGGGGTTGGGTAAATAAGGTAATAGCATTACTGAGGTTTGAACTTGGTTATTATGATGCTGTAGTATAGCACACCATAGGGACTTCTCCATTTTGAACAGAATGTGCTTGTAGTGTAACAGTTATCATCATAGAAATTGGAGTTCATTTGATGAGTTCAAATTCAGGACAAGGCTGTTTGTATTCGACTTAGTACTAATGTCCTTGGGAGAAGCAGGAATCCATCTTTTCTATCCCCAACTATGGATAAATAGTAGGGCAAACTGGGTTCTTAAGCTTTAGTAAGGCAACTGGTATAGAAGAAGGAAAAATTCTGAATTTAAAACTTTAGTAATGTTATTTAGAGAATCTGTGGCTGACTGGTGCACCATTCTTCTGTTATCAGCTCATCCAAAAAGTGTGGTTGATCCCACACAAGATTTCGCCCCTATAAAAGAAAAATCACCTGTGTAGTTAATTTGCTAAGCATCAATTTAGTTGTTGTCATCAAACTGATGGACAAACATTATTATTCTTACTTTGAACTTCAGTATTTCTTTTATTTGATGTCATAACTTTGTTTCTCTAAATATGATTTTCTTCACTTTCTGTATCAATAAAAGCCCTATATCAATCTCTTGCAGCTAATCTCCTTCTGTTTGTTTACTCTGTCCTTTGATTTTCCATCTTTCAACTTGGAGCCTGACTTCAGTTTCTTCTTGTGTTTCATTCTGTTGCCTTTGAGTAATTCTTGAATTTCTCTTCTTGAAATTTTGTCCTGTGTTTCTTCTTCTTATCTTGCAGCAGTTCTTCTGTTCAAATCACGTCTGGCATTGATTAGTTTTTGTGTTAACTGTCATTTTTTCCCTGCTGTTCAAAGATGAGCAATTTCTCTGCTTCTGTTTCATTTGTATTTCTCTGTTGCCTATTTATCTTACTGTCTCTTGTTCTTCTTTCAAGTCTATTTGGTTAGCTTTTTTTTTTCTTCACCAATCAATGGCTTCTTTCATTCATATCTTTCATGCTCAGTTATTATGAAGACTTCAACACATCAATATTAAAAAAGAAAAAAAGTGAATAATACCATGAGTCAATGTTGCTGTTAAAAAATAGACTTGAACTAAATTCAAAAATTGAAAGATATCATATCTACTTCAATTACGAAAAAAAAAAAAAACAAACCCTAAAACTTTCAGTTACTGAAAAAGAAAGAAAAGAAAAAAAATTCAAAAGAAAAATCAAGCCAAAATGAATAATCAAAATTTTTTTATTCAAAATAAATTAGGAATTATTTGCTAAATACAAATAAAAAAAAGTAACTAATATAATGAATTGGGCCTCCATGGCATAGTGGCTAATATGCTGGACTTGTATTGAGTAAGTTCAAACTAGATTTGTACCATTATCTTCACTTTCAAACTAATACCATTGAGAAAAGTGTAAAACTTCTTATCCTCCCAACTATGGATTAAATAGTATCACTACTGTTCTTCTACAAGGATGGATTTGGCATTGAATAACCCACAAAGGTTGATATGCCAGTGAACAAAGAAACCTTAAATAGTATCACTACTGTTTTTCTACAAGGATGGATTTGGCATTAAATAACCCACAAAGGTTGATATGCCAGTGAACAAAGAAACCTTAAATAGTATCACTACTGTTCTTCTACAAGGATGGATTTGGCATTGAATAACCCACAAAGGTTGATATGCCAGTGAACAAAGAAACCTTAAATAGTATCACTACTGTTTTTCTACAAGGATGGATTTGGCATTAAATAACCCATGAAGGTTGATATGCCAGTGAACAAAGAAACCTTAAATAGCATCACTACTGTTCTTCTACAAGGATGGATTTGGCATTAAATAACCCATGAAGGTTGATATGCCAGTGAACAAAGAAAACTTAAATAGCATCACTACCGTTCTTCTATAAGGATGGATTTAGCATTAAATAATTCATGAAGGTTGATATGCCATTAAAAAAAATACAAAGAAACCAAGAATATAATGAATTGATGTTCCAGTAAAAATGTAAACTTAAACTAAACTTTAAAAATAGAAAAACATATCTGCTTCTATTTAAAAAAAAAAGAAGCAACTAGTAGTAGTAATAATATTACTAGTGAAAATACAAGCACACACTTAAAGAGCCTTGCTTCACACTCAACAGACTGTTAAGTCTGTGTGTTTAAGTGCCCTCTTTCTTTTTTTCTATTGATATCAATGTGACACTTGGCTAATATATTCATTTTTCATAGCCTTCATGCTCTACATATATTTTTAGGGGTGCTACATAAGTGTAATCTTGGGAGGAAGGAAGTTTTTCTCTTAGAGGAGAAAAAAACCCCAACTCTCTAATTTGAGAAATAACATTATCATTTGTATGATGTATATAAGCTAATTATTTATTCTCGGGGCCAAGAAGGTTGCTATGTTCATAGCAAATTTTATACTTTCAGCATTTGAAGTTATGTTTGGTACCATGCTTCAATTATTTGGAACAGTTTACAGATTCTGACATAAATCTTATTTATTTTGTATTTTTTCCAATGATTTCTAATTAATATACCAATTCTATTATGATGTTAGTACACACCAGTGCAACTCAATAAATTCTTCTGTCCCTAGGTGTACATATTCAGGTGCAATAATACATTTGTATGTAGGTACAAGTGTGCCTATATGAGTATGTATGTGTATAGATGTAGCATATATATATATATATATATATATATATATATATATATATATATATATATATATATACACACACATTTGGGTGCAAGTATATTTGTGTGGGTGTGTGGGCATAAGTAGCATATATGTATGTACAAGGATGTGCGTATATAGTAGTACCAAAAGGATAGCTAAGTTCTTGATGGGGATGAAAGGGTTAATTTTTTAATGTCCATAACAAACTCAAGTCATCAGTGCTGGTACTGTTTGTAGACAAGAGTATAATTTTTAAAGGTATTTTAGTTCTGGGCAACCCAAGTTGGAGAAGCAGTTTTCTTTTCTGGAAGTCAGGGATCCATATATTCAAGGCAGCAGTCAGGAGTTATACAGAGCAGTGGTGGTTAGGGTACTAGATTGGGCTGGGGTTCTGAAGTGGAAAAAAAAAAAAAAAAAAAAAAATTTCTTTATTGTGGGGGAGGGGGGTCAACAATCAAGTCCAACACTTACTGGCAGAGTAATCTCTCTTTTCCTTCTGCCACTTCTCTTTTCTTTCTTCACTTTATAGGTCCGTCCATCTCTCTGTTTCACTATTTGGACAAACTGCTTCCTCTCTGATCTGCTGAAGTTTTTTCCATTTAGCCAACCCATCCGGCACTTAGCGGCATAATGCCGGAACCAATCAAAAGAGGGGGTGGAAAAGAATGGACACTCTCTGCCTCTCCTGTAAATCATCTGCTTCTGGTTCAATTCTGAGTCTCATTCTAACAGACGATGCACAGTGCAACCCTTATCCTTTTTTGTCACAGGTTAGCATGATGGCTGCTACAGGTTCCTACTCAACTCAACATTCACATTGATCAGAAGCAGAACAGAGGGAGGTCAAATCAATGGTAGTAAACAAAGTGTACTGCCAGTAGTAGTGGCAGTTCTATAGCAGCAGAGTTAGGAGTTGGCTGTAAGAAAAAATGGGATAGGAAACTGACCAGTGCCTAAGTATTTCAATTGCTGTCCACATTGTAATAGTGAGGGCCTACACTATCCCAAGGAGCATATGTCTCCTTCTACTAGAATAAATGAGAAGAGTGAATAAAAATTACTATATGTGTGTATTCTAGAATTTCTTTTTCTTTGTGGAGCTGACCTGTGGCTAAAACAGTGTTGACCAAAACCTGCAGCTAATTAATCTTCCTTAAAAACAAATACATGAGATTGAGGTTGTTTAGCAGGTGAAACTGCAGACAGTACATTGGGTTTGGTTTGGTTTGGTTTTATAGTATATCAGCCATTGTAGGTTATTTAATGCCAAATCCTGTTTATACATATATATCAAATATGTATGATTTATAAACACATTTTGCTGATAACATTTTAGAATAAACCTGAGCTCATTTTTTTTCACACAGTTAAATAGTTTCAGGTATTGCTATCCAATACAAATAATTCTATTAACTATTAATCATTTGTTTGCACACAGTTAAAAAATACAGTTAGTATTGCTATGTAAAAATAACAATTTACCATCAGTCATTTGTCTACACACATTTAAATAGAGTTACATGATATATAAGAGATTAGATTGTTAGTAATTTCATTTGTAAATGAGTTAGAACTAATTTGTTTGCACACTAGTATTGTGACATCTCTGAATGACATGTCTGCTCCAAGTGCACGTGTGTGAACACCTGTGCTCATGTTTGCACCTAACTAACCCATGCACTGAGCCGAATGGTTCTCAGTCTAACTAAACACAAAGGCAAGATATATAAAACGAAATCTCTCGGCCATTATATTACACGGTTGCAAGTATTGTTATTTAACACCAATCGTTCCATTCAACATTACTCATTCGTTTACACACAGTGAATTAGTTCTAAGTATTGCTATGTATCACTAACAATTCAATTAAACAGACATTTGTTTACACCCAGTTAAACGATCAAACAGTTCTATTTGGCATAAGTCATTTGTTTGCACTCAGTTTAAATGTCAAACAATTCTATTTAACCCATGAATAGGACCCTATCAAGTGCAACCATTCAGGGCCAGAGTGAACCTGGGAGCAATGGCAATGAAGAGGTACTCCACATTCCCCAAAGCTACCACATTACTGGAGCCTCAACATCAGATTGTTTAGTGTCATATCTAGGACACTCATTGGTAATGAGGGTCTTACCTCTCTGTAGAGATGCAGTTGGTGTATTCTACAGCCCCAGTCAACTGCATTTGTGGACAATACAGTAACATCAGTGAACTAAGAGTAAATGATGGAGAAGTTTACTAACAAAATTATTAAGTCTGGGATGAAGAAAATAAAGACTAAAAAGTAATTCAATGTCTACCAGGCTTTTCCACAACCTAAGAAGACATTACAAAATCTTTGTATCAGTATGAAAGAAAAAGGAGAAAAGGAAGCAAGTTTTTTCATTAAAAATTAAATTATTTATTCTGTATCTTTTAATTAAGTTTTCAATAAAAGTTATGACTTATGATTATTTCATTGGTTGAGATATGATAATGTACTATGGGTTTGGTATATTTTAAGCTGGAATATTAATATATATAATACATTTCTTTTGGTAAGTAAGTAAAGTTGGCGACCATAGTCGAGGGTAACCCGAAGGCTCCCTTTTCGATAGCTACTACACCAAGGTGTAGGGGAGGGCGCTACTCCTTTCCCTGGATTGCTCAACTTTACCCTTGATCCGTACCTTATAATGCTGAGTGTTAAGCAAGGAGGCATCAAGTACCATTTTTTGAGTTTTTGGTATGACGCGACCTGGGATTGAACCCAGGTCTCCCGGGCCATTGGCGAACACTCTAACCCCTAGGCCAATGAAAATCCATATCAGATGTTACTGTATAAGGACTTGGTTAGGTTAAGTTGGTTTTACAGCATATCAACCCTTCTTGGGCTGTTTAATGTCAAAATCATTTTTTTTTCAATCAATTAAAGTAACTATTTTTTATGCAAATAATTTATACAAAATTACATAGTTTCAAGTTACTAATCTTATTTAATAATAATAATAATGATTGTTTGCTCACAGTTATATGGTATCAAATAGTCTTACCTACCACCAATAATTTCAAAACAGATTTGACTCATAGATGAGAGCTGAACAGGTACTACTACTCTGGGTTAGAGTAGACCTGGGAGTAAAGGTAGTGAAGGGGTACTTTACACTTCCTAGATTTCCAGAACTGGAGCCTCACTACCAGATGCAGTTTCAGGATATACCCAGGATACTATATTAAGAAAGTATTATGAATGCTGCCATTGACATCCAAACAGAAAAGCTAACAGAATGACAAACAATTTTGGAGCTTTCTTGAATGGTTAAAAGAACTACTTCAAATGAATAGGGTTGTAGATTAAAATAAAAACATAATGATAACTATAAAGGTTGGCTGTAAGATCATGATGTAGCTATGGAATTCTAAATATCTATGGTTCCTTCTGCTTTAATACCAATATTACATATTAGTTGTTTATATTATAACACTAGATTGTTTGGACATTTCAAATCTTTCTTCAACTGATTTCTTTCACATGTGACTTCTTTTCTTATTATCACATTAAATGATGAAGAAGAAACTATTTTCATCTCTTTTCTTTTTACATTCTTTGCTTCTAGTTTTTGTCTGGGTCTAATGGCTACAAACTTAAGTGTTTACGGTTCAGTTGATGGAGCACATTTATATAATCTATCCTGAATGTAACAATTCTGCATTGCACACATGCATGTGATTGCCTCTCTCTCTCTCTTACTATCTCTCTCCAGTTCTCTTCTATTCAGTTTGTTATATAAATCCACAACTGATGCAATAAAACTACCTTCTTTAGTAGGAAAGAAAAAAAGTTGAATGTTTACATGGTTTTCTCTATTTTATGGACTCTAGCTAAAAGCAATAAACCAGATTTTTATCCAAAGTTAAAAATTGTATAATGATTTGGTTGCATCAGATGAAAATGATGCTAGTTGTCAGTTATGTACTTAATACTTTTTTTGCTGATCATTCTTTAAGATCAATATTTACCTACTGGATAGCAGGTGAAGATCTCTTCTATATTGGGTCAGTTTCACTCCGATTACTTCTTAATGGTAGGACAAGGGGATCTACATCATAAAGTAAATATGACCTCCCTTTGAATAAAATCATTTTATAACTGCATAGAAGTTGATGTTATCCCTTTTCCAATGATTAACTTTAGTGAGATGACAATATAAAAAAAATGACATATTGTTACTATTACTTAGAATATTCGGATGATTGATATCATCTTTATCAAAGATGAGGTAAATAGTCTGAATATTTTAAGTAATCATAATTATCAAGCTTTATCTCAGAAATTTAGACAAATAATGACATATTGTGTTCAGACATAGAAATTATGAGTAAGTTATTTAAAAATGTTACCACAATATAATAATTTATGAGTATATTAAAAACATACAGACAGACACACACTTAAGTTAGAATAACATAGACACCAGGGCTTCAGACTATTTTTTTTTTTCACCACTGACCAAGAATTGTTCCAAAAAACAATTTTAAACTCTTCTAAAATCAACATTTTTTTTTTGTTACTTTTTTACCATCTACAGTTGTTAGTAGCATAATAAAAACACCATTGAAATGTTTAGGAAATAAATTATATTTGTTTTGGTCTATTTAGTCTTGAAACTGTGTTCACTATATTTTTAGTTTAAGAAACAATAAAACACCAATTAAACAAGGAAATTTTTTCATTTTGAAAAGAAAAAAAGATTTAACTTGTGTGAAATATAGGCAAATTTTCAAGTCATTAACAGTGCCAGCTCAAGGTACTGGCAATTTGAGCAGTTTCTTGGAGTGTACCATGTGTTTAGGGGCACCATTAAGGTTCTTTCCTGGTGAAAATTTTATGATTATGCTTTAAAAGAGTGCTAAATATCTGCTCATCCAAGGTGCTAGCAACCATAGGCCTGGCTCTGGTCATTAAAAAAAGTCAAAAACAATATCTTTAATTGATTATACAAAAAGTATAGAGCAGTACCTTTATTCTTTGAAAAAAAAAAAAGTTCCCAGATTTGAACAAATTAAAAGCTAAAAAAAATTGCCCAAAAATGATGTAAAAATCTGCAAAAGTTTTTCAGCCTTTAATAGTCAGTTATACTTATTTAATTCTTTTATAACATTGACTGTCTCCAATGAAGGGACTCAGTATTCTCAACAGATATTCTAATATCCCCAGGACACCATTAATCTTGAACCCTGGTAGATACAGAGTCAAAGATGCTTGGTGACAGTTTTTCCCCCATGCCCATAACTTGGTCTGATGGTTGCATAGGTAAAAAACTAACTATCACCAAGAGCAGGGAATTTTGTGTCAAAATAAGATCCAGATATGCTCTATCACTAATATTGGGCAGTCTTTATCTATAAATATATCAAACTTTAATATCAATATACATACAAGTATGGGGTCTGTCTGGAAATGATCCCAGCCATTTTTAATATCTCAAGAACAAGTTGCATAGGTTTGATGTAACTTGGCAATCAGTCAACAGAGACATTACTGCATATATGGGAGCAGACACTCTCTCATTGAGTAACTCAGTTAGCAGTGATAGTCATTCTTTGCTAATTGAATAAGTGTTAAGATTAATATTTACTTATCTGGGAGCAGGTGAAGATCTCTTCTATTTTGGGCCGGTTCTTAAAGCTTTATATATGAATCCAATAACTAACTATAAAAGTTGAATTCTAATATGACTGTAAAATCAGGATGCAGCAATCAGTGATAATGTATTTCTCGATATCTATAGTTCATCTTTAGTAGGAAAGAAAAAAAGTTGAATGTTTACACAGTTTTCTCTATTTTATGGACTGGATAAGGAAAAGGATTTATTTTAATAAAAGGATAATAAAGATAATCATTTGTATTATAAAGTTATACCCAAGACACTATATATATATAACATGCATATATTTTTTTTCTCTGCATCTGTTTCATTTGTATTTCTCAGTTGCTTATTCAAAAAAGTCTGAATTTTATCTTTGCTGTCTGTTGTTGGTTTTTGTCTTAGTCTCTTTGCTTAGCTTTCCTTTTCTTCACTAATCAATGCTTTCTTTCATTCAAATCTAACACATTTGCCTTATAATACAAAACAAATGGTATGTATTGTGTGACCTTCACACTGAATATGGATTCAGCTACCAGAGTTCAAATACTGAACAAGGCTGTTTGCATTTCACATAATGCTAAAAGACTTGAGAAAGGAATGAAAAATTCTTTCAGCTATGGATAAATAGTAGAAAAGAGTGGGTTCTTTAATTTTGCTATGGCAACCAGTCTAGGAGAAGGAAAACTTTGAATTTAAATTAGTTGTAGACCTGGAGAGGGATAGGCTCTGACAGGTTGTTCTTGCCCAAGAAACACTATATGAGTGGCATTCTCATGATCAAATCAGGTTACAGGGCCAGTGAAAGACCAATGCTTTGAATTTGGTTAGAAATCTGTTGAAAGTAATATTGTTCTTGGTTTGGATAGCTAAACACTTCAGTTGACAGAAGTTAAATCATAAAAAACAAACAAGTTTCAAAAGATGAGTTTTATTTCCTATAAATATAAAAACTATGTTATCTCTCTTGATCATGTAAAAAGAAAGATTTTGTCTGGCCTCAAAGGTAATTGTTGTTGCTGGTGAAATGTGAATATTTATAAGAAATTTATTGAGAAAGGATGTAAGAAATTCCACAATTTTGATTCACTAACTAAAATTATATAAGTTAACCCTAAATCAGACATGAGCAATTTTTTTTTGAGAAGCGGGCCACATTAGATATGGTTCATTATCAGGTGGGCACATTAGACATGGCTTATCATCAGGTGGTCCACATTAAACATGGTTCATCATCAAGCAGGCTACATTAGATATTTCTCATCATCAGTTGAGCCACATTATATATGGCTCATCATCAGTTGAGCGGCATTAGACATGGCTCATCATCAAGTGGGCTTCACTATGAAATAAATCTAAGGTAATTTTATATTGAAGGTACCTCAACTATTTTCACCACAGAAGACCATACAGGTAAACATCTGCTGTAGAAATAGAGAAATTGATTTTCTTTCTCTTCAGCAAAAGGATCTTTTAAAAAAAAAAAAATATTGAAATCTTGGTAAAATATTACCACTGATATCAATATAATCAACACATGTTGCTACTGTGATATATTATGTTATAATTAAAAGGGGAAAAAATGAATTCTTGAAAAATCAAAGAACTTAATATGAAAATAATCTGTGTATTAAAGAAAAAATAGAATATTTTCATAGGTGAATCAAAATTTTATTAAAAGTATTTTCTTTAACTTACAGGTATATAGTTTAACAAATATTATTTTCCTCGTGAAATTAAGCAGGCCATTCACAAAGTACCACAGGCTGTAGTTTACCTATGACTGCCCTAAATAAGCTTTGCAAAATTGACATGAATCTGCGTTTGTTTGGTGATAATTTGTAATTATCCATTACATCAGGAGTTAACTTTTGCTCTAAGCAAAACTTGCATTTTGGTGCCCAATAATTGATATTTCCGTTGTAAACTAAAGTAAAATGTACAGATGTTGCTAGCAGTACTAAGATTTATAATTTTACAGTCAAAACAAATATACTTAACTCATTTTAAAAATAACCTACTTGGATTTATATATCAGCATATCTATGTATAAATTTATGTTAGTGAGTGTCTAACAACAATTCATGTGAATATTAAAACACATATAGAGAAGTGAAAAACATAAAAGATATACAGAAAAAAAAGAAAGAAGATAAATCAAATACATATAAGCAAGAAAAAGACATTTACAAATAGTGACATACAAACACCTATTTATTTGTACAATTATATAAGGATACAAATGAACACATGTAGATAAAGCCAAACAAAAAACAAATAGTTTAGAGAGGGGGAAGGTGTTCCAACATTATACCCAATTCAACAAAAGAATAGTAATTATATAACAATCAATCGTTTAAGAGTCATTAAATTTCGGTCAAACAACACGCCTCACATAAATGTAGAATATTACAAAATTTAATCGTTTATTACAATACAGAATTTTATTTATGCTGGGATATACAAAATAGGATTATATAAAATGTTCCAATTTATATGCAAGCAACCAAAAAGAATCCATTTGAAGTGATAAAAATGAATGAGAATAACCAAACAATAAAGATTAATTCAAAGAAATGAGACATAAAAGAAAATTTGATAAAATAGAAAAGTAGAAAAACTATAACATAGTTGATATAATTTCCATTTTTCTAAAGTTTTCATGCAGATTACTGCCTATAAAATATATTAAATCCAGAATTTGTTCAAGTGGTTAGAGATTCAAACAGTTATATCTTATTTCCTAAAGTTCATTCATTTTCATCCAAGAATGCATTCTTCCTATCTGCTTGTAGAAAAGTGACTTTTGAGGATGCTCCAAAGATTTTCAAATCTACTGAACATACAGGCCACTCCATAAGTTGGTCAATTCTTTTAAACCCTTATTTAGATAAACATTTAAATGTTGCAATAGTAGCATTAACTAAAACTTTATTGTGAATGTATATCACATAATATTTGCATGTGAATGCCTTCTAGTATATACCAAATAAAAATTCTTATAAGAAAAATAAAACCCAAAATTAAAGTATGTTCTAGAATAGGGCTCCTTAAATTTTTTATTCCTTGTAACCAAATTCAATTTTGATTCATCCTCCTTCAAAATAAATCAATTGAATATTGAATTACAAAGTATAACAAATTTACCAGTGTTTAATACAATTTACAAGAAAAGAACCAGTAAACTATAAATGCAGATATACTTTTAATTTTGGAATTATTTTTTAATTGGAAAGTTGCATTTGATGGGCACTGAGATCATGATTATTAAGTTGAAGGTTTGTACGTTTCAGCTGCAAATCAGTACATTCTATATTCAAAGAACTTCTCTGTTTAGCTAGTAAATAATGCATATGGGTAAATCCATTTTCCATCATATATGAACTTAGAAAACCTAGTAAAACCAAGTTCAACAGTGCACAAAGCTTGGGATATTTTGCTACAGTTTTTCGTTGAGCCATTAATATCCAATTCCTTTAAATGTGTACAAAGACTTTACTTCAAGAGTAAAAGTCATTTCAATAAATTCTTCTTTGAGAAAGGTGTTTAAATATGCATTTTCCATTTTAACATTGTTCATTCATTTAAATAGGTCATATGTGAATGATACATCACTAATGCCCATCAAACCCAAGCAGGTGTATGATATCTAGCTACAAATCAACATGATCCAACAATTTCTTTTCCATTATAAAGGGATTTATAAATGCAAATTAGTATATTCACTCCCTGTTTTACCCCGAGCCTTTTATTCACTCTGCCAAAATTTTATTCACCAACTAGAGTCTATACGGAACACTTTAAGAAGTCTTGGTCTGACAAGAAATAAAAGTGAAAATGCCAAAATATAAAACAAACAGCAATAGCATAAGTGTTTAGGAATGAGATAAATAATTACAGTTGATTTGGTTTGGTTGTGTTTTATGGCATATCAATCCTTGTGAGTTATTTAATGCCAAATCCTGTTTATAGATATATATTTTTGAAAGTGAATAGTTTGTAAGTAACATTTTTAAACAACCCAGAGCTTATTAGTTTGCACAGAGTAAAATGGTTTCAAATATTCTTATCCAACACTAATAATTCTATTTGCACACAGTTAAATGATTTCAAGTAAAGTTATCCAATACAAATAATTCTACTTAATAGTAATCATTTGTTTGCACAGTTAAAGGGTTCCAAGTATTGCTATTTATTGGTTGCACACAGATAAATTAAGTATTCAAGTATCGCTATGTAACACTAATAGTTGTATTTGCACAGTTAAAGGGTTTTAAGTATTGCTATTTAACTATTTATTCAATTTGACTCATAGATAAGACCTTAACAATTACTACCACTCTGGGCCAGAGTGAACCTGGGAGTAATGGCAATGAAGGGATACTCCACATTCCTCAAAGCTCTACAAGTGAAGCCTCCCCATCAGATGTGGATGTAGTGTCATAGTGAGGACACTTGTTGGGAGGGTCTTATCTTTCTGCAAACATGCAGTAGTTATATACCGTAACCCCATTACAATCGTGATTGACAATATGCCAATGAGATGTTATCATAAGAATATTTTTAATTCATTAAAACATTTTACCTAAAAAAATTGTAAAAAAGAAAAGAAGAACAAAACTAGAAGCATCTGGGCAGATATTACTTTACCCAATATATATAACACAATTTGGTTACATATTTATATATTCAATTAAATCTAGTCTTCATTACCAGACAAAAGTACTTGGTCACCCTCAAAATTTTTTTATTTCTCATCCAAATAGAGCTCTTTTTAATGAAACAAGTTAAGCAGCATATTGGTTTTATTTATTATACTATATACAAGTCTTCCTGAGCCACATTAAATATAAATTAAACATAAAAATTTCTTAAACTTTTGATTTGGCTGCTATCACTGCTTCACAGATTCTCAGCATTCTTTCCACCAAAGACTGGAGGTAGACTGAAGATAATTCTCTCCAGCTTTCCTGTAAGTGTTGCCAGAGATTAGCTGCACTTGTGGCTTGTTTAGCTCTGTTTTTTGATTAAGTTCATCCCACACCAGTTTAATGAAATTTAAGTCTGCTGATTGTGCCAGCCAAGACATCAGTTGAAGGATATGCTGTTCTTCTTTGCTTTTTATGTACCTCTGGTAGAATTTACTAGTATGCTTTGGGTCATTATCTTGCATAAGTACAAATCCTTGACCCACAAGCCATGTTCCAAATGGGAGCATGTGATGCTGCAGTATGCTGTGATAGCTGGTGGGATTCAATTTACCCTTCACCCAGATTTTGCAATTGGCAACACCCACCACCACCACCATAACAGAATCTTCTCCATGCTTTTATGGTTGGTATGATACAAGAGGTTGCAGCTCTTTGTCAGTCCAAAGGACCTTATTCCAAGTCCAGTCTTTGTACGTCCTGGCCCTCTGGAGTTGTTTGATATTGTTTTGCTTCTTCAACAGTGGTTTCTTGACAGCAGTTCTGCCATATAGGACAGCTTCACAGAGTCTTCTCCTAGCAGTAGATGTTGACATATTTTTTTCCCCGACATTGGTTCAGTTGTTCAGTGATGTTTGGAGCAGTCAGTCTTTTGTCACGCAAGCTGGTGATTTTGATAAAATTGCCCTCTGCTCTTGTTGTTACTTTTGGTCTACCAGCCAAACTTTTGGTCATGTTTTGTTCTATTTCCTGATGTCTCCAAACAGTATGATCTACTGTAGTTTTGGGAATTTTGATTTTTTTCCCAGATTTCTCTACTTGAATATCTTTCTTTTTTCAAATCAATTTTTCAAAAGATATCGAGTTATACTAAAGTCAAAGTTACTGAGGAAGACTTGTATTTAGAATAATGAATAAAAACATTGTGATGCTTAACTAATTTCATTAAAAATAATATTTTTAGGATAAGAAATTAAAATTTTTGAAGGGGGATCAAATACTTTTGACTGATAGTGTACGTACTTGAATATTTCATACGAGAAATAAGTTGTTAAAAGTAAAATTCAAATACAAGGTTAATTGAAAATCAACATAGAAAATCTTTTCCAAAGGTTTTCATTTAATTTAAAAGATGACTACAACTGATATTATGATTTGATTGATTGATTTTAACAGCATGTCAACCAGTCTAGGGTTATTTTATGCTGATAGGTTAGGGAATCACATTCATTGTGGATTTATATTTACATTTTTTGCATAGTTGTTTAAGAATTCTTTTTGCACATGGTCTTATTGCTCTATAAAATATGAATAATTCTTAAACAGATCTATTTGATTCATAAATGGGACCCTTATAGTTCCAACTACACTGGGTTAAAGTAGCCCTGGGAGTAATGGCAATGAAAGGGAACTTCACATTCCTGAGATCTGCAGAACAGGAACCTCACCATCAGGTATAATTTAGTATCATAGCCAAGATACCCTTTTTTTGTGGGAGAGAGTCTTACCCTTCTGTAGAGGAAAGAATCAGCATATTCTAAGGCCAACTGACAGGACATACCCCAATAATAGAAAAGATAAAAAGTGAAATGTTAGGATAATAAAAATTTGAACTGCCAAAGGTTTATGATTAATCTTTGCATAGATTAACAGTATTATATATAAATATATATATATATATATAAAGGACTTATTTCTTTTGGATTAATCCCAAGATGTAATCTTGAGTTTCTTATTAATAAAGAAAAGCACATTTTAATGTGAATGTGCCAAATGTATGGATGTAAAAGCTGAATAAGATAAAAAAGTTTCTATGTACAGCCATATTTATATATCATGCTTATAAACAATATATTGTGTACATATGCATAGAGAGCTATTTATTGTAAGATTATAAGATAATAGATCAATTCCATTGAATAAAAGAATAATATAAATGTCTATTATTAGACATTTCAGTTGAAACAACAGGTGCATAGAGATGGGGGGGGAAAAGGCAAAGTATGAACAAAAGAAATGGAATCAGATATACAGATATAGATAATAATCATAGTAATGAAATCATAATGTACTTCTATATTAAAAGCTTTTTTTGGAAAAAGTAAAATAAGAACAGAAATTTGTGATTGTCTAGAAGTAGGGATCACTTTGAAAATGATGCCTCTGATTTATTTCCACAAAAACTATAACAGATAAAGGAACAAGTGGGTAAATAGTAGGGCAGACAGTGTTTTTTTTTGATCTTGAATTCAAATCAGCACTACTCTGCTTAAAAATTGTTGTATTCTGCTTGTGGTGGAGGGGGTGGATAAATCCTCACAAAGCAAAAGAACACTCTTAGAGTAAGTTTTCTGCTACAAAATAGAATTTTTCTATATAATCAATTAACAAGAGCATACATGACATGATCATATAACAGTTGCTCTGAAAGTAATGCCTCCTATTTTATTATGTTGTCCCATAATGTTAAAAGTGGATGTTGGTGATATGGCAGTAGAAGTTGAACCCTTTTATTGATAATTCTTTGAAAAGGTGGGTCGTCTCTGTTGGTGTAGATTTTTATGAGTACAGCATACATACTCTTGTTTATTGTTTGAGAAAATGAATAGCCAACAAGCGTGACTGTAAAAAAATAGTTTTTTGTAGCAGAAAACTTACTCTATCTAACAGTGTTATTGCATTCTCTGTATCTGTTGAAGTTTTCATGGAAATAATAAACAGGGGGCAAAACTTTTTGAGCATCCTTCTATTCTTTGTACTAAGATTAACTAAAGCTGAGAAATCAACAGAACTGGATTGAAGACAAAAGCTAAAATGGTTTGATATGAAAAATAATTTTTGGATATCTTTAATAATCTTATAGATCATCCCTACATCTGGTTATTTTTTTTTTTTTACTTTCATTTTAAAGATAAAGGAAGAAATATTAATAATCTATAGAAACAGAAAATAAAATAATTAAAGCAATGTAAAAGAAATCAGAACTGTTATTTGAAAATATCAGACATAGAGGAACCAATTTTCTGTGAACACAGAATAGTGTAGCTGAAAAAAAATCTGTTTTTTTATGTAATTTTCAATAGTAAATAATGAATTAATCATTTGAATTTTTTTTTTTCTTAGATTTTTTTCAAAACTTTATAGATAACAATCTCAGTGATTTTAGTGTTAAAAATTTTAATAAATAAACATACAAACATAATGTAACTATTTTCTTGAACTTTAAAAAATTTTTTTAAACAAAACTTTTTCTCATTTTTCCTTTTAAGACATGAAAAATAATCAAGAAAAGTTTTTACATTAACAAAAAAACAAAAAAACAAAGAAATCATCAATTTTTTGAGAAAAATTTTGACTAGTCTATTTTTAAATATTTTTTGAAAATTTTCGAAGAAACTAGCAAACCAGATGGAGCTAGGGACATTGTTAATGTGGAAATGGCAGGATAGACAAACAGTGTTGATGTAGAAATTGGAAGAGAAAGATATGAAGATCTAAGCAATAAGTTTAACAAATAATAAAACAAAGTGAAAGTCAAACGGTTGTGGAGGAAATGAATGTAGACTAAAACTAATGAATTATCCTTTAAAAAATTATTTTTTAAAACATTTCACGATGAAAGAAAAGGCTATCAAGGTGCCTAGAAGAGACTCATCAACTACACAATTTAAAAAATAAAGAAAGATTTTTTTCAAACAGTATTTTATGAAACAACTCCAGCTCATCTACTTGCTTTAGTCTGTCTCCTTAGATTCATAATAGCATTATTTTCACCATTGTAAAAATTTCTTTAAATGAACAAAAAAATCCTTTAATGACATCAATTATTAATATACTTAGAATATTTTTTCATATTTTTTAAGGATTTAATTTCATATTTGCAAATCTAAACCAGTTGTATGAATAAGCAACAAATTGCCAAGATGGCCGAATCTAGTCACCCACAACTTCAAAAGCTGGACCTGCTATAATAAAATATTTGTGCTAAAACCAGAGTAGAACAATTTCCTACTGATTTTTATGCAGAAGAAAATGTGTTATTTTGCATATTCTGCCTCCATAGTGTTGATATTTTTAGGGATGATACAATCAAATCTCACATTAAATCAAAAACCCATTTGGCAAAAAAGTTTTCTAAAAAGTCATTTCAAATGAAATAGAAGACAATAACAACTTTGTTAAAGTCTAAAGAGGTACAGGATGATTTTGTCTTTGATTTTTTGAAAATGTGCACTTTGACATCCTCCTACACAAAATTGACAAAATTCATATTAAAGCATTACAAGAACAGGACTACTTATGGATAAGTGTAGTCCATTTTACAAATGGAAGACGGAAGATTGCAGAAGTTCATTATAATTTCTTAAAACTGGATGAAAAATGAAAGAAATTCAAGAGAATACTTTTTTTCTTCTTAATATTCCCAGTTGAAATGGTGCACTTTATATGATATCAAATATCGTTATAATTTTTTTAAGTTAAAAAACAAAAGAAATTGAAACTGAATTTTAATAAATATAACACTGAAAACTATTTCTTTGCATAATTTTTATAATTTGCGATATAATCACAGATGCCATTATAATCTTCCCTAAGAGTATTTACCCAACCCCTCTGCAATAGACAGGATGCCACACAAGGTCAATTTTTAAGTGGAGTAATGCTGGTGTGACTGGTTGTTTAACCAAGGTTAAAGAAGTTAGTTTGCCCAACTATTTACGAATAGCTGAGGAGAAAAACAGATGGATTCATGCCTTTTCTGAAGTGTATAAGTGCAAAGGGAAATACAAACAACCTTGTCCAGGATTTGAATTTGGGTTACTAATTCCATTTCCTAAAACGATAACTGTTATGCTAAACACGCCTCCTTCTCCAAGAGTAAGGGGATTATAATATAGGATAGATACTCGATCTGGATTGAGTTGGAAGATTTTATCCTTCAATCATGATGATTATCTCATGAGTTTTATGAATAGTTCATTAAATGGTTAATGTTGACAATCTTAAAAAAATATATTTCAAATAAGCAATCAATTTTTAAGAAAACAATTTGTGATTAGTGCAATTTTAATTGCCATTAAAAAAAGTTTAGTTGATAATACTGATCAGCACTGATTTTGTATCAATCATTTCTACAGAATCACAGACAATGCCAGTTCAACAAGGATGAGTTTGCAAATATATCAAAGCAGAATGTTTATAATGTGAATATAAAATTTGAGAGTCAATATAAAATGAACAAACATGAGCAGGTAAATTTTATAAAATAGGTTAGAGAAGGTATTAAATTGTAATACTTGTTAGACATTATGTGCTTTAAACAATTCACTCATTGTTAAGAGTGAATGGTTAAGATATTTTTGCAGACCATTGCTATTATAGTGGGTTGTATATGTTATTATAGTCTTGTGCTGGATTAAGCCAAGGTTATTAAATAGAGGGAGAAATACTAGTCTGGTATAGAACTACTGTATGGTTGCACCACTTGGACCCAAACAAAATGTCTGGAGAAAAAGCTAGACGAGAACTCCACAAGCTGTTTTGAACAAATCCTGGCGGCAACAGTCATATAACCATTTACCTCTCATCTTGTAAACCATCCAAGTAAAAAGATGTTGGGCGTTACGAGAGAAGCAAGTATGAACTCATAAGTAACATCCAAGAATGGATTCTAACACATGGATACACCAGTGTTGGCCACACAGCAAAAACTCACATTAATCAGCTCTATGCAGAGACAAGAGGACTTACCAAGCGCAATAGCTGATAGGGACATATGACGAGAGAGAGTCAAGAGAATCAATGCTGTTGGCACACCTTGATGATCATCATCATTGAAATGATTTCTTTTTTTGATTTGAACATGGCATCAACTTTACAAACATATTTTATGAAAGCAGTAATCCTTTTGTCTGAAAAGCAAGTACTTTATATTCTTTATGATAGCATTCTATATAAAGTTTCATTAACTGTATAATTCAGTCATGATAAGCACTCTCTTAAATATACACTGTATACAGAAGAAAGCAGATTTAAGTTGTACAGCATCAGAAATATGAAATGCATGCATTTTGTTTGGAAGCTGAAGGAATCACATGCTACATAAACATACATACAATATGAATGATGATTCATTACTTGTAAATTTTGTTATGATGACTTTTTCATCTGTTTACACTGATTTTAATCAAAGAACTGTGATTAACATGGAAAGTTACTGGATGTATGATAAAAGCAAAACAATGAAGAGACATTACAATTATACAAAATACAAATATTCATCAATTGACATAGTGAGTCAAAAACAACATGTCCACAGGATTATGCACAATTAAAGCAGGGGTTGCATAAATAAGCCTACATAAATTATGCAAGTGTGCACTTATAATTGCTGAAGCCAATCACAAAGCAACTTGGATTTGTAATTATCCTTAGAGTAATTTATCAAAATATACTTGAATTAATGACATCAAATCCCTAATAAGCTTTAACTTAAGTGAGGTGCAATAATATTAGTATGTACACTTTACAGAAATAATTCAATCTTTAATTTAAAGACAAAGATATTTCAATATGGTATTCAGTGTTAAACTTGTGGTTGTACAAAACTTAAACAACTGTTGTTTTGATATTTCTTATCGCTCAAAGGATATTCTAAAATATGGGAAACAAGGAAGACATGTTCTTGTTTTTTAAAATGGTTTTATTAAGTTAGTAGACAATTTCAGCTACAGGATGACCAGCTCAGTCAGAAGAAACTGATCATTGATTGTTCATTTTCTCTTTGTTAAAATCAAGTGAGTATTTACAAATACAAAATATCCTAGATTGTATTTAACTATACCAAATATATGAGTGATATCTTTTACATCATAACTTAAATACAAAAGAACTACCAGGGATCTTATCAAAGATAAAACAATAATTTAAATGAATGCCTTGAATATATATATATCATAAAACAATTAACCAAAACAGTAAATAATTTTGGTTATTCTGCAACCCTAACAAAGAAATGATATTAGCCAGTCAATATAGTCTTCTTGATTGTTATTTAAAAGAAGCTAAAAGATGGCTGTTACTTTCATTCTATAAAAAAGAAAAAGAAATTATTTACCCAATTTTCTATAATACTAACATTTTAAGGATTGATCTTTTTAGATTGTTCAAAATTATTTATCTTGACTTAAAAAAATAAAGAAAAGCTATGAGTGAACATTCAGCAGAAGACATTTAAGCAGGCATCTAAAAAGTGCTACAGAAATATTCCAATAAATGTGAACAGAACTTACTTTGGAGCAAGTTTTTCAGGTTATTCAATGAAATTCTGCTGGATTTTTATCATTTTTTTTTTTTTTTGCTGTGTAAAATTTAAGATCAGAACTATGAACAAAATTAGAAAAGGAGAATAGAAGAAACTCACCACATCCTTCCCATAATCCTCACTTTCACTTTCAGTTTCCTGTTGCACAATAATTTGATTATTGGCCTCATTCTGAAATAGAGATAACAGTAAAAATATCAGTCAAAAGGTATAGATGTCACTTTGCACAAAAAAATCTAGAATAAAATTTTAGAAAATAAAACCTTTAATTACATCATTGGAACTTTAGAGATTTTATCATTGGAGTTGGCAATAATAATCAAAGAATAATTGTTTTATATTTTTATGTGAACATTTAACATTGTAGAGGAACTTAGTGGGACAATTATTACTATAGTAAATGAAATTGGCAATACAAGTTTAAATCCTGGATGAGGCTGTTTACATTTCACTTCACACTAATACCTTTGGGAAGGGCATTGTAGAAGAGAAATGGACTTAACCCCAGAAAAACGTGCTCGTGTATGCCTGGCATGCAAAGGCGAAAATGGCTGCTCCAACGTTGTGTTTTAAGAACTCACGATCTCGAATTCTTACAAGACTTGACAAGGACGCGTGCAAAGCCCTAAGCCTATAAAAAGAGCCCGAGTGACAGAAACAGTGTCTATGTTCATAGTGAACTCAAGCATTACGGTTGGTGAGATACTTTATATGAAGGTGATTGGAAGAGACATTTCAGGAGGAGAATTTTCTAAGCTAGAGACGTTTGTAGTAAGACGGTTGATGGTAATTGAAGATAGAAATTGTGATGGATGGTGATACACGAAAAGTGTCCCTTAGAAGAGAAAGTCCTGGATTAAGCTTTATGACCCCTAATTACTACAGGCATGAATCCATATGTTCTCTCTCTAGCTATGGATAAATAATAGGGCAGACTTCATTCTTTAGCCATGGTTATGCAACCAGTCTAAGAGAAGGAATAACTGAATTCAAACCAGCTTTACTTTGCTTAAAGATTGACCTTGTGGTAGAGGAGTGAGGTAAATACATACTTATAAATATCATAATGTCTCACAATAGGTAGTTTTATAGAATATATACATATTCTAAAATAAGACGATTCTTGGGTCAGATAATATACCATTCAAATGTGTTTTATAGTTTAACAATTTCAACAAGAACATATGAAATAATTACAATGATTTTAGTTAAAGTAAATAATGAAAATTAGGAAATTTTATGGATACTATGTCTGAATGATTTTCACTGGTTAATAATACAAGCAAAGTTTCTATAAAAAAAACAACCCAGGATTATTTAAGTATGGATCAGAACTTCTGCTTTGAATCAGAGTATTGTATGAGTGTTCTCAATCTAAGATTAAAGAGTTCATGGTTATTTTAAAAACTACAAAAGATGCAAATGAAAATTATTTTGAACAGAGTAAAAATGAATAGTTTCTAAAAAATACTACAGCCCAGTTGGCTGCGGTTGTAGAATATGCTGAGTGCATCTTGCCGAGGGGTAAGAACCCGACTCCCAACAAGTATCCTGGATAGGACACTAAACTGCATCGGATATTGAAGTTTCATTCCTTTTGGGAAAAGTGGAGTATCCTTTTATTGTCATTATACCTAGGTTCACTCTGACTAAGAATGTTATGGTTCCTTATAGAGAAAATAGATCTGCAATATTTTGGTACATGCAAGTTTGCAGCATGTTTCTCATGTAACCAGAATAGTTCAATTTATGGAAGGCATTTGCTGTAGTTGGTAGTATTGTGGTAATTGGTGCACTGACATGTTGTGCATCCTTTCACTGTGTGTGTGTGATTTGAAAGCCAGATATGAATGTGTAATGTAGTCTAATTTGGTAACTTATGTTTTATGAGTTTGAACTGGACCATAATGCCACAGATCCAACCAAACTTGATACACAAGTAAGTAATTAAAAAAAAAAAAAAAAAAAGAATTTATGTACACTGTACACATATAAAATTTATATACATACAAAAACATTTTTAGATAATTAATGATTACCAGAAATATATAAATACATAAAAAACAATGTTTGTTCATCTCAACATCCTGTTATTTGCTTTCTGTTTGCATGTTTTATTTATAATTCATTTCAGCATTAACCTTGGAAGACCCCTCTGCTCCAATATTAAGTTACATTTTTTTTACAGTAACTTGTTCCACTAATTTGATACACACTCAATTCTTGTAACAACAGTATTAGGTTTAAGGTGCTGAAATATCATAGATTAGTAGATAAGTGGGAATGTAAGTTCTTCTTGCTTCCTGGAAGTTAGGAGTTCAATTTCTGAGCAAGGTAGCATGGAAGTACAAAGACGTTATATAAAAAAAAATATGAGTTCCGAAATTTCAATGAATGATTCCAGATATAACAGAGACAGATAAAAATATGATCCCAGATATAAAAGGTTTTGTTCAAAATTACTGTATGTGACATACATGAGAAGTTTAAAACAGATTGATAAGGATAACAAAGTCAATGATGCTAGTCTAACCATATTATAAATGAAGCTTTAATATTACCTAGTATCACTAAGGTGAGTCAAAAGTTTTGCAATATATTGTTATGTGCTAGTTTGCTGCATGTATATTAACCATCCGTAGAATCCTTGAAGGTGTACGGGCAAAAAACCTACAAGCGACATTAATTTTTGTTGACTTTTCCAAGGCTTTCGATTCCATTCACAGAGGAAAGATGGAACAAATCCTACTAGCGTACGGCATACCTAAAGAAACCATAGCGGCAATAACGATTCTCTATAGAAACACTAAAGTAAAAGTACGATCACCAGATGGAGACACAGAATACTTCGACATTGTAGCAGGAGTACTACAAGGGGACACGCTGGCTCCGTACCTCTTTATCATTTGTCTAGACTACGTACTTAGAACATCGATTGACAAAATCGGAGAGAATGGCTTCAAACTGACGAAGAAAAGAAGCAGAAAGTACCCCGCAACAACAATTACTGATGCCGACTACGCCGATGACATAGCGATACTGGCAAATACACCTGACCAAACCGAAACACTACTACATAGTTTGGAACGAGCAGCAGCAAGCATAGGCCTCTATGTTAATGCACACAAAATGGAATATATGTGCTATAATCAAACGGGGGACATCTCCACTCTAGAAGGAACCCCTCTTAAACTAGTAGACAAATTCACTTACATAGGAAGCAGCGTCGAATCAACCGAAAAGGACATCGAAACGAGGTTAGCGAAAGCATGGACAGCTATCAATAGGCTATTGATTATATGGAAATCAGACCTTACTGATAAAATGAAATGCAGTTTCTTCCAGGCAGCGGTCACATCGATACTGCTATATGGCTGTACTACATGGACGCTAACAAAACGGCTGGAGAAGAAGCTAGACGGCAATTACACAAGAATGCTACGTGCAATCTTAAACAAGTCCTGGCGGCAACACCCCACAAGACACCAACTGTACGGCCACCTGCCCCCTATCACGAAAACTATTCAAGTTAGACAAACCAGACATGCAGGACACTGCTGGAGAAGCAGGGACGAACTCATAAGAGATGTACTCTTATGGACTGCAAAAGCAGGACGACCAGCACGAACATACATTAAGCAGCTATGTGAGAATACGGGATGTTGTCCTGAAGACCTACCTAGGGCGATGAACGATAGGGAGGAGTGGCGAGAGAGGGTCAGGGATATCCGTGCTACCAGCGCGATATGATGATGATGATGAAGATGATATCACATAACTGAAAGAGTTCAAGCTGTGGAAAATGCTGCTTTGGTTGGCAATATCGTGGTAGTTGGCTCCATGTTGTGCATTGTTTTATTCTATTCATAATTTGAAAGCCATACAGAAAAACATGCAACATAGTCTAATTTGGGAACTTATACTTTATAAGTTTGAACTGTGCTTTAATGCTGCAAAAGCAATCAAAAAGATTTGATGAAAACATTACAGTAGCCAGATGGTTGTTTAAGAAATTTGGCTCATGTTGCAAGAAGCCTGATGATCAAACAAGGTCAGGTTAAATCTGAAACTGTAGATTCCAAGACTGTGCTCTAAGCCATAGAGACAAATTTAGTAAGTAGCCTTCAGGTGAGCTTGTGGTTCCAGTCCAGTGTGGTTTGTCAATTTCACAATTTTGGCAAAAGCATCAGGAGCTGCTGAATTGTGCCTCATGTGACCAAAATATTGCAAAACTTTTGATTCATCCTTGTACAATAACAAGTGAAAACTTATTTTTATGTGACGATATGTGACTATATTTTCTAAATTCCATTTTTACTTAAAACAAAAATCAAAATACTGACCTCGAATTTCAGAGCTGATATTTCTTGAGCTTCTACATTTAAGTTGAATTTAGAATTTGGATTAACCTGCATAAAAAAAAAGAAAAAAAAAAAAGAGAAAACAAGATTTTAAAATATAAAAAATATTTTTTATTCTAATTTCTTTTCATTTTACTGGCTGTTTAAAGATTATGAAAGCCTATTTTTTAAATCTTTTATTTATTAACCTTTATCTAAATAAGCAATCTAATCTGAAATTCATGATAAAGAGAAATACATATTTTATTTTCAGTACATGTAAGTTTCAATACCAATTTCTAAAAAGTCAAGTAATTTTAAATAATGGATTAATTGATTTTAATGGGATATTAATCCATGTAGAGTTATTTTATACCTCGAGGGCAGAAAATCACATACACTGTACATTTGGTATTTTTTGTGTAGTTATTTCTAAAGGCTTTTTTGTACACAGTTATATGATATCAAGTATTCCTATCTAATACAAATAATTTGCACACAGTTGTATAGTTTCAAGTATTCTTACCAAAACTTTATACATAATTATATGATTTCAAGTAATCATTTCCATTTAATAATAATAATCATTTGTTTAGATAAAGTGCAAACAAATGATTATTATTTTTCAATAACTAATGGTTTCAAGCAACAAATAGTATGTTCAACCTCTTCATGTCAACCTAAGACTATCCAATGATTCTGCAATCATTTGGGAGTCATTGTTTACATGACACCATCAGGTACCTTTTTTCTTTTTTTTTTTTAGAAAGGCTTGTTACTGGTTAGAGAAGTGAATCCTTGATCATCATATTAAACAGCGTCATTAGAGGATAAATTGAGGAAATAGACCTGCTCAACAATCATGAGGTGGACGTCATCCAAAAAAAATTCATGTTGAGAGTATGGTTGGTTATTCAAAGAATTATCTACTATGAACTGTTTAATAAAAAAAATTCAATCACTCACCTCTAATCTCTACTGTAATTAACTTTGTCATTTGAAAACAGATTTTGATAAAAAAAAAAACACTATTTCTTGATCAATAGAAAAGATGTCACCATCATAATAATGTCCTCATAGAGCTCAAATGACGAAAGATCTCTCAGAGGAGCTCAGTAGGGAAAAATTGCTTCATTCTCTATATTTTCCTGACCTAGATACTTCTGATTATCCCTTGTTTAGGGGATTATAGAATCATTTGAATGGTCTTTGGGTGACACTAAGAAGAAGTTGAACAAGAGTTGGTCTCATTTTTCATCAAAAACTAAAGCATTTTATAAGTATGGGATCAATAAGTTTGTTGACAAATGGAATGAAGTTCGAGGAAGCAATGAAGCTTATATTAATGATTAGATATTTCCATAAGCATAAATTTTTCCATATATAATATATGCTCTAAAATATCAAATTTGATATCAAATTCATCCTCTGTGGGCCCCTATGCTTTTACTTATCCTGACAAAATTTTATTCATCCCCCAGGAATCTATATGGACCCTTTTGAGAAGCCCTGATCTAAAATAATGTTATATAGCACATGCAAAATTTTAACATTCCCACTTTTTTTTGTTTTTTTGAGAAGTAACATGGCAACTTCTAATCTGACACAAAAGATAAAATTGTTTACCATGCTTGTGGCACAAACTGCCAACCACAGCAACTTGGAGATTTTTTAAGGTAGTTAAGGTCTTTGTGTTCAAGGTTGGGAATAAGCCAGAGACCTCTAGTCTTAGTTGCTGTGAGCAATGTTATATCACTCAACTTCTTTCCACAGAACCTCAGGGTCAATATCATTGCTTACTTGAGGTGCTAGACACAGTGGTTAAAACTTTCATTGAGCAGGTGGCTCAGATAAACTATATCTGATCCAGCAGGACTCTTTTCCTTTCAACATAGCCCATATTCCCAACAGGAATAAGAGATATCTGATTGAGGTAGGTAGTCATTTCTGAGGATCTATCAAAGCTGTTCTCAAAGTTGGGAGTAGTTTTATTGAAAAAACTTTTTGTTTTTCTAATGATTGATTGATTGATTTTAATGCTGTGTCAACCTATTTAGAGTTATTTTATGCCAAGAAGTTAAGGAATCATGTGCATTGTAGGTTCATATTAGTAAAGTGGTTTCTTAAGTTTCTTTTTGCTCAAAGTTATGTGATATCAAGTATTCCTATCTAATACAAATAGTTTGTACACAGTTGTATGGTTTCAAGTAACAAATAATAATACTACTTAGTAATTGATTGAACAGTTCTATTTTGAGCTAATAGGTACAACCTATCTGGTACAGAGTGGACTTGGAAATAATGACAATGAAAGAGTACTCCACACTACCCAGAGCCTCTGAACTGGACCCTTACCATTAGATGCAGTTTAAATACCCTCTTTTTTTTGGGGGGGGGGAGTGGAATCTTACCTCTCTGCAGCAGATGCAGCCAATATATTCTAAGCTAACCAACAGAGCAGCTGTTTTTCTAAGTTAAACCTGTGCACTTATTATTTTTGAAAATAGACTTTTTTTATATTGAATATGTTTGCTTTTTCTCTGTTATAATTAGTTCTTAGTACACCATGTTTATATTCACACACAATGTTATCTATCTTGTAATCAGAAAAGAAGTAAGCTATGCTTATATTATAATTTTAGGGCTAATTTAATGCAGAAAACAAACACCACAGCCAAAATGAATATTAAAATCACATGATAAAAATATGTGCAAACCTCTACTTCATCTTCAAATTCAGTAGAATAGACAGGCACACTCATGCTGCTAGTAATATTCATACTTCGGGATATCCCAGTCTTGGCTGATGATCCAGTGGTGTTTAAGCTTGATTTTACCTGGAAGACAGAAGTAGTCTTATAGAAGTTGAATACAATCTAAGGCAGATGAAACTCATGCATATATTGTATATATATATATTTGACGTGAAAAGTTTTGAAAATAAAATCATAGGACAAGAAATGTTCAAATATGGTTGAAATTAAGTTCCATCTGATTCTATTTGTAAGGTTCTTTTCTTTATGCAGAATATGCTGGTACAGACGAATACATGTAAAATGGTTTGCTCATCAAACTTTATTACAATCATTTTTAGTTGAGCAGCTTTTGCAGTTTGTCTGAACACTGGATTAGTTAGAAAAATATATTGACTGCTTAACTGATATGAATAATCTTATCAATGAAAATCAGTCAAACACTGTCTATTCCTTCAATAAACATTTTTAAAAAGATAAATAAGTAGGATAGCAGAACGCAAAATAATTTCAAGCTTATGAGGTAACCTGCCAAATTCCTGTATTTTTAATCATTTATATGGATTCTGTAAAAGAAAAAAAACTTATTTGAAATACAATAAAACTTTACACAGCCAGCAGAATAAATGCAGAAATATAATTCCACAAATTTGCAGACTTATACATGCTATATTTAACTGACACGAGTTAAATATAAAAAAATAAACCAAACAAATTCCTGAGCTAAATTTTAGAAATCTCTTAGATCGTTCTGGCAGTACATTTGTGTGTTGGCTATAAAAGGAGTCACATACACAAGCCAATTACACACTTTTGCCATTTGGCAAGTGATACCATGTGCTCTGTTTTTGTTTATTAGATATATTACTATGCTCAAAGCAACATCTCATTAGTGAAGCATACAGTGATTCTACAAAGGATATTTTAAATCTATTTCACTCATAGTAATGTTTACTCACTCATGGTTAAGTGAAACCACAACATTTAGCTAGCCTTCCAATCATCTAATTTTTTTTTAATTTGTGAAATCTATTCATTACATTCATGTTCCTATTTTCCTTTTTCAGTTATTAAATTACTCAACATATTTGCTTTGTACTGTTAGAAATAAATATTCCTTCAATATAATTTTGCAATATAAAACCAAACTAATTATAAAATTTAAATAATAATAAATAAATAAAATAAATATAACTTCTCACAAGTATTAATTTTTATGAATAATTTAAAGGACGTTTTTTATTGGTTGAGAATAAAAACCTGTCTTTGTGTACATATCAATTTATAAATAAATAAGCAGACGTTTTTTAAAAGACACAGTCAACAAAAACATTTCAAAATGGAAAGACAGCGCTTTTAAAGGACGTCGCTTCAAAAAAATGGAATAAAACTTCAGAGTCAACTATTCTTCGAAAAGAGAACATCTATACCAAAGCTAAGTGTTAATTTAATTGTGCTTTTGTTTGAGTTTATATATGTATATATGTGTATAAGTACTTGAATATGTGCAATTGAAAATTGACTTAGCTACGCGTTCACTTTTCTTCTAGAATGTTTACATAAAAGTAAGTATTAGGTTGGATATAATATAATTTACCAACATATTTCGAAGAATAGTTAACCATAGTACTTTTTATGTTGTCCTTTACTCAAGTATCTTTTTTAGCAAACAGATTCTTGATTAACATGTTAAAAAACAAAGGAAGAAAACAAAAAACATTAATTAAATTGAAATTAATACAAGAACAAAGTTTACTTTACCAATGAAGCTTATCACTATTACTACCATCTCTAACAGTCACTCCTTTAAAAATGGATACTGCCATCTATGTCTACATACCCCCTTAAAAGATACTTCTCCAGAAAATCTACTTCATTTTCCACTAATGCTTTTGGGAAAGCATGAATCTATCTCTTCTCCTTTAAGTTATGGGTAAATAGTAGGGTAGATTGGTTTCTTTAGCTTTGATTAGGCAATCGGTCTTAGAGAAAGAAAAATCTTAATCAAACCAGCTTTAAAAATTAGCCTTGTGCCACACTGCCTGTGGTGGAGGGGTTGGGTAAATACATACTTCACAGAGAATACACACTGTTCACTAACTACAACTCCTGATAGAAAATTTCTTACACACAACTCTATAACTAAATTTATAACACCTTGGTGTTTATAGAGAACTTTGCCTTTTAAAAAGGAATGAATCTTAAAATTCCTAACCATGCAAATGTAGACTTTCAAAAATTTCAAACCTGGAGTTAAAGTCAAATACATCAGATGAATTTTAAAAGTTCAGTATTACTTCTAATTGTTAATATTTTTATTCAGATTGGATGGTGGGGTTTTATGGTATATCAACCCTAATAAATTATTTAATGTCAAATCCTGTTTATACATATATATGTTATATATATGATTTGTAAACAAATAGTTTGTAGGCAACAATATTTTTAAATGAGCCAGAGTGCCATTTTTTTTTTTTGCTCACAGTTAAATGGTTGGAAGTATTGCTATCTAACACTAATAGTTCTCTTTGCACACAGAGGGTTTTAAGTACTGCTATTTAACACTAATAATTCTATTTAATATCAATAATAGAACTGTTCCATCTTTTACTAGAGCCTATTTGACTCATAGATGAGACCCTAACAGATACTACCACTCAGGGTGAGAGTGGACCTAGGAGTAATGGCAATGAAGAGGTACTTCACTTTTCCCAAAGCTCCAGAAGTGGAGCCTCAACATCAAATGTTTTAGTGTCATATCAGGACACCTATTGAGGAGTGATGCTCTTACTTCTCTGCAGAGATGCAGTCAGTGTATTTTACAGCACCAGCTGACAGGGCTATTCTATTATGAGAAAGTAAATAGTTTGGGAAATGTGTCAGCATCATCCAAATTAATTTTGGATTATATTCCAAATTTTACTCATATTTCTATTGAGTTACTTACATGATATACAATAGCTGCAATCATTTCACTTTTAAAATTTCTATTTGATAATTTTTTGATCTCAAATTACAAAAAGCCAGTGATGAATAAATAGTCAGTACAATTTATAAAATACTTCAAATGCTGACACTGGAAAAAAATAAAACTTGACAAGAAAAAAAATTGAAAATATTTCTTAAAATGTTAATGTCACAGCCATAAGCTCCTATAAAAGCCATTATTATGTAGTGGAAAAAGCAGGATTCTACAGCAAGTTTAAATAGCATATTTATTTTCAAGTTCTTTGAAATAAAAAATTGGCCAAAAACCAATGGAAATGTAAAATGATAATTAAAAAAAAACAATTTCATATTAGATATGATTGTTAATAACTGAACTAAATTTTATACATTTCTCCAATATCAAATATGGTAAATGCTGAATTATTATACAAATGTTTTTCCCTTAATTTAGCTACAGAGAAAGAAGTTAAATAATTATTTGTATGTATGTAAGTCCTTACAAATGACAATAGCGCTATCCTTCTTGTAAAAAGAAATAATTATATACATGAATATTGCATTATAACTTGGCACACACGTTACTTTCATATAAGTCTTTCATAGTTAAATTAATATTCCACTAATTTGTAATAAAGAAGCTTATAGTATCAATAAATTCCTGAAGATTTAAAAACATGACAAAGATCCTGAATAATTCTTACCTACTTGACTGTATCGCTTAATATTCCTATAAAATCATTTATCTAAAAATTGTCCAACTATTGCATAGACTTAACTTCAACCAATAAGTAGTGGATAATTGTTATTGACTATAATGAATTATAATAGAAAAAGTTGATTAACAAACTAGTTTACCCACTTCAGATGAGAGTAGCTACACAATTTCATAATATATATTTAATCTATAAGCTAATTGATTTAAATGACTAATGGAGTGTAAAAGACAAAATACTTCTCATCTGATTCTTTCAATAGAAAGAAACATAACTTTTCCAGTTTACAAATCACATCTACACTTTTACACAGTTGTTTTCATTGATAAAAGCTTGCAGATTTCCCAAGTGTATAAATTCATTGATCACAATAATAGATGAGACAAATACTAAGAGTAGATTGATAAATGAGTCCTAAGCCAAGATGATAGATCAGTTTTAATTACATAGTTACTGTATTATAGGTCTGATTACTGAAATAGTAAATGAGCTTTCCAAAAGAGTCAAGTCACCGATCATGTATGCCTTAAGACCTTCAAGTGACATTAAAAACAAAACATAGAAAATATGCAATAAATTAATGTCATGCTAGAAGCACAAAATATTAAATGGGTAGGAAAGCATGTTAAAATATGTATAATAAGCAGTTACGATGAGAATTTCAGCTAGTTTTGGGTTTATTTGTTTAATTATCTATCAAATCCTTGTGGGTTATTTAATGCCAAAATTTGATTCAGTTCTAAATGATTAATTACAATCATCATTTTGAATGTTCCAATGGATCTTTTTTTAAATTGCACTTTTTATTTGGCCAAAATCATTTGTTTGCACACAGTTATATGATATCATGTATTCCAGTCTAATACAAATAATTTGCACATCGTTGTATGGTTTTTAGCTAATACTAATAATTCATACACAATAATATGGTTTCAAGGAACTATTTTTTATATAGTTTGCACACTTATATGGTTTCAAGTAACTGATGATAATAATACTTAGTAAACAAGTAATGCTTCAAGTAACTATTGTTAATGAAAAAGATGGTATTAAGTATTCCTAATATAAATAATTTTCAAACAGATATATTTGATCAATAGAAAGGAACCTAACGGGTACTATTACTCTGAGTCAACATAGACTTGGGAGTAATGGAAATAAAGAAGTATTCCACACTTCCTAGATCTCCAGAACTTGAACCTCACCACTGGATGCAGTTTAGTGTCATTAACAGGACATTCCTTTTTGAAAGGTCTTTCTCTTCTACAGGGGATACAGTTGTCATATTTTAAGCCCCGTAAATGAATCAAGAAAATACAAAAGATGTTTTTTTAATTGTTTTTTTCTTGAGAAATTCCTATCAAAATAGTGCCATATAATTTATTAGGTATCTATTCTCTATTTCTTGTGGGTTTTTTTAGCATCAAGAGTTTGATGATCATCAGCAGAAATTATTTGTCCACAGCAAACTGATCTTTATTTTCATGTAATGGAATATAAAAATATTATGAAGAAATGTAAACTGGTAAACAGTGGAGGTTCTGCAGGTGGTATAATGGTTAATAAACTAGGCTAGTAAATGAATGAGTTTGATTCTCTCTGGGTGCCCCATACTTCTGCTTCTAAGCTAAGCTTAATAACTGACACCTAGTAGGATTTGAACTCAAACAAAGCACATGACTAAATTTGAACATACATTCATTTCAAGGCAGTACACTTAGCATAACAATTACAGCTGAAAGAAATGGAATCAGCAGTTTGAGTTCAAATCCTGGACAAAGCTGTTTATGTTTAACTTCATGCTAATTCTATCAGATAAATAGTAGAGCAAACAGGACTCTTTAGTTATCCTACAACAACTAGTCTAGAAAGAAAACTGAATTTAAACCAGCTTTACTCAGTTTAAAAATTAACCTTGTGTCATATCCTGCCCATAGCAGAGGGGTAGGGTAAATGTGATGAAAAGAAAAAAGAAAAATGTTCATTCATTAGTTGTCTAATGTTTTGAGATGAAGCTTGATGATTTTTATCATTATGGATTTTCGGACAATTGTCTTCATCTTTGTTGTTATTTCCACAATGTTTCACCTGATATGTCCTCTGGCCTTCTTTAGGTGTTTGTTGAACTCGAGAACCTACACGGAACTTTGAATGGGGGTTACCTGTTCTGATTCCATTAGCCATAACCGGGTACAAGTGTTAAGTATTCCTGTATTGTTACTCGCCTATAACCTGTTAAATATTCCTGTATTGTTACTCACCTATAACCGTTATGCTATGTGTCCTGCTGGACACATAGCATAACAGTTATAGGTGCTGGTTCTTCTTGCTTCTAAGGAGACAACCATCTGGAGGTTGCAGGTTCAATCCTGACTGCAGGCGAGTAACAATACAGGAATACTTAACACTTGTACCTGGTAATGGCTAACAGAATCAGAACAGGCGACCCCCGTGGATTCAATAAAAGACATAGTTCAGTATCAGTTCCCGAGTTCGACAAACACCAGAAGTAGGCCGGAGGACATATCGGCCAAAATGTTGTGGAAATAACAATAAAGATGAAGACAATAGTCCGAAAACCCTTAATGATAAAAATGTTCATACATCTTTAAGCTCTTACAATCAAAGCTCAAATTTACCTAAGTTAACTTAAAATACATGCATTATTTAATATCAAACACAATTTTCTGAGATAATTTCATCAAAATTAACTTTTCACACATTCACAGAAATAATCCACACCTTATAATATGTACTTAAGTTGTTATGAAGTTTAAAAACAGTTCATTTATCTAAATTGTATTATTTGTATTTTCTAGTCATGAATTAAAAACTAAATTACTACCAAAAATGAAAATAGATTTCTATTAAAAGCTAAAGAATACACAATCAAATTTTCTAATTTTCAATTACTTATACAAATGAAAAACTTAAATTCAATTTTGCATGTCTTCTTATAAGTAGACCAAAGCACAAGATGGAGTTAGTAATGCTCAGAGAGGACGACAACACAGTAAGCTTAGTAATCAGCAACAATTTGGATTGTAAGGATCTATTTTGGAAAGAAGAACTCAAATATATTATTGAAATTACTTACTGTTGTCTCCTAAAAAATAAAGAATAAATATTTACACATTATAAGGTAGTTCAGTATGTATCAGATATACAAAATACAGAAATTAACATGAGACAAAGAATGTGAATATTAATTGGTTCCTTCTTGGCTCTGGAACTGGCACTTAATTTTTGTAATTTTTTGTTAAGGTCTTTTATCATATCTTTAGATTTTAGTTCAGGTGACCTTAATAAATGCAATTATTATATGACAATTAATATGTACTTTTAATAAAAAAATTCAATTAATCAGCTATCTAATCCCTAAGTATTCTTTCAATTTAGTCTATTTTAGGATACTTCATGCTACAAGCATAACAAGAAGTTTTAAATAGGAACAGTTTCTAAGCCACTTGTTGAGATTAATACAACAGGAGGATCATAAAACTTATGGTTTCTTTCACTATTTCTATATCCAAACATTTAAAAAATTAACTAAAGAAAAGAATTTTCAAATTTGTTGGTAAACTTACATTTTGGGTGTTTGAGCCTCTGAGTGGTGCTAATTGATTTCCAGATTTCAATGGAGCAAGAGTAGGGCTACCTTTATGCAATGATGGCGTACCCACACTGTAGTTAGCTTTTGGACTTCCAATTCTGAGGTCCTGAAATATTTTTAAATATATTTCAATAATTTAGTTCAATGTAGGTAAATTCAAAAATTCATTAAAATCCATGAAATAATGACTCCAAGTAGTAATTTATAGTTCATAATTATAATCCTTATATTTTGTAGCAATAAGTTGATACTGTTTTATTAGTTTCATACTGGATAAAAATATTAAGAAGAGAAATATTCATGTTGTTATAATGCCAAATAAGTTGAAAATATAATTTGAATTTTCTTTTAATGAGTCTCACAATTATAAGGTAGTATACTCAATAACTGTTTAATTTTTCTTAATTCTAATGTCTCATCAAGTTAAGAATAAAAAAAAACAGGCCTCAAGTTCTCAATGAGACTGATTTATCTTAGCAGCATAAAAACTTGTCAGAGGTATTTTATGTCTAGAGGTTAGAGAATTGTATACATTGTACATTTATATTCTTTAGTTTTGTGTTGTTTCTTAAGAGTGTTTTGTATACAGTTATATAATTATCAAGTATTCTTATCTTATACAAATAATTTTCACAATCCTACAGTTTCTAGCATTCCTATCTAATACTAATTATTTCTATTCATTAATAATCATTTGTTTGCACAAAGTTAAAAGAATGCAAGAAACCAAACCCTACTAAACAATTATAGCTTCAAGGAGCTGTTATTAATACAATTAATTTACAGTTATATGGCATTAAGTATTTTTCTTGAATACAAATAATTTTTAAACAGCTTTATTCCCTCCATAGATGGAATTCTAACAGGTACTACCAGAGGGTCAGAGTGGATCTGGGAATAATAGCCATAAATTGGTAGTTCACAGTCTCCAGATGTCCAGAACTGGAACCTCACCACAAGATGCAGTTTAGTGTCATACCCAAGACACTTATTTTTTGGAGACAGGTTTTATTCCTCAGCAGGAGATACAGTCAGCATATTCTAAGCCTTGCCGACAGGGCATAAGGAAAGAGATTTTGTACTCTGATGAGAGAGATCAGAACAAAAAAAAAATAGTATTACACAGATTTATTTTTTTTATATGGAATAGGTCAAAGATTTTTCTTTGAAATGGAGCTGTGTAAAAAGTCAGAGAACATTTCCAGTAGAAAAATATCAAAATCAAATTCTGTTTGATACTTTTTTGCTTTGATTTCCAGAAAGAGAGACTAGAATAAAAGTCCTTACAATGCAACAATTCTTCCTCAGCAGAGGGTAAATAGTAGGTCAGACTGGCTCTTTAGTTTTGGTATCGCATCCAGACTAGAAGGAAAACTGAATTGAAATCTGTTCGAATCTGCTTAAAAAATTGACTTTCTATCACATCCTGTTTATGCGACAAATACATACATATTACATCTGAAGAATGTCAGAGAATGTATTTGTACAACTATAATGTGAACAACAAAAAGGAGTTTAATTGTATAAAAAAAATCTTTGAATGCTACAAATAATAAAAACATATTTAGCTAAACTGTCATAATTATTAATAGGTGAAGAAAAAGTTTAAATTTTTTCTTGTAATTTAAAAGCCCAAACATCTATAAAATAAAAGAAGACACACATTGTTTTCTGTTTTCTCCAGTTTATCCTTCTTTTTCTTTGTATCAAAAGATTTGATCTTTTTGGATTCTGCTGCAAAAGAAAAAATATTTTAACAAATTAAGAATGTCATGAAGTAAATTCAAAAATATGATAACAAGCAATTATTAAAGAAGTACACCCTTTGAAATTAGAAATTCTCAATCAAATACCTTTCTTTAAAATTTAGAATAAGTTCATTGTATGATAACCAGAGATATGTATTGACAGAGATTTTTCTACTAAGAACAGGAGGCTATTATGAGAAAACAAACCAAAAAGGTCACATGCAAATATTTACTGCATATTTTATTACACGAAAAATAATTAGTTTGAATGTTTTCTTACCTGGAGAATTTTTCATGAAACTAGCTTTTCTTCGTTCACTTTCCACCAATTTTTTATAATGCTCATCACATGGATGGTCCCAAACACTGTCTCCATTAGCAAAATTGAAATAATAAATACTTCCTTGTGGATCTTGGCTGAAATAAATATATCGAAAGAAAATATTCAGGTGTATATATATATATATATATATATATATATATATATATATATATATATATATATAAATTATGATTCAAATTTAATGCTAAGAATATTATTAACCTATAAACTCTTTACAGTGAAAATGCACAGCAATATTAACACATTACTCAATAAGTTGCAGGCGTGACATATGGATGGCACCACTAATAAAAAATCCATATGATTTTTTTTATAAAGTACTAACCTTCAAATGGCACATGTCAAAGTTTGAGCCCAGTTGGATTATTAGTTTACAAATTACAGTTATTTAATTGAAGCTACTGTTGCAAATTTTCAAAACAGTGGACAAATCTGAATTTCATGTGTTGATAAAGCATTGCTTTCTGATGGGAAAAAAATACTTTTCAAGGAAAGCAATAGCTTTATAAGAGTTATTTGGACTCTGCTCCATCACGAACAACTGTTAAGAGGTGGTATGCTGACTTTAAATGCGGTTGTACATACACAAATGATGCTGAACGTTCAGGTTGCCCAAATTCAACAGTAGTACTAGAAAACACCAAAAAACTCCACAAACTTGTTTTGGCTGATTGTAAATTGAAGTTGCATGAGGTAGCAAAGGAGTTGAAGATATCAGAAGGCAGTGTATTCACCATTTTGCATGAACATTTGTCCATGAGAAAACTGTGTTCAAAGTGGGTACTGCATTTGCTCAAAAACAACAACGCTTCAATGATTCAGAGCGTTGTTTACAACTGTTTCAACGCAACAAAAAGGAGTTTTAGTGTAAATTTGTGACAATGGATGAAACATGGATCCACCACTTCACTGTGGAGTCAAATTGGCAGCAGCAGGTGAAATTTGTCCAAAATGACCAAAGACGCAAATATCAGCTGGCAAAGTTTTGGCCTCCGTATTTTGGGATGTGCAAGGTATTTTGTTCATCAATTATGTTGAGAAAAGAAGAACCATCAATAGCAATTATTATTATATAGCATTACTGGTGCATTTGAAGGAAGAAATCACCAAAAAAACGGCCACAAGTGAAGAAGAAAAAAGTGCTCTTTCACCAAGACAATGCACAGTGTCACAAGTTGATCACAACGATGGCAAAACTACATGCATTGCATTTTGAATTGCTTCTGCACCCACCCTATTCTCCAGATCTAGCCCCCAGGAACTTCTGGCTGTTTGCAGACCTCAAAAGAATGCTCCAGGGAAAGAGATTTGGTTCCAATGAAGAAGTGATATCAGAAACTGAGGCAGATTTTGAGGCCAAAGACAAATCGTTCAACAAAAAAAGGCATCAAATTGTTAGAGAAGCATTGGAATCATATGGAATATATGCGTATCACCCTAGGAGACAATGCTGATGAATAAAGTTGTTGTTTTATTAGTTAGGCCCGGGACTTATTGAGTAATGTTACAAGATATTTCAAGTATAACAAGATATAAAACAGGATAAAAACTTTTGATTCACATGTTCAATACTAGCTCACCTAAAGATTGACAATGTGAAACTCAAGAGTCATGAGTTTTGTCCTATTTTATCATTAACTTATACTTGAAATTATATATATATATATATATATATATATATATATATATATTGAAAAGCATGAATCCTGTCTCCCCAGCAATGGGTAAAACAGACTAGGTTGTTTAACCTTGGTTAGGCAACCAATCTAGAAGGAAAACTGAATTCAAACAAGTTTTACTCCACCTAAAATCTAACCTTGTGTCACATCCTGCCAGTAGTGAAAGGGTTGGGTAAATACTATATATATATATATATATGAGAGAGAGAGAGAGAGAGTGATATTTTCAGAACCCTTTTATTATTTTGATGTCTACATTTAATTTCACAACTTTAATGAGTACTAAACTAATAACCAAAAAGAAACTAGTTTTAATTTTCTTTTCTTAAGGTGAATACTTGCATAAGGTGAATACTTGCATGTAATCAGATCCCCCACTTCTTTGGGCAGGATACAAATGAATGAAATGAGTCTGATCCTGAGAATTCTAACCCAGTGACAGTGCCTTCATCATTGCATCAAAAGAAGAAGGTCAGAATAGTCAGATGCTTTCATGATGAGGACAGAGAAAGTTTGGCCCCTGAGGGAAGATAGTTAAATACCACAAAAAGTGTTAGAATGTCAGACTTCCTAGCCTGAAATCCTATATGTTAATCACAAGTCGTTTTAATATTTCATTTCATTAAGTGATAGGATGAATTTATAAGTAAAATGAATTAAAAACAACAAAAAAAAACAACTTAACTTTACTACATGAACTAGAACAAAAAGGTCAAATTATCTTACAAATTCATTTTTACATTTCTACTCGACTACCATAATTATTAGTGTATAATGCACAGTTTTTCCAAGCTAGGTATGTATATTACACGAGAAAACTAAATATTAACTTTTCTTTCCAGCCACATACATTGCCATATTTGGGATGTCATGACGAAAAGTAAGTGATATCTATGGTCCAAACGAACTAATGTATAACAAACACTACAAAGAAATAGTCACTGGAATACATGTTTGTTTATTATTTGTTTCTTCTATTGTGAACTTATTTTTATCAAAAGTTTGTTACAGTTTTGTGTGAACATTTCCTTGACTTTGCTCTGAATACTGTGTAAATTTTTTGCTTTGAAACATTATATAAACTGCATAAATTTTTATTTTTGCTGATATCAACTGAATAAAAAGTTGAACAAATGTTAAATTTATTATAAATTCATCTGCTACAAATTCCAAAAATGCATATTGTATGTGAGATGTTTTTCCAGAATTTTGCAACTAAAAAATAGGAATGCATGTTATACATGATTAATTATGGTACATTAAAAACACTATTACTTGATGAATGTTTACTTTGGATACAATAGTAGACTGAAGAAGAAATGTAGGAAAATTTCAAATTATTACAATTTTGGGTAGTAAATAATAAAATGTGAGAATACATTTAAAAGTTATCTTTAAAAAGTGAATCAACATATTCTTATAAGGTTTCTTGTAAAATACAAGAGTTAGCAAAAAAGAATATAAGAATATGAAATAAAATTTTAAAGTGACATATATTGAAATGATTATATAAACAGTTGGTAAGAGAAATATGAATGTTTTTTTATAAACTTACCAAGGTTTCCAGTGTTTTGGTAAAGGTGCACTGATCCCTTCTTTTGCAATCCACATTAAATGAGGTTCATTGATAGGATCAATATCAATTGTCCGTGCATACTCAAAGACCTCTGTAATGGAATGATCAATTGAAAATAAATATAAACAGATAAACAAGCTGAATACTTCTAACTTCTCTAATTTCTAGCTTAAATAGGTTTACTATAAATAATTCAATAGATTTTTCTGTACTAATTTTATTATGCCAATGCTTATTTAATTCTGAGTGACTATATATTTAGATTTAATAGTATTTATTTGTCTTGTGAAACGATAGATCTGTAACTCTAGCTGGGTAAAATTATATGGAAGACCAGCAGTTGCCTATGATTGATTGACTTTAATGGCATGTCAACCAATCTAGGGTTATTTTATGCATAAAGATTAGGAATCATGTTCATAGTACATTCATATTTACATATTTTGTGTAGTTGCTTCTAAAGAGTGTTTTTTCTTTGCACATGGCCATGTGTTTTTCTTATCTAATACAAATAATTTGCATACAGTTACATGGTTTTAAGTAAATCAAAATAAAACTCCTTAGTAAACAATTATAGCTTCAAGTAATTATTTTTAATACAAATGATTCAGAGGGAGGAGCCCCCATGATGAAATAGCTCAAGTGCTGGACTGCAGCCTCAATTGAAACAAGTTTGAATTCCAATAGGTGCTGTTACGTTCATTTTTGGACTAATACCCTTGAGAAAGGTATGAATCCCCTTAGCTTCCCAGCTATGGATTCAATAGTATCACTGCTGTTCTTCTCCAAGGATATCCTTGGCATTAAATAACACATGAAGGTTGATATGTCATTAAACAAGGAAACTAAACTGAAATCAAATAAATTACAATCATATAGTATCAAGTATTCCTAGAAATCATTTTTAAACATATCTATTTGACCCATAGATGAGACCCTAACAAGTACTACCACTATGGGTCAGAGTGAACCTGGGAGTAATGGCAATGAAGGGGTATCAGATGTAGTTTAGTGTCATAGCCAAGATAGTCCTTTTTTGGGAGGAGGGGGTCTTGTCCCTCTGCAGGGAATATACAATTTATTCTAAGCCCCACAGTTATCTACGCTAAGTAGGGATGAGCTCATAAGTGATGTACTCCTATGGACCCCTTCACATGGTCGTGAAAAAGCAGGGTGGCCAGCTCGAACCTACATACAACAGCTCCATGAGGATACGGGGTGTAGCCCTGGGGACCTACCGGAAGCAATAAACAATAGGGAGGGGTGGTAAGAGAGGGTCAGGGATATCTGTGCTGATGGCATGATGAAATGAGGAAGTCTCTTTTCTTCAAACCTCAAATGTTCTCTTAGAGAAGAGGAAAACCTGATACAGCGACCAGGACACATTTAAAGACAACATTAGATTGCCTTAGAGACTCCAGATTCCAATTTTGGTTTCTGCACTGGTAATGATAATGACATCCACAGCTTGTCTAAGCTCAAGTCAGGCTAAAAGTGCTGGTTTCTACTAAAACACCAAAATAGGGGTAGCCTGCTCAGTACTTGGAGGAGTGACCACTCAAAAACAGCAAGTACTGTAAGCAGAATAATCAAATCTTAATTTAGATCTTAACTCTGAATAAATAGACACAATTTTGAAACTTAAATAACAGGAAACTTAATAATTCCGAAATTTAAATAACAGGAAAACTGAGTGAAAGAAATTATTGCCAGTATTTGCCAAGACTGGACAAGTGCCAAAGTCATAATTTGCTTTGTGTTGTATATTTATCAAATCTCAAGCAAACAGTTTAACCCCAGAGCAAAATACCTGTAATAAGTAGAAAATGTCCACTACTTAATACTAATAAACTAATAGTGTGAACACTTTTAGCAGCTCTAACATCACCAAAGAGTTAACAGACTATTGTCGATACATTTTCTCCCTTAAAATTTGATGGAATCTTTATTTGATTTTTTTCAAGTTCTATGCCTTTATTTGAAACTATTCAAATATCCTTTGGACATTAAGTTTTTTTTTGCCATGGGACATTAACTTATTTTGTTATGTTTAAACTTAATATACCAAAATATTTAATACCTCATTACAAGACCAAAAATCAAAATGTTCTACTACATGTGTACATATGATAAAATATGGATATGTCACATTGACATTCTCTGAGTGTAAAGATTTTACTGATTTGTAAGAGAACTTGATAAAAAAAAAAAAAAAGATATATTCTATAAGGAATTCAAATAATTTCAAGTCTTACAAGAATGTAGTACATGACCTAACAGTCTAAAAAATAAAATCAGGAACTGAATAAAAACTGTGTTAATTTAAGCACAGGTTTAATGTTAGCAATAAAATGTTTATCTTATCAGTTGAACAACAGCTAGGTTTATGATAATATCAACTGCATCATCTGCAGAGAGGTAAGACTCCCATAAAAAGGAGTGTTCAGGGTATGATGCTAAAAATGCATCTGATGATGAAGTTCCAGTTCTGGTAAACGTGGAGTACCCTTTCATTGCCATTATTACCAGGTCTACTCTAACCTGGAGCAGTAGTACTTGTAAGGGTCTCATAGATTATTTATATTAGGAATAATTGATGCCATATAACTATGCAAATTATTTGTATTATTAGTTACTTGAAGTTATAATTATTTACTAAGGATTATCATTAGTTACTTGAAACAATCTATTTGTAAATCATTTGCATTAAATAGGAATATGTGGAGTCATATAACTGTATGCAAACAAATTATTATAATTATTATTATTATTAAATAGGGAGTGTTAATTGCAACCATATAATTGTTTAGTTTGGTTTCTTTGTTTAATAGCATATCAACCTTTATGGATTATTTAATGCCAAAGCCATCTTTGTAGAAGAATGGTAGTGGTACTATTTAAACCCATAGTTGTGGTGGTGGTGGGGAGGGGATAAGGGGGGGGTCATAACTTTCTCAGAAAATGAACATAACAGTGCAACTGAAGTTTGAACTCATTTTCAACAATGTCATAGTCCAACATATTAGCCACTACTCACCATATAATTGTGTATAGATTATTAGTATTTGATAGGAATATTTAAAACCATACAAGTGTATGCAAATTATTTGCATTAGATAAGAATACTTGATATCATAACTGTGTGCAAACAAATGATGACAGACAAATAAAGAAATGAAAAAAAATCATGCAATAGAACATTTGAAATAGTTATGATTCCAATCAAACATTTATTAATAAATCAAATTTTGGCATTAAATAACCCATAAAGAATCAATATGCAGTTAAACAAACCAGTTTTTAAAAATTCATAGGAAAATATTCGTTTCAACAGATTACACAAATCATCAGACATACAGATTTGTATTTGAATAGACTGTATTTAATAGAAGTCGTCTTTGCCACTATTTACATTTGATATTATGAAATATTATGAAGTTAAGCTAAATACAAGTCTTGGTAATCCATAATACCTGAGTAAACATGAGTCTGTCAGATACTCAACTTTGCATATAAGACGTGGAAGACATTTTTTTGCCAAAAGGATTTTATATCTTTATCAAATACACTAAGTCATTTTTTAGCAATTGAACAACAAAACTCATTTTATTAATATCTTTACATTTTTTCTTATTTACCATGCTTTGGTTTTAAATAAATTCAAGTTAGAATATCAAGAATAATTTTTTCATGATTACCACCGATGTTTAAACTTGGGTAAAAGATTTTAAGGGCAGCTCGATTCTACTTGGAAAACAGGTACAATATAGTCTTCTTTCTTCCATTTAACAAAGCTCAGTAAATAAAAAGACATGAAGAATAATTAATGTACATCATATTCAATAGCTTTGCAACTTAATAATTCTTTGAAAGTAAATTTTTTCTAAAAATTGATTTCAAAGGAGGCAGAAATAAATATACTTAAAAATAACTGTCAAAAAAGTAATTTAAAATGTTTATTACATCAATTATTCTTGAAATATTTCTACATTTCTAACTACAACATACTCTTAAGTGTGGAGATCTTTTCTAATATTTTTCATTGTATTTGAAGATTAATTTAAACATATTTGTCCATTCAAGATAAAACACCACAAATCACACATGACATGACGTAAACATAGCAAAGAAGGGGAAACTTTAAGAGAGAAACTGAATCTCTCTTTTAATGGCAGCACAAAATAATGCCATAAGGACCAATTATATCAAAGTGAAAATTGACAATAGATAACAGAATAGCAAGTGTAGGTTGTGTGGTGACATATGAAACAGTTAATCACAAGCAAATGCAGCTAACTGGCACAAAAGAAATATAAGAAGAGGCACAACTGGGTGAAAAAGTGATTAAAATGTAATCATAATAACAAATTGTATATGTACAAACCAGAATCTATTCAAGAAAATGAGACCAATGAAATTTTCTGTGATTTTGAGATATAAATAGATCACAGAAGACCAGACCTATGATTAATTAACCAGAAGAAAAGAACTTATCAATGAGTGGATTTTGCTGTTCTAGTAGACCATTAAGTGAAAAAATAGACTAATACTTGGATTTTGCTGATGAAAGTGATGGTGATGCTAATAGTAATTGATGCCCTTGGAAAGGTCCCTAAAAACCTGAGGGAACTTGAGATCAAAGAAAGAACTGAGACAATCCAGACTACTGCACTATTAAGATCAGATAGAATACTTGAGAGTCCAGGAGACATGAGGAGAGTTGCTGTCACTCAGACTTCAGTGAAAAACCATCAGTTATAACTGGTGTAAAAAACCCACAAGGAGAAAAAAGATAATAATAATAATGAAAAACTGGAAAGTGGAATTGATGGTGGGAGGAAAAACTTTAGGAGAAGTGAAAATCTAGAGAGGTATGTGGTGCATTCAATAAGTTTCCAGACTTTTTTGTATGGGCATTTAAAATTGTCATAGACTCTTGAAAATTCCGTATGTTATTGCTATACATCTTATGGAATGATGAACCTATTTTTATGATTTCAGCTTCAAATGAACAGCTACAGCAGCAATTGGAATACACCCTACTAAAGCCTGATTTTCACAGCTGGTGAATTTCAAAAATGCAATCTGGACGTGAGGATACTTTAGAAGAACGATATGCAATAAAATTCTGTTTTAAACTTGGGAAAATGCCACAGAAACATATGGAATGCTTCAGACTGCTTTTCAACCATCTTGCATGAATCGAGTATCAGTCTTTGAGTGGCATAAGAGATTCAAGGAAGGCAGGGAGTCTATGAGGGATGATGAGAGGTGTGGGAGGAGTAAGGAAGTCAATACACCACAGTTGATTGGCCAAAGGGTTAAGGTTAGGGTTACTATGTTGAGGTTTTAAGGGAGTTCAGGAAGAGATTCCATCGGAAGAGGCCAGCACTCTTCAAATCGGGTCAGTGGCATTTCCACCAGGACAATGTACCAGCCCACAACTCCATCCTTGTCACAGACTATTTGACCAAGATGGGCATCAAGACAGTTCCTCACCCTCCCTATAGTCCAGACCTTGCTTCCTGCGACTTTTGGTTATTCCCTAAGCTCAGAGGCTGTCGTTATGAGACAATTGAGGAGCTGAAAGAGGCTGTGACAAAGGTCATTGACATGCTCACACAAGAGGACTTCCATGGGGCCTTGCAGAAGTTGTTGGAACAGCACGACAAGTTCATTGCAGCCAGAGGAGATTACTTCGAAGGGGACTAGAGTTTCATGTGTATACTATCAATAAAAGTGCCCTTACGAAAAAAAGTCTGGAAACTTATCTAATGATCCTTGTATATTCCAGGGAGATGTGCTGTCATCCTTACGATTTGTAATAGCAATGATGTCATTCAATCACATACTTAGAAAATGCACAGGGGGATACAAATTTACTAAATCACAAGAAAAGCTTAAAAATTGTCAAATAGTGGATTTTGCCATCCTGGTGGACCACTGAGTAAAAGTAAAAAGAAAACAAAAAAAGATATACGTACTTAGACCTTGCCAGAGAAGTAAGAAAACTATGGAACATGAAGATGACAGTGATACCAACTGTAATTGGTACACTCAAAACAATCTTCAAAGGCTTTGTAAAGAGACTGGTAAACTTAGAAATTAGTGGTTAAATGGAGACCATCCAGACTAGAGTAATAAGATTGACCAGAAAACTGAGAAGAGTCCTGGAGATCTGAAGAGAGTTGCTGTCACTCAGACTTTGGTGAAAGGCTATCAGCTAATGGTGGAGTGAAAAACTCAGAAGGAATAATAATAATAATAATAATGTGAAATCTAATTTATGTGAAAGAAAGATTAATCACCTTCTTCAGTGGGGAGGTAGTTTTCATCAAAGTTCTCTTCTAAAATGATCTGCCCATTTATATTCATGTTTGCTGTGCAGTATTATAGCAATACAAACAGAAATTCCACAGAAAGACCTGAAAATAAATTAAAAAAAAAAAATAAACATCTCAATCATGAATGGACACAAAAGTAGAAATTTCTATCACTTGAATAGTATAGATTAGTTAACAAAAAAAATTTAAATAATAAAATTCTCATTTTACACGAGTATCAAAATTTAAACTTAAATCATTTGATCAATAAATATTTGTTAATATCTTCAAGCTTTATGCAAATTACACAAAGCTATGCTTCTGTGAATCTGGATCATAGAAATCACGTAAAGTGACATTTTTTGGCTTTAACATTAGTTTAATGTAAGGCATGATTCCTATTGGTTGCTTGTTGACCAAATCAATGTAAATGTGTAGAAACATCACTAGAAGGCCCCACAATAGTGTAGGACTGTAAAGGTTGTTTTGAAAAATATCATTATTAAAAGTGAGTGTTTTACTGTTTTCATGCCATTAATACTCAATTGCTGATCCAATAATCATGTTTTCTTTTATATATATGATTAATTATCTTGTTTGAACATATCCTCTATATTGCAAATTTTTAAAAAATAATTTGCCTATTCTACAAGAAGGAAAAAAATTATCTGCCTGTGAAAGGGTTAATATGATTTATAAGTTCATTATTGCATATAAAAATGTTTCTTTATCTGAAGGCCATGACTATGATACTTAAGTTCTATAAAGTCAATGTAAATTTTTAAATGATTAAGAAGGTTAGAATTGCACTAAATTCATAAGAACATATCATCTGCTAATAACTTTTAAGAAAATTAAAGACTTTCTAATTTCAGTATTTAATAATATATTTTAGTATATGCATGAAATAAACACAATAAAATATCTATTAGGATTTATCCAGTCATTGTGTGTGACTGTATCTGGTAGACAACTTGATAATAAGCTGTTGTATCCTAATATATCTATCATTATTCACAAAGTAAGGAATCAAGTACAATTTCATTCTCTAAATATAAAGATTTTTTTTCAATTCATAAATAGTTGCATTAATGTTTATTCATGTACAATGCTTATTACATAATGCATAAAAATATTTCAGTTCAAAGAGAAAATTTATATTTCTTTACTTCGTATTGTCAGTCGATCAAAACTTGGCAATGATTACTTTCTTGATGTTGCGAATTTAAAAAGGTTATAAATGGATTGATTTCTTGGCGGAACTGTCTTCATATTTTAAACATTTGAGAGATGGGCTAAATGAGCTTATGTAACATCTCAGAAGATGGAATTCAAGCATTGCAAAAACAACTGTATTCAGCATGAAACAGACAGAAAAAAAAATTGTAGGACAAACAAACAATAGACAAAAATAATCAGTGGTTAAAAAATTGCTAATTCAATATAACGAGAATTGTACAAGACAAGCAATGTCAACATTGCTGGCAACAATTTGTTTTATAAAGAAAAACAAAGTAAAAAGAAAAAAAGAAGAAAAATAAAGTAAAAAATATAAAGAAAAACAAAGTAAAAAAATATGAAGTAATGTAGAGGAAATGTCTGCTAATTAATTTAGTGTGAATGTTTTTGGACAAGAAATCCATCGTCCAATTTATCAGTAATAATCTTTAATTTAACATTAAATGGACACTAAAAGTCTAGAATTTTTTTGTGTTAAACTTCTAATGTACAAACTGATTATAGAAAAAAATAAAAAACATTTGTCCTTCATTCCAATAAAAAGCATAAATCAATTTAACAGAGGTGGCATTGTCAAACCTAAAATACAATATTTTACAGGGTGACTTTTTTTCCCCCCATGCTATCAATTACCTGTGATGAAAAGAAAGAATTCCATGTACTAATAAGAACATGTAATAAAACATCATTGGAAACTTATAAGAAATTATTTACCATAGACAATATACAAGTCTAGAAGTAATATTTTTTCAAATGCTTTGCTCCCCGATTTTCAGACAAAGTCTATTAACAATTACCTAAGCCTTGATTTAAAATTGGCTTGATTAAAAACAGGTTTCTTCAAAAAATTGGATTCATATAAGAAATTTTAGCTTTTACTGGTTGTAGCTTGTCTGAACAGGCCAAATAGAAGGCAAACATGTTTAAAAGATAAAACTATTCTTTCTGTTACTGCTGAGTTAGTAGTCAATAAAAAGTTAAAGGGTAGGATTCTGATAACTGGCAAAAATAACTAGACAAATAAAAACTGGAAAAATACATCTTATAACGATTGCATTCATTCTATGATCAATACTCATCTTGATATCATTATTACTATCAAAATTGTGCTGCTGTAATACTAAATCTATAATATCAAAAATATATATGGATTTATGTGGTCTTTTCTTCGGACTGATTTTAATGGCATTTCAACCTGCCTAAGAATATTTTATGCCTTGTCATCTTCTCTTCTATAGGTGAGAGAAAATGTTCACTGTACATTCATATTTACATTTTTGTGAAGACGTTTAAGCTTTTTTTGGGTTTTTTTTACACAAGCTCCTGTTGAATACAAATAATTTTTAAGCAGATCTATTTGATCTATAGATGGAACCTTAATTGGTACTACCACTTTGGGTCAAAGTGAACCTGGGAGTAATGTCAACGAAGGGGTAGACCACTCTCCCAAGAACTGGAGCCTTTTGTACCTTAAGCTGAAATATATGGATTTAAAGCTAAATTAATAAGACAAACAAAAAATTTAAAAAATAAAGCAAAAATAAATGCAAGTTTCATATTGTTTTATGTTGTATTCACTTGATTTCATATTACTCACCTGTTCTATTAGTGATATAGCCCAGTCACCTGGAGCGATTGCATCTTTACAGAGAGGTAAGACCCCACCACCCAATGAGTGTTCTAGATATAACACTAAATCATCAGAAGGTGAGGCTCCAGTCTTGGAGCTTTGGGGAGTATACCTTTTTATTGCCATTACTTCCAGTTCCACAGTCCTAAAGTGGTAGTACCTATTAAGGTCCCATCTATGGGTCAAATAAAACTATTTAATCATTTACTATACTTGAAACAATTTAACTAAGTACAAACAAATAATTAATGTTTAATTGAACAATTAGAATTACATAGCAATGCTTGAAACCATTTAACTGTGTGCAAATGAATGAATAATGTTGAATAGAATTGATGAACATTTTTCTTTTTCAAGTAGAGGAATTATATTGTGAATTGAATTACCATGACCAGAAAATCTGGCGAACACTAGCGCACAACATACGGAACCACTGAACAGCTGTTTCAACCTTATTAGGTCTCATCAGCAGTATATACTGTGATCTCCCACACTGGAGATTGAACTAGCAACCACAGAATGTAGAACTGAAGCTCTACCACTGAGCCATCAGTCCACATCGCACACAAGTGATGCCAAATTAACTAGTCATAGCCCTAGAGGTGACTGTGTCCTCTGTAAAGACTATGGATGTAACTTACAAGATACATTCAGGTTAATTGGCCATGCAATTGCCATGACTAGTTAATTTGGCATTGCTTATGTGAGATGTGAACCAGTGGCTCAGTGGTAGAGTTTAGGCTCTGCATTCAGTGGTTGCTGGTTCAATCACCAGCGGGAGAGATCATGGCATTATGCCATTTCAACTGAGAATAATTCTAAAAGCTATCAATAAAACAATTGCTTATTCTTTTAAAAAATGAAAAGAAAAGAGTCTATTAACAAAATAAGATTAAAAATTCAACATTAAAACATAGTTATTAATTTTTAATCTTATTTTCTTTAATAATCAGTCTCTTGTTTATTTCTAATAAGGGACTTTTAAAGCAAAATATATAAATTTAACCTATTAAAAATATTGATATCTTTATCATGTTATATAGTAGGCTACTTAAAACTTGTTTGAGGTGACAAAACTTGTTTTGGCAACACAATTTTATATAGAACCTTGATAAACAAACCAGAGACAGGCACAATATGAACTCCAAAATTTTTCAAAAAAATGTTTATTCAGCACTATGGTATAGTATAATATTGACCATATAAAAGCATTGTAACAAATCAAGTCCATTTTTTACACAAAGCCTCGACTTGATATAATTTTTTACTAATGTAGTAGCTACAGTGCTACATCCAATGTTCACTACCATATAAAAGAGTAGACAAAAATAGTTTAGCAATGAACATAAAATAAACTAAGATAAGAATAAAGCACTTATTACTGTTTTTAGTGCCAATAAGAAAATTGATAGACAATTGGCAGAGGTTTTATATTTTATGAAAGGAGGTACTATTTTTGTACTGAGACTTTGCATTTAGTAACAATCAAATCAAAGCAAGCTATAATTGTATATATTTACATAGTGTTTTTGTACATTTGACTGGCAAGAATTAATCACAGTGATTATGTGCTGAGAAAAGCTTATGGTTTATATACCTGTTCTTAAATTTAATCTTGTACCAAATGGTTACAGAAACTATTATTACCAATGAGCACTATACCTACTCCCAAACAAGAAAAATGGCAGATAGGTCAATTTTAGTTTTAATATTTAAAAAGAAGAAAAAACTAGGAGAGGGAAAAAAAAGACAGGAATGATTAGGATATTGTTTTATAAATAAAGAAATTATATATAATTAACATAAATACAATTAACAAAAGAATATTAACTTAGCTCCTCACAGCAATTCAAAAATCCTATATGCACACAAGTACACTGTCGTGAGTCATAGTTCTTTTAGTGGAAGTGTGGAATAGAAATATAAACATAACAGGAAAAATGTTGATTCTTTATTTAGTCATTAGTATAGGTATGCATTGGTTAGGGTTATTCTAAAAATCTCACTACATATATAAACATTTACATTACAAAAAAAGATACAAATGCAGTGGTACCCTTTGACTGTTATTGTTTGTTAGTTACTTTACTGATTTGAAGGTGGAAAATTACCTTGACTTGCAATGGTTTACTTGACTTCCATCACCATTTAGCAGGCAAATCAGTTTACATCATCTCATGGTTGTAGGGAGTTGTATTTGATGTACTTTATATTGTTATTTAACTGAACTTGGTAGTAATATCTCATCTACTGAAAGCAAAGTCAACATATGTATAGGTAAGGCATTGACAGGTTATTGACCATATGGAAATCTGAACTCTTTGATAAAACAAAATGGGAATTCTTCCAAGCTGTGTCACTGCTATTGTATATATTTACCAACCCCTCCACACAAGCAGGATATGACACAAGGCCAATTTTTTAAGCAGAGTTTAATAGGTTGGAATTCAGCTTTCCTTCTCCTAGACTGGTTGTCATACCAAGGTTAAGGAGCCCATCTGCTCTATTTACCCACAGCTGGAGGGAGAATAGTTGGATGCATTCCTTTCCCAAGGGTATACGCACCATGTGAAATACAAACAGCCTCATCCAGGAGTTGAACTCAGGTTGTTAGGTTCATTTCCTGTGATGATAATGATTACAGTATGAGCACCCTCATCCTTATAGCATCACTAGTATTGTACAGCTGCATCACTAGGACACTAAGGAAATGCTTGCAGCAAAAGCTAGATTAGAGCAACATGGCATACTGTTTTAAACAGATACTGAGAGCAGCACTCTACAAAACAGCAGCTGTACACCCACTTACCTCCCATCACATAAACCATCCAAGTAAAACAAGCAAGACATACTGTTTACTGCTGGAGAAGAACGAAGGAATTCATAAGCAACATTCTCCTATGGACTACTACACTTGGACACATCAATGTTGACTAACCAGCAAAAACTACTATTCATCAGCTCTGAATGGACACTGGGAACCATCTAGAGGATTTACCCAGAGTGATAGACTGAGAGTAGCACCAATTCAAATTAAAACATTGTCTTGACTTTTTGTTGATTTTGACTAACCAGGACCCCTTTGTTGGCTGAGGTTGTAGAATATGTGGGCTGTGCCTTTGCAGAGGGGTAAGACTCCCCCACTCCCCAATACCAATGAGGCCACCTGTTGGTCATGGATGGTGGCCCGTAATTCTTGAAAATAGGATCCTGGTGGCTGAGCAGTCCATGACAGGCAGTCAAAGTGGTCACTTGACCTGCAACACTCCACTTTGGCTCTTACTGGACTAGAAAGGCAGTTGGAGAGGTCTGATCCAATCAATCAGCAGGTCATGTCAAGCCATAGCACATATATGATTGTTCCAATCATTTTTCAAATTGCTCTTGTAGCAAACAAGTACCCAACCCGATTTAATCTTAAAGGTCCAAGAAGGTGGTGGCTGAAGGTCAATTGTGCTGAGATAGTAATACTTGAAATCATTTAAACTGTGTCCAAACAAAATATTTATATAAACTTGAAACCATTTAATAAACAGAATTATTAGTTAAATAGCAATACTTGAAACCATTTAACTGCACACAAACAAATGAGCTCTAACTCATCTAAAAATAAAGTTACCTACAAACTATTCACTTACTAATTATATATATATATATATATATATATATATATATATACACACATATATATATATATATATATATATATATATATATATATATATATATATATATGAAAGTGTAAAGAGATGAAAACAACACAAGGTCTTCAGTGGGTGGTTTTATTTGTGAAGATATTTGCCTCTAATAATTCTATTTAATATCTAACACTAATAATTATATTTGATATTAATAATTTGTTTGCATACTTATATAAAAAAACAAGATTTGGCATTAAATAACCTACAAAGGATGATATGCCATAAAACCAAATAACTTAACCTGACTAACCAGGAAACGATTTGTGGCATGTTAAGATACCACTGGACTTGGAAATATATAAACATTTGTGTATATGTGGGCAGTTATTAACTAAATTTAGCTTAGTTGTGGCACAAGGCTGGAAATATGTGGCAGTCAGTGAGAATCAAATTCACTAAGAATAGTCAGCTAAACCAGCTTACTAACCATTACACAATGTGAAGTGCTCATATATATATGTGGATAGAAAGATACATATGAAAACATAGTAACTACAAATATACACATAAAAACATTGAATTCATACATGTATACACACGCAACAGGGAGTATGGAAGTTACTTCTATAACAATCTTATAATTTATGAAGCATAATTTGTTAGGCAACCTACTTAAAGCAGTTATTTCAATTTACACTGAGAATATTTTCATAACTAAGTTAAGATTTTAAATAATTTTTCAAAGAAACTAATTAGTTTTCTATAGCCCAACAAATTATCCTTCCGGCTATGGTTTAAATAGTATCACTGTTGTTCTACAAGGATGGCTGGCATTAAATAACACATGAAGGTTGATAAACCATTAAACAATCCACCAATCAACAAGACTATAAGGAAGGAATTAATCTCCATGAGATTATTTATACTAATTAAACACTAACACTCACATACATACATGTTTGTCTTGTAACAAAAGTTTTCGTCTTAGGAAATGGACATGGCAACTTGAGTTCAAATTTTTCATGAAGCTGTTAAAATTTCCCTTCACACTTATACCTTAGGAAAGGCATGAGTCCATCTCCCCCCCCCCATTGACAGGACTTAGAATATGCTGACTGTAAGACCCTTAAAAAATCAGGTGTCCTGGATATGATACTTAACGATATCTGTTGGTGAGGCTTCAGTTCCAAAGTTCTAGGGACTGAGGAGTACCCCTTCATTGACTTGGACTGGTACTAACTGTTTTAGGGTGCTATCTATGGGTCAAATAAATCTGTTTAAAAAGGGTTCATATTTGATCGGATATCACATAACCATGAAAAAAAAATCTCTGAAGAAACAACTACACAAAAAAATCTAAATAAGAATATACAATGAATGCAATTTCCTAACTTCTAAGCATAAAATAATCCTAGATGAGTTAACATGCCATTAAAAAATAATCAATCTTTTCTTTTCTCCCAGCTATAGGTCAATCGTAAATACTAGGGCAGACTTGGCTCTTTAGACTTGATATGGGAGAAGAAAACTTGAAATTCAAACTAGCACTACTATACAGAAAGATTGATCTTGCATTGGAGTCTACCTGTAGCAGAGGATTTGCATATATATATATATATATATATATGTGTGTGTGTGTTTGTGTGTGTCTAAGTTGGAGGTCAACATAAAAGCTCTCTTTTCAATAGCTACTACACTGAGATATAGGTGAGGGTGCTACTCCTTTCCCTGGACTGCTCCACTTACCTTTGATCCATACCTTATAATGCTGTGTGTTAAGCAAGGACACATCAAGTACCATTTTTTGAGTCTTTGGTATAACTTGACATGGGATTGAAACCTGGTCTCCCGGACCATTGGCAACTCACTCTCCCCACTATGCCAATGGGCCAGTTATATATATGTGTATGTATGTATGTATAAATAAATATATATATATATATATATATATATATATATATATATATATATATATGTGTGTGTGTGTGTGTGTGTGTGTGTGTATGTATGTATGTACTTTCTAATAAAGATACATGCTTTGTGATGATTTACACATGGATTTAAACATCATTTATATCTATATAGACATATAAATCATATATGCTCACAGACACACCTATCATGGATACATATAAAAATACATGCGCACAAAAAGAAGCTGCATTATTTTTTCGATTAAGAGCATTAAAAAAACAGTTGTTGCACATTAACACTTGTACACACACTCTCCTATAAAAATGTATGCATTGTGTTGTTTGTGGATAAGAAAGAGAGAAGAGAAAATGTTGGTTCAGTTATGGCACCAAGCCAAAGTTCATTCAGCATCTGGTAGTTGGCAAGCAGTATGTTAAATAATATAATCAACCATTACTTGTATGGATGGCTCAAGAGTCTTTTTATATATCAAAAAATAATAATGTTTAAATCAATATAGACAGAACAAATTCTTTGAAAAACACAGTATTCTATTTTTGAATAAAGTTACCTAATTACTATTTTTTTAAATACTGTAGCTTGCTTTAGTATAAAAATAAATCAATTAAATAAGGGAATGTTAACTGAATTTTAAAAATAAATATATAGTTACCTTTACAGACTAGTACACATTTGGTGAGTCATTTTTCCTTGAATAAGGATGACAATTTTACAAAATGTTCTCCTTTTCCATTGAGAGGTAATGTGTTGATTATACCTTTCCAAGACGAGCAATTTAAACAAGGTTTATCAATAACAACTATTTATGAACCTTTGACATGCAAGTTGGTAAAAAGACTGCATGGCACTGAATGCCAAATGAACCTGTAGTCAGTGGGGCTGCCATTTTTATTTAGTAGTTCCCTGTAACTGGATAACTGCATTGTAACAGACTTTGTATTGATTAGACTGCCCAACCGACAGAAATGAACTGTCAAGTGGAACGAGAGTTTCATGTAGCAGCAGTAGAGCAATTACAATCTTTAGATAGATATTAAGAAAACAGTTACCTGGATTCAGTTTCATATAAAAGAATATAAGGAAAAGAGTCTCTTGTCTATCTAGTAAGATAAGGAAGTATTACTGAATAAGGCAAAAAATGTTCTTTTAATTAGTAAAAATAAAGTTAACGGTAAAGAGGAATATCCTTCATCTTCAATTATTTTAAAAAATTATGTACAAAAACAAAGAGTTTCTTTTTTACATAAAGCAGAAATAAAATGGAAAAATTATAGATATAACTTTGGTGTCATAAACTTTATAAAAAGGCTTCATGGTTATTGTGTATGATAACAAGCCTTACCAACCAAGAAAGTATCAAATCTAGACATGTTTTTCCATTCATTTCTCAGCTACTGAACAAGTGTCAAACCCTTTTTCTTTACCTTGTCAGCAAAGCGTTAGAATATGCTGATAGTATCCCCTCAGCAGAGTGGTAAGACAACTCCCCCCTCCCAAGGAGTGTCTTTAGTATAACACTAAACTGCATCTGATGGTGAAGCCCCAATTCTAGAAGTCTGGGGAATGTGGAGTACCCCTTCATTACCATTACTCCCAGATCCACTTTGACTCATAGTAGTTGTACTTGTTAGGGTCCCATCTATGGGTCAAATAGATTTGTTTAAAAATTATCTATATTTGATAGGACTGTGTGCAAAAAACTCTTAAGAAACAACTACAAAAAAAATGTAAATATGTACACATAATAAACATGATTCCCTAACCTCTAGGCATAAAATAACCCTAGACAGGTTGATATACCATTAAAATCAATAAATCAAACACTTTTTAGGATTTAGATAACCTTAAAAGTGTTGGTACCACTGAAATATTGTAGATTTTACAAGCATGAAACTAAAGAGAAACAGTTATTTTGTTTACTTGTAAAATCAAGAGGATTTTTTCCTGATTTGTTAGGTAGAAACAAAACCAACTAATTTCACAAAAATAAATTAATCATAAATCTGATGAACCTAACTTTAGTTAAGTCCTAGTTGAATCCACAGAATTTCTATTGTAATAGCAGATCACTCTACACCTTTCTAAATAGAATCATCAATGTTAAAGTAATCTAATTGACATTTCATAGCTATTTTAATTATATTGAGGATTAAGATGATAAAAAAAATTACATTCAGTGAGAATGAAGACTTTAGAAAAATGATAATTCAGTTACATATTCGACTAGAAATTGCTTTATTCTCGGAGAGGATTTTAAGTGTATAAATCTAATAAAAAATTTTGCCATACACACACATTATATATATATATATATATATATATATATATATATATATATATATATATATATGCATAAATAAGTAAGTTTAAAGGTTGCAGTATCTACAGAGAGAATGCTCAATATCTGGGATAAAGCATATACAGACAGCATAGCAGAAATTAAAACCATATATTGTAATTAATAGTTTGCAAAGTTTTGTAGTCATCAAGCATTAGAACATTTGGAAAATTATAAGTATTATGAGAGAGAGATATATGAAAAGCATGGAATATGAAACAGAATCAGATTGACAATTGAGAAATCGATACAACAATGGACATAACATACATATGAAAAAAATTATTCTATGCTTTTCATATACCACTCTATAATAACATGTAATTCTTCAGACTGTAGTATTAACTGATGATTGCAAAAGCATGAAACTATTAGTTACAACGTGGTTTTAATTTCTCTGTGTGTGTGTGTGTGTGTGTGTGTGTGTGTGCACATGTCAGAGGATGATTTTATTTATAATTGAATTATTTGTCAATATTTAACATTTTGGTTTTTATATTAAATGGTTATCAGGTCATTTAAATATGATGTTTTATCTTCTGAATTATATCTTATTTTATTTTTTAAAATGAAATGGAAAAAAAATGAAAAAGTTTTTAACATTCTTTATCCATTAGTTGCGTTCTGTTTCAAAACTGTGTGATTTAATTAGTGTTCAAGATTTATTTTAAAAACTTAACATATTTCCATTATATATTATATATATTCTACCTTTCCCTCTATATTTTTTCTTTTTCTTCATTTCCTTTATCTTTCCACTACTTTATGATGTAGCTGTTAGTAATTTTGGAAGAATTATGTTATTGAGAAAATATCAATAGTAAGTAAAAAAATTATATGTAATCAATGAAACCTAGTTATTTCAAATAAAGGATTTTGAAACTTTTCCCCACTAATTTGACTAAATAAGAAGATAAGTTGAAAAAGCTGAGTCTTAGTTTAAATAGTATAGTCAGAAATAAAGCTAGATTCAATGATATTCAAGTATTTTTTGTTATGTACATTAACTAACATTTTGGAATCTTTAAAGTTAAAGCTGTGATTAGTTTCTAAATTATGTTAGTCCATTGCATTTTTGTCACCTTTTTTGGGGTCTCTCTTGTGTTTGTAAATTCATTTTTGGATTGTTTATGATGTATTCTTTTTATTACAAGGCATTGGATATGGTTAGCATAATGACGATTGTCTGAGAAAATGAAATCACCGACTGTATTTCAAAACCTGGATAAGGCTGTTTACATTTCACTTTGTGCTAATGCCCTTGGAAAAAGAATTAATTTATCTGTTCCCTCTCCCAGCTATGGGTAACAAGTAGGGTGGACTAGGTTCATTAGCTTTGGTTAGGCAACCAGTCTAGGGAAGGAAACCTTTGAATTCAAACCAGCCTTACTCCACTTAAAAATTGACCTTGCACCACATCTTGCCTGTAGAAGAAAGATTGGGTATATAGTAGTCGGCATCTGTAGTTGAGAGTGACCTGAAAGCTCCTTTTTCAATAGTTACTATACTGAGGTGTAGGGGAGGACACTACACCTTTCCCAAGATTGCTCCACTTTACCCTAGATCCATATCTTATAATGCTGAGTGTTAAGCAAGGAAGCATCAAGTACCATTTTTGAGTTTTTGATATGACTAAACCTGGGATTGAACCCCAGTCTCCTAGGCCATTGGCGAACACTCTACCAACTAGTCCAATAGTTTAGTATATATATATATATATATATATATATGATATGAACATTTTTAGTAATATATAGATTATATAGGTATCCATGATATAAAAAGAAAATAAGAGTCTGCATATAATCAGATACAGACTTTTTATCAGATATATGACAGGATAAAAAGATTGATTAATAAAAGCAAAAGATAGTTGATTATTTGTTTGTACTCAAGTATAGTATTATAATTAAACAGTTCTATTTGACCAATAGACAGGATCCTAACAGGTACCACTACTCCAGATCAGAGTGGACCTGGAAGTAATGACAATGAAGGGGTACTCCACATTCTCCGGAGCTGGAGCATCATCATCAAATGGTTTAGTATCATATCCAGAACACTCATGGGGGGGGTCTTACCCCTCAGGAGGGATGAGGTCATATATTCCACAGCCCCAGAAGCATTTCTGTCAACAAATATTTTTGTTACTATTCAATAACATTTTTCAATTTTTACATATTTAGTGTTTTGTTACAGTAAGTAAATCAAGTTTTGGCCAGTTGACAGATATATATTTATAGTATTTACTTTTTAAAATAGTAAACATTCACATTGTAGTCAGAAAAATCCATTAAGGACATCTGCAGGCTTTTTTGTCAAAAAAGTTATCCAATAGTAAATTAAATATTTAGACTGCTGTATTGAGTTACACAAAAAGTTTGTTCCATTTTTGTTATTAGACGGTAGTAGGAGTGTTTAGCTTAAACTAACTTTATTAAAAATGTCATCCTATTGTGACAGTTATCATCATCATCTTGTCGTGCCATCAGCACGGATATCCCTGACCCTCTCTCGCCACTCCTCCCTATCGTTCATCACTTTCGGCAGGTCCTCAGGGCTACACCCCATATCCTCACAGAGCTGCTGTAAGTAGGTTCAAACTGGTCACCTTGCTTTTGCTCGGCCATTGTGTCGATTATCCATTTCTACATACTTTCACAGCCGCAGAAACTGAATGGAGAGAATAAAGCAACAGAGGTCCTAACATTTGAGACAAGTTATGTTTTTGTGTTTCTTCTCCCCCATCAGATTATTAGACATCATTCATATAGCAGTCGATGACTATATTACAAAATGTGCTATGACTCAATAAATCAGTTGAGGTTGATAGTGATCAAATCAAGACAGTACATGAGAATAATTAACAATATGGACTGTGGGAGATACTTAACATACTGTTGCTCTGGCATATAAGTCAACCTTAGATTTTTACTACAAAATTCTAGGTTAAACCTACATTTGCTGTATAAGTTGTCCCCCAAACATACAGTGTATGTGTATATAATTTTTCTCTGAAATCAGAATTACAATAACCATATATGAAAAATGCAAATCTAATTAAAAGGGAAAGAATTTGTCAACTATTGGATTTTGCTATCCCAGCAGACCGTAGAGTAAAAATGAAAGAAGGCAAAAAGATAGACAAATACTTGGATCTTGCCAGAGAGATGAAAAAACTGTGGAACATGAAAATAATGGTGATACCAACTCTAAGTGGTACTCTTGGAATAGTCCCCCAAAGACCTGGAAAATAGACAATAGAGCTAGACATTAGAAGAATTGAGACTAACCAAGCCACAGTGCTGCTGAGATCAGTTAAAATGCTCTGAAGAGTCTTGGAAACCTGGAGAGACTTGTTGTCACTTAGACTTCAGTGGAAAACTACCTGTTAAAACTGGCGTGAAAAACTTGTATAGAGAGAAAATAATAGAATTAAAAAGAAAAGAACACTGTAATATATTATGCATTTTCTTTCTGCAGCAGAATATTAAGCTCCTCCTCAACAGAAGTCACTCAGTATATTCTTCTGATGTCATTTTCAATATCATTACTGCAATGCTCTGTTGAATTTAGCATAAGTAGTGAAGATGGAAGACAGCACAATATTTCAAAAGCAAATTATGTTAAATTTGTATATATAAGACTTAGTAGAAAAGAATCCACTTTAAACCAAGTGTTTCTTTTTACTAACAATGTGAATCAATTATATTCAAAAATTTCATTTTTGATTTTGTAACTGCCTTAGTAGTGTATTACTTTATAAGTCACCAGATGCTAAATTATTTCTTTTAGAGTAACATTCTCCAATTTCTTGCTTATAGAAAAATATTTACAGGTAATATAAAAATAGATATTTATTAAAATGTAAAGGGAGAATTATTCCTTTTTTTTTGCAGAGAACATTAAATAGATAAATAAATAAGAAACATTGGTCCACCTATTCCTATTACATTTTAATAAGCCAACTAAAGCTATGCATAGGAAAGTATGGCCTGGGTGTGACACTAGATTGCATCCAGTGATGAGGCATCAGTTTTGAAACTGTGACGTCTCATCTTTGTTGCCATTACTCCCAGGTCTACTTTGATCTGAACAAATATTACCTGTTGGGGTCCTCATCTATGGATCAAGTAGATCTGTTGGAACATTATAAGTACTAGATAGGAATAATTGAAACCATATAACAGCATGTAAATTATTCATAATAAAAAGAGTTACTTGAAGCTACAATTGTTTAAAAATAATAAAAAATAATAATGATGATGATGGACCAGAGAAGAAGAAAATTAATGACCATGCATAAGGTATTACATCTGAGAGATGACATTGACAGATTATATGTGTCAAGAAAAGAAGGAGTAAGGACTTACCAGCATTGAAGACAGAGTTGACACATTAATGCAACAACTTGAAGACTACATACAAAAACACAGAGAAAGACTGATTACAGCAGCCAGAAACAATACTGACAACACGAGGACCAACAGAATGACAATAACCAGAAAAAAATGGGAAGAAAAACAACTCTATGGACGTTTTAAGTGACTAATAAGCAACATCTCACATGAGAAAACATGGACGTGACTAAGAAAAAGAAACCTTAATAGAGAAACTGAATCTCTCTTAATAATAGCACAAAACAACACCATAAGAACCAAACATATCAAAGTAAAAATAGATAAGATGCAACAAAACCGCAAATGTAAGTTATATAGTGATAGAGACAAAATGATCAATCACATAAGTGAATGCAGCAAGTTAGCACAGGAAAAGTATAAGACTAGACATGACTGGGTGGGCAAGTTGATCCACTGGGAATTATGCAAGAAATTTAAATTTGACCATACAAACAAATGATATATGCATAACCCAGCATCTGCCCTGGAGAATGAGACACACAAACTCCTAGGGAATTTTGACATACAAACAGATCACCTCATCTCAGCCAGACGACCTGACCTTATAATAATCAACAAAAAAAAGAAAAAAAAAGAAAAGAGAACTTGCAAAATTGTGGACTTTGCTGTCCCTGCTGACCGTAGAGTAAAATTAAAAGAAAATGAAAAGAAGGATAAATATCTTGATCTTGCTAGGGAATTGAAAAAACTGTGGCACATGAAAGCGAAATTTATACCAATTGTAATTGGTGCACTTGGTACAGTCACCAAAGGATTATTATAGGGACTGGAGGACTTGGAAATAAAGGATGAGTGGAGACCATCCAAACTACTGCATTATTGAGATTGGCCAGAATAGTGAGAAAAGTTGTGGAGACTTGCTCTCACTCAAACATCAGTGAAAGACCATCAGCTAACACTGATGTGAAAACTCAAGGAATAAATAATAATAATAATAACAATAATGATATACTTGCAACAAACCATATAATTGATAAAAAAGAAAAAAAAGAGAAGATAATTAGTAGACAACTTAAATGTACTTATCAAGCATCATTTTAAAAGAGACCATAATTTTAATTTAAAATGAGCTCATATATTACTTTAACACATCACTCAATAAGTCCTGGGCCTGACATATAAATGGTGCTACTAATAAAAAAATCCATATGATTTTTATAAAGTACTAACCTTCAAATGACACGTGTCAAAATTTGAGCCCAATTGGATTATTAGTTTACAAATTAGTTATTTCAGTGAAGCAACTGTTGCAAATTTTCAAAACAATGGAAAAATCTGAATTTCATATGTGGATAAAGCATTGCTTTCTGATGGGAAAAAATACTGTTCAAGCAAAGCAATGGTTTTACAAGTGTTATTCGGACTCTGCTTCGTCAGAAACAATGGTTTAGACATGGTATGCAGACTTTAAATGTGGTCATAAACACAAATAATATTGAACACTCAGGTCACCCAAATTCGGCAGTAGTCTTGGAAAATACGAAAAAAACTCCACAAACTTGTTTTTGTATTCACCATTTTGCATGAACATTTGTCAATGAGAAAGCTGTGTTCAAAGTGGGTGACACATTTGCTCACAGCCAATTAAAAACGACACCTCAACAATTCAGAGTGTTGTTTGCAACTGTTTCAATGCAACAAAAAGGAGTTTTAGCGTAAATATGTGACAATGGATGAAACATGGATCCACCACTTCACAGTGGAGTCAAATCAGCAGTCAGCTAAGTGGATAGGAGCAGGTGAAAGTCATCCACCAAAGTGACCAATGATGCAAACATCAGCAGGCAAGGTTTTGGCCTCCATATTTTGGGATGTGCAAGGTATTTTGTTCATCAATCGCCTTGAGAAAAGAAGAACCATTTATAGTGAATATTATATCGCATTACTGGTGTGTTTTAAGGAAAAAATCGTTAAAAAATGGCCACAAATGAAGAAGAAAAAAGTGTTTTTTCACTAAGATAATGCACAGTGTTACAAGTTGATCACAAGGATGGCAAAAGTACATGAATTGCACTTCGAATTGCTTCTGCACCCACCCTATTCTCCAGATCTGGCCCCCAGTGACTACTGGCTTTTGTAGACCTCAAAAGAATGCTTCAGGAAAAGAGATTTAGTTCCAACGAAGAAGTGATATCGGAAACTGAGGCAGATTTTGAGGCCAAAGACAAATCGTTCAACAAAAAAAGGCATCAAATTGTTAGAGAAGCATTGGAATCAACATATCACTCTAGAAGGAGACTCTATTGATGAATTAAGTTGAATTTTGCCTAAAAGTTGTCGTTTTATTGGTTAGGCCAGGGGCTAATTGAGTGATGGGTTATGAGCAACACAAACATCATTAACTACTTTATTTCTAGGCTGACCAATTCAGGATGCAGGATGAACACCCTCTTACAGTGAGGTGCACTGTAAGACATAGAGGAGGAGAGACAGATCTCACCAGAAAATGTCACTTATCTGTCATAATCAGGAATTTTTTGATTTAACAGCACTTTTAACATTAGAGAAATTTTCAAGCATAATTGAGTTTATGATATATTTTTAACTGAAAATTTATGGGTTGAGCTAACAATCATATAATGAACATTTTAGAAATTATTTATGAATTTAAAGCTATTATTAAATGTTAAGAAAACTTTTACTGAATTTGTCTAAGAATATGCTAAAATTCATTTGCATAATCCTATCAAACGGTAAAAGAAATGCCCCTTTTTGTACAAACATAGATTTAACATATGAACTTTCATGAGTATAACACAAATACTTCCAACCAATGAAAAATTATGAATCACAAACAAATCTTTTAGTGGACTCCATTCATCCATGCCATGAGAAGACAGAGGTAACAGCAGATTACAATTTCTTACAATAGTACTTTGAATTAAAAAAAAAACTGACAGTTGAAGATAACCGGATATGACAGATTTATATAAAGGTCAATGTAATTATTGTTTAGCTGTAAACCATTTCACTAATAATATTTTAGTAGAACTGACAATAACATCTTCACCAATAAGTTCTATAAGCTCAAAAATAGATATTCATATTAAGTAAATGAAGAAAGTCCCAGCAGTTGATAGAGTTAGAAAAACTAGTAATGATTGAATGAAACTCTAATGAAATATAGAGCATAGATTGTTTGTGAAAGAAGTTCACTAAGTAATGTATATAAGTGAATCAAATTTGATATTTTACATTTTGTACATAGATGGACATAAAGAAAAAGACCAGTGTTTAATTATTTGTTCCAAACTGAAACAAGTAGTCAGTACTATAACATATAGAAAAATTACCAATCTATGACACTTAGATAATGTTTAACCATTATTTTTATTTTGCAGCAAATAAACAAATTACTGATATAACTTAAAACAATTTTTTTTTTAAGCTAAACTTTCTGGCTTCATGAAATATACTTCAAACAAATTAAATTATTAAAATTAATAGTATAATTTCTTCCAGAATTAGTTGAAGAAAAATTATGCAATCTTTTTTTAATTTGCTTTTTAAGCCAAATACATGTACAAGTGTAAATATTCAAATTAGTTTGCAGTTAGAAGAGAGTACAAGTAGACCTTTATGAGCTGTTGAGCTTGGCTAACTAACAGGAAACATGGTTCCAACAAGAAAGCTGTCAATTAAAATAATGGAAAGGATAATAGCACTCCTTTGAGAAGGAAATCCAAAAGATGTTGGCTATTTTCAATCAGCTATGTCTAAAATTTAAAGCTAGTATAAACAAAACAGGGGTTATAAAAGGAATACATATAGGTAGATCATAGAAGACAAGAAAATATCAAATTAAAAAACTTAAAGCAATATGCCTTGAAAATAAAAAATGAAAAGCAAAGAGACTGAAATAGGAATCAATGTTTGTGACAGAACTATAAGAGATTGACTCAATGACATGGGATTTATAGAAAGATAATCCAAACAAAAAACCAGCACTAAAGCAAAAAAAAAAACAAGGTTACAATGGGTAACAAAAAGGCAATCATGGAGTTGAAAGAAGTGGACAAAAGTGATATTTAGTGATGAATATGCATTAACCAAGGGAATGATACTGGAACTTTTGTCTGTTGCCAATGAAACCAACAAAGATGATGGCGTGAAGGCAACAAACAAACTTACCCATTCTTTTATGATATGAAGTTACATATCAAATAAAAGAACAAAAAAGGATAGCAACGAAAGGTATATATTGGAATTTTGGATATTTTTCTCCTTCCAAAGTTTTAGAGATGATGAAGTTATTTTTCAGGATGATAAATCATCTTACCACAAAATAAAGAATTTTAAGATTTTTCTTCATCAGTCACATCAACTCAATGGTGTGACCAGTAAACTGTCTTAATCTTGATCTGACTGTAAGTTTCTACAAGAAATTTATTTTCAAAAATAGTCCATAAGAAAGCACAGTCAATTACTATTCAAGAAAGTTTGATACGAAATACTGATTCTTTAGTGAAGTTTATGCCTCAAAGAATCAGTATTATTATCATCTTTTTGTTGTTGTTGATGATTTCATAATTTTTTCTGGAAAAAATACCCCATTATATTTAATTCCTAATATTTCCTGAATTAAATGTAATTCTTTTTTTTACTGATAATATTTACCTGGCATACATGCTTTACAGTGTATCAATGACAAGCATAAATGCACATTGCCTTAGACCTAGAGGTCTAGTGGATCTATGATCAGCAAAGTCACCTGGCATATGTACCAGGAGACTTAGCAAAAGACTAGCATAGTTCACATTGCACCTAGTGATCCTATGACCAGCATAGTTCAGCAGGGTATGAGTTTCAGCTAGTGCTCAATTTCTCCCTCCTTTAAATCCCCACTATAAAAAAGACCTTGTGTCAAATACTACCAAGTGGGAGGCAGAGATAAATATTTTTGTTTCCTGAATTGATTGTTTGATTTAAATGGTATTTACATTTTTTGTGTAATTGTTTCTTAAGTTTTTTTTTGCATATGGCTCTATTAAATGTAAATAATTTTTAAACAGATCTAATTGATCCAAAGATGAGACCAACAGAGGAAAAAGATAAAAAAAGTGCACATCAGAGTGAAAATAACTGATTGATAGATATTAATGGCATGTCAACTCAGTCTAGGGAGCCTCATGAATGCAGTTTAGTACCATACTTAGGACACTCTTTTTTGGGAGGTAGGGTCTTACCTCTTTGTTAGGGAGATACAGTTAACATATTCTACACCTCACCAACAGAGCTCTAAAGGTTGAAAAGGTAACCAAGTACTTAGTAAAGTAAAATATAGATATTTAAAATAATGATAGTCAGAATCATTGAAGAGAAAAGCTTTGAAGCAGGTTCATCAAAAAATAAAAAATAGTGACTTAGTAGTTACTAATGACCAAATTAGCAATCAAGATTAACATTATATTAGCAAAGAAAAAATGGATAAACATTTATTGCAATAATTTACAAAGTGACAATTGGTAAAAAGGAATAACCTATCAAAGCAGGTTTATATGCAATACAAAAAAGCTTCAAGAAACAATATGGTAGTCTGGTAATAAGATATCTATATTTGGCACAGAAGTTGCTAGGCAACTGATAATAAATGGTTGAGAAAGCATTTCATAAATACAGAAGTCTGTGATAATCTAGGGTAAAAATTATCATGTATTTGGTTTTTATATATATATATATATATATGTCTACTCAGTGTTCGAGAGGCAACTGGCATTAAGAACAAAAGAAAATAAATAAATAAATAAACAAAAGATATGAATCACAAAAAGAATTTTAAAACCCTGATATTCAGGGTGGCTGCACTTCGGCATCAAGCCAAAAAAAGTGAGCTAAGGATATGCAGAGAGGACTTTGCTCATCATGCCAGAACAAAACTGAGCAAATATTTCCTTGTTTCTCTAATTTATACTTAATGCATTGATGTAGAAAACAAGTTTTGGCAATAAAATTTTACAAAGGAGTTCAAAAATCTGTTTTCCTTTAATTTTAATTTAACTTGCATTAGATTAAAAATATCTAATCTAACAATAAATTAGTGAAGAAATGCAACTCTATAAACTATACAAGATCCATCATTCTAAATACAAGGAAAATTAAGCAAGTGATTCAAGTTATTCCAAAATAGCAAAAACAAGCAGAAGTACCTGGTAATAGTTGCAGGGAAGGATAACATGTTTTAATGAAATAATTTTGATTGATTGAGTTTAATTGTATATCAACTTGTCTAGGGTTATTTATAGCTCGAGGTTATGGAATCACATTCATTGTACATTCACATTTACATTTTTTTGTGTAGTTATTTAAGAGGGTCTTTTTTTTGCACATGGTCCTATCAAATATGACTAACTGAAATAATCCTGATATATATTTTAGCAAGATTCTATATATACAGAAAGATAAATGATTATATATATATATATATATATATATATATATATATATATATATATATTATATAATCAAAAGTTTTAAACTAAGAAACATTCTTAATAGTTTGAGAGCCTCTTTCATGCATACACATTTCTATATATTTATGTAAGATTATGAAAAAGATAAAATTTTTCAAGTCAAGATTCTTAAATAAATATAATTTAGATAAAAAATCTTTATAGAGGTAATATTTTGATGCTTATTCAAATTAAATTTACAAAACTGAATTGAAAAGATGAAATCACATACAATTAAACAGATCAATTCAAGACACCAAATGTTCTGATTAGATGATTCTGATATATATTTTAACAAGAGTCTACGGATACAGAAATATGAACATGACAAATATACAACAAAAAGATTTTTAAACATAAAAAATCTAAGCACCTCTTTGTATACAATATTTCTTGTTCTTCCATTTTTTACAAATTGCTTGTTAACTACAAACTTGTGAATAGCCAACATATGGCTGGCCATGTAATCTACTTGTCCATCTTACCACAGAGGAAGTAAAAATATTTTTTCCTTTTATTCGTCAGTCTTTATTTCATTCAATTTGGCTAATAGCAAATGAGGGTCATTCAAAAAGTTCTAAGCTTCACCTAGATTTTAGATTTGTTGCACACCTATCACCTATGTGCTTCATCTGGACAGAAATCTGAATGAAATTTCCAAGTTTTATAAGAAGTGATAGTATATTACCTCAGCAATATTCAGCTATGGTTCTTCTTTCTGAGTCAGGCTTAGAACTTTTTGAACGACCCTCATATTTTGCTATCTGATAACCTCCATTGATCCCAATGACCAATTGAAATCAATTTCATATAGTCTATGTTGAAACCTATGGCCAAGTCAGTATCCATAGAAAAAATATTTCTTGGATTTTCCATTTGACCATAATCCTTCAACAAATGCACACATACATACAAATTTTAGCATAATACAACAGATTAAACAAAGTTTTTTTTAATACTAAATGTCTCCTTGAACAAGGTAAATTGGCCACTATATGCAAAAAGTAACAAATGACATTGACAGGTAAGTATGGATCAAAAACAGGACAATAAAACTGAAATTAGTACTAAGGCAAGATAAGACATGTATTAACCTGAGACTTAAAAAGATTATAACTTGGAGGAAACATTAACGAAAGAATTTAATGCACAGTGTAGATATTCTAGGAAAGAAGCTGTTAGAATACAATACCCATGTCTGTTATCAGGAAGATTCAGAAAGAACAGATGCTAATTGCTAAACTCATCCATATATTTTCCATCAAAAAAACAATAGAAGAGGAATAAGTTAGATATATTCTACCTATGGAAAATTAACTGAAGTGACCAGAAAAAAATCCTCTCACCAAGCCACGCAACTGGTTCTAGACTCTATCTAAAGTTGACAAGCTAGACAGAGAGAAGCTATCCAGATATAAGAACAGTATTTGATCCAAGGATAGATCTGGATTTTGTATATGTACAACAAATCATTGGGTTTTAGATACTTTCAAGAGTAATAATTATATCTTGTATCTTTACATTATAAAGTCAAAAATAGATGTCAAAAAAAAAAATGCCCAATTGTGATGAAAGGCCACTTATCAGAATCTTATAGCAAAAACTCAATCAATACATAGCTTGTCAGAAGGCAAATGTAGTATTGAGGAAGCAACAAATCAGGATTCTTCAATATACAGGTGATTCTTTTAGGGACTTGAGTTGTCAATTAATGTTGTCTTGGATGATGGTAGGAATCAGCTAGGAATTGCAAGTGATATTACCAAGCCAGTTTTTAATCTGCATGTGGCCTTGTGATTAATGGGTATCTTTGTTGACACAGAGATCAATTAGTTTTGCTTCACAGCCTGGCTTTCCAACACAATGTAAACACTAGCTCTCATGTCTGTATTGGTGAAGTGTATATATGCTGGCAAAAAAGTCCAAGGGGTTAGACAAGTCCACATGGCTGGTTCTGCTCTCTATCCAAAGAAAACAAAATGTGCCAAGAGAAACCTCCCCAGATATAAGAAGAGTATTTCACCTTAGACCAGATTTGGATGTTGTATAAGTAAAACAAGGCATTGGGTGTTAGATACTTTCTCAAGTGGTAAAATAGCCTAACCATTTTTGATGCATCCCTTGCAAATGATATCAGTGTAAAGTGGAGACCTAAGACTGCATCAAAACAGGTGACCTTTTTCAGGTCAATTGAGTTCTGTCAATTAGAATGGTGGAAGGTCAGGAAAGTTCTCATGTCATGACAAATGGAAACTTGGACCAAAAGTTATTTCTGCCAAGTGTTTCAACTGATTTTTTGCAATCAACAAATTTATGGCAGATAAAAAAAAAAAGAGAGAGAATGAAACCATCGATCTGATGACAAGTCAATTGCTTTTCCTCTAATTGATAAATGCCATATCAGCAAGGCTTAGAATATATCTTGGGTATCTGGTGGTGAGGCTCCAGTTTTGAAGCTCTGAAGGAGTATGAAGTCACCTTTTTATTGCCATTACCCTCAGGTCCACCCAGACGCAGAGTGATAATACTAGTTAGGATCCCATTTATGGTCAAATAGATTTATTTGAAAATTATTAGTTAGATATGAATACTTGATAACATATAAGAGTATATTATTTATATTGAGAATGGTTATTTGAATCAGTGATTATTTACTAAGGATTTTTATTATTAGTTAAACCATATAACTTTGCAAACAAATAACTATTATTGAATAGAAATAATAACTGTGCAAACAATATATTTATAATTATTAGTATTAGATAAGAATACTTGAAGTCATAAAACTGTGTGCATAAAACTCTTAAGAAACAACTACACAAGAAATGAGAACATGAACATGATTCCCAAATATCATAGCATAAAATAACCCTAGACAGGTTGACATGCAATTAAAATGAATTAATCTAATCTATAACTCCAAATGCAGTGAATATTAGCAGTGTTATAAACTCTTATACATTTAGGATTTAAATCATCTGCAATTTGTGAACAAATTTTAATAATGAACAATCAATTTAATTAAATTTAGAAAATCCTGACACCATTTTAGATAACACATTGCTTCATATCTAAAATTTATCTATAGATTTTTTAAAATAAAATAAGTATTGTTTTAAATCTGACACATCAAGGAAAATTATTTAGGCAAGCTATAATGAAGCCAAGTTCATGACAAAATATTTTTCTTTAAGAAATATAAAACTAACTTGGCCTCTAAGTGTATTATTAACTGCATTGTATTTTATTCAAAAGGAATACAGTTAGTAGACAAAGATTTTCTGTACATGGTATATAACATGGAATCATTAAGGTCTAGTTGATAATCATAAAAGGTGATATTTAAGGAAGAAGAAAATTTTCACACACAGGCTTTCCTTCATTTGAAAGAAATTGTAGTAATAAACGTGGTACTTGTCTGAAGAGATAGTCCCAAAGAGGACATGGTAAAGTGCTGACCTCATATAAGAATGTGCAGTCAGATTTTTGTGTTTTGGATAGTTTGTTTCCAAATAAGAAACAAAGAAAATTTCATAATTTCATCTATATAAGTGAAATTTTATCAAATTAAGTTTTAAAAAAATATCAAAGAAAGATGAGCCATTGAAGTTATTTTATATTTATAAAACAAAGAAAATGTACAACAATATATTTTTTAAAATATTTTAAAGTAATTGTTTTTTCATACAGTAGAAATGGTCTCATTTTTGACATTATTGATTTTGGTAAAGTCCACACAAAATTTAATTTATAATAATAATGATAAGGGATGCACTACCACCATCATTATTTGTAATAGTAATGATGCCACTCAATCACACACTTAGGAAATGCACAGGAGGCTAAAAACTTACACCATTGTAAGAAAAGAATAACCATCTAATGAATATGGATGACATCAAACTGTTTGCCAAAAATGAAAAAGAATTAGAGACCCTGATACAAACAATGAGAATATATAGTGAGGATATAAGGATGAAATTTGGCATAGAAAAATGTGTCATGCTAATAATGAAAAGCAGAAAAAGACAGAGCAGAAGGTATAGAACTACCAAATCAACAAAAAATCAGAACACTCAGAGAAAAAGAAAACTTACAATTACTTGGGGATATTGGAAGCGGACACTATCAAACAAGTGGAGACGAAAGAAAAAAATTAAAGGAACATCTCAGGAGAACAAGAAAAATACTCAAAACCAAACTATAGAGGAGGAATCTCATTAAAGAGATAAACACCTGGGCTGCACCCCATGTAAGATACTTGGGACCATTCTTAAAGTGGACAAAGGAAGAACTTCAACAAATAGTTGGTTGGTTTATTGGGTTTTATGGCATATCAACCTTTGTATGTTATTTAACGCCAAATCCATTTTTATCTAAATAATCTGTTCTTTTTAAAACAATTCTGTTTAGCAGAAGTACACAGTTTAATGGTTAAAAACATTTCTATTTCAAACTATTCAAGCAGTTATATGTAACAATTCAGTTAAGTGTAAATACAGTTTTAATGTCGAAAAACAGTTTTATTTGAAATTATTCAGTTAACCATAAGTACGCAGTTTAAATGTAAGTACGGTTTAATTGTCAAAAACATTTTTATTTTAAACAATTCAGTTTAGCATTAGTATACTGTTAGTTCTATTTAACCCATAGATAGGGCCCTATCAGGTGCTACCACTCCAGGCCACAGTGGACCTAGGAGCAATGGCAATAAAGGGGTAATCCACATTCTCCAAAGCTCCAGCACTGCAGGAACCTCACCATCAGATTGTTTAGTGTCATATTCAGGACACTCCTGGGGGGGGGGTCTTATCCCTCTGCAAAGAAGCAGTCAGTGTATTCTACAGCCCCAGCCGACTGGGCAATTCAACAAATAGATCAGAGAACAAGAAAACTAATGATGATGCATAAGGCCTTAAACATGAAAGATCACATAGACAGACTATATGTTTCAAGAAAAGGAGGTGGAAGAAGACTAGTCAGCACTGAAGATAGCATAAAAGCATCAATATGACAACTTAAAGACTACATAAAAAAGAGCAAAGAAAGACAAATGACAGCAACCAGAAAAAATACAGGAAACAAAGATTAACAGAACAACAACTAGGAAACAGAAACAGGAAGAAAAAAAACTTTATGGATATTTCAAACAAACTAGTGAAATCTCACATAAGAAACATTGGACATGGCTAAGAAAGGGAAACCTTAAAAGAGAAACTGAATCTCTTTTAATAGCAGCATAAAATATAACCACCATAAGGACTAACTATGTTAAAGCAAAAAATAGATAAGATACAGCAAAATAGCAAATGTAGGTTATGTGGTAATAGAGATGAAACGATTAATCACATCATAAGCGAATGCAGCAAATTAGCCCCAAAAGAGTATAAGACTAGACACAATAAGATGGGGAAGGTGATCCACTGGGAATTGTGCAAGAAATTAAAATTTGACAAAACAAACAATTGGTATATGCGCAACCCAGAATCCATCCTGGAGAATGAAATACACAAAGTTCTCTGGGATTTTAAGATACAAACAGCTCACTTAATCTTGGCAAATGACCAGACCTAGTTGGTTGGTTGTTTGGGTTTTATGGCATATCAACCTTTGTAGGTTATTTAATGCCAAATCCATTTTTATATAAATAATCAGTCCAATTTAAACAAGTCAGTTTAGCATGAGTACACAGATAAATTGTCAAAAACATTTCTATTTCAAGCTATTCAGTTGAATCAAACAGTTCTATTTCAAACAATTCAGTTTAGTACAACAGAATAAAATTGAAAGAATATGAAAAGAAGGATAAGTACTTCGACCTTGTTAGGGAATTGAAAAAAACTATAGAACATGAAAGTGATAATTATACCAATTGTTATTGGTGCTTTTGGTACAATAACTAAAGAATTATTAAAGGGACAGGGGGACTTGGAAGTTGGCGGACGAGTGGAGACCATCTAAACAACAGCATTATTGAGAACGGCCAGAATACAGAGAAGAGTCCAGGAGACTTGCTGTCACTCAAACTCCAGTGAAAAACCATCAGCTAACACTGATATGAAAAACTTAATAACAGACGTTTAAATTAAGCAGCAATGTGCCAATTTAATTTTAAAATGGGTGATCACTTAAAAACTGCAGGTAGTGTAACATGAGACCTGTATGCCAGACTAAGGAAAGTTTAATAAATAACTCATTCACGTGCATTGCAAAGAGACTACGATTAAAAAGAATTTTTTAAAAATCAGAATTTCAGTAAAGCGTAGTTTTATTGAAACAGCTTAGTTTCCAAGTTTTATTAACTTTCAGAAATAAAGGTATAGTAAACTGTGAAAGAGAGGAGTTGGAGTCAGATTTTACACACACAAAACTATTGTTAAAAACGGGACCACAACTGTACCATTGTATAATTTTTAAAAATTAGAAATTCAGGGTTTTTTTTTTCAAGAGTTTTAAGACTTTATTAAATTAAACTTCATGGATAGAATCACGATTATCATTTTTTTGTTTGTTTGTTATTCAAGTACTTTACTAGCTGTCTTAAACGCAAAAAAAAAACCAACAAAAAAACTACTAGGTCAGCATATTACTGTGTAACATCAACACGTACGTCATCACATTCCAGTTGGGACCATCTCTTCAGACAAGTTCGTATCTATCCACCAGAATTAATGTTAAAACTTGTGCTTTGCAAGAATTACATATGCGTGAGTGCACCAACTGACCTCTACAAGGGTAAAAGCCTAAGGGACAGCTTCCGTTTCTTTGGTTTGAATTCAAAATAATTTTTTTTCAACTCATTTTTATTTTTTTCAGTTGTGGAATTATCATTTTGTTTTTGTTTTTAAACCAGAACTAAACCAACTACAGTGACTTTTATCTCTTCTCCTCGAGGCTGCCCAAAAATAAACAATTCCACTCATCACACTCATGCAATACAAACTCACTCTAGTATATTACAAAGACTTACGAAAGAAAGAAAGAAATGAAATAACGACGATTCTGTCCGATATATCAAATAACTAATGTAAGAAAAAGGATAAAGATAATAAATGATGACTGTACTGATTTTTCTGATGCTTGTAAATATAAATATCCCAAAATAAAACGTGATGGTGTCTTAGCTCATCTGGTAAAGAAGTCGATTATTATCCATTAATAAAAAAAAACGCGTTTTAGATTTAAACAGTTGAACAAGTACTTAAGATTTAGAACAATTTTATTTATTCATTCGTTTAAATAAACAATATCTATTTATCAATTTTTTTTACAACCATATGTTGATTAGTGCGGTTAGATATAATTCAGAAATATTTCCAAGAAAAAGGGTACATTTTTTTTTCTTTACAAATCACACAAAAATAAAAGCAATGGACTAAAACAGATTTTATAACAAATTTAAATAACACATCCTCGAATTGTCGTAATAGATTTTACAAGCATACAACTTTTATTAACGTAATATTTTATAAGTCGATGTTGAGCAGACTTTTGTTATTATAAGAAAAAAAAATGATAGCAAATAAAGCAACTCCCCCCAAAAAATTCTATTTAAAATAATAATAAAAAAAAGAGGAAGAAATAAGTATTTATTTATATATAAAAAGTATTATTCAATTTGAAATATTTTCAGGAAAAAAACTTAGCATTTTTCTCTTTCATCGATTATTGACTCATTAATATCTATTTTATGAAAATAAATGATTTTTTAAATTTTTTTTATTACTGATATATAAAAATGTTATTTTTATTACTTATATATAAAAATGTTATTTTTATTAAGTGTTTTTGGCTACTTGGTTTTCCTTACATTTACAACATTTTTAAAACAAAAATATTGAGCCAGAAAAAGAAAACAATGAAAAAATTTAAATATATCTAAATATTTTACGATATACCGTTAAAAAAATAATATTTATTTTTTAGTAGTTTAAAACAAAAATGAGGAACTTAAGTCAAGAAAGTCATGAATACAACTAAGCAACAACATAGCAACATTGATTTAATCAAGAAACAGAAACTAACTAAATAAAAACACACGAAAATAAAGGTTTTATTTTTATATAAACATCCAGAAGTTTAACCTGGATATAGTAAATAAATAAATAAATAGATGAGTTAAAAAATGCACGCATGAAAAAAATAATGAAATAATCTTTAAAAGTAACAAACGTAAAAACATACACAAGCAACAGGCATTTTCTTCCTTACAAGCGGCCACTTAAATGAATGACATTTAGTCAACACAAACAAACCAAATTTCATAAAACATAAAATTATTATTATCTTTCATTCACCTTATTCAAAGGAAATAAAGATCTCGTTTACCTTTATGATATAAAAAGGTCTTGTCAATCGCTGTTCATGTAAACTAAAGTAATCTTCCCGACATCAAGTCACGAACGCTGACATTTTTTTGGTTGATAAGCCAAAGGAAACAGCAAAGTCCCGAACTAGGTCCACTGAAAAACGAAACTTTCTTTTTTCTTTACTATAGTTACTAAAATAAAATTGCAATATATTTGTAATAGTAAATATATCTAATCGCGGGATTCAAACTCACTTCAAAATTTTTTTTAAAATATTTGTGATAAGAAAATTCTTTTCACCAGTTAATTGATTAAAGTATACGATAAGAGTCCAAAACATCTTGTGGTGAATGTATATTTTAAACTGCATCTGTTTCACTGCTTGCCTGTATGTAATATATACCAAAAAGTAAATAAATAAAACGAATTTATATAATCATAGTAGTGAAATCAGCAACAGTACCTCATACAAAGCCTTCTTAAGATGGTGATTTTGGAGTCAGGCATAGTTTTTGGATTGAAGCAATACTTCTAACTAGGGCACTCTAGCAGTACCTCACAATATCATCAAGCTTTGTTGGTCCCATAGTGGAATTGCCAGCTCTTAATGACTCTTAACATATTTTTTGTCAATGATAAACTAAATTTAGCAAGTTATACTGATATCTATTTGGAATCTTGGAATAAAATCTTGATATTCAACTTTGACAAAAAATATATTGGTTGTCTCATATATTTCCTATTTTGAATTTGTGTATGATTACAAATCTGTTCAAATGTGTTGAGCTAGTGATATATATGCATCAAGTAAATACATTTACAAAAACTTTTATATGCACACACACACACACACACACACACACACACACACACACACACACACACACTTACATATATAAGCAATATAGCACAGAAATTAAGACCACATATCGTTACTAATAGTTTCATATTTTCTCAAACATCAGACAATACTACATTCTTTCTGTTTCTTTCTATTATATATATGTTTATATCATTACGCTGCACACACACACACACACACACACACTTTTTTTTTTTCATCATACAACGTGTGAAAGCACGTGCGATATCCTGCTCTCATCAGATGCCAACCAGGGGTGATAACACAGTTTTGGTAGCTCAAGGCGGTACTGCCACTCCTGGCACTACCAAGCAGCTTTTGCCACCGCACAGGGTATATATATATATATATATATATATATATATCACATAAATTTGATGCAGAATACCACCAACAGAAATATAATGTTCAAAAAGTGTTTTTTCATATTTCTACATTGTGATTATCCTCTTAATATGATATACTTTTCCCCTTCTCTTTATGGTCTGGCAGTAATATATATGTATATATATATATATATATATATATAAATTAGAAAGTCATATATAGTTATTAAATTTAATTTGACCAGTTTGAGATGAAGTTATGTGTGGAGCCTACAACATAAGTTTTAGCTGTCAGTTTCTGGTGTTTGAAGGTTTCAAATTTTATTGGCTTTCATAAGGTCAAAATGAAAGCTTTTTATTTGCAAATTCACATATTCATATGTTTGCATTTTAAAATCTTGCTCAACAAGTAAATACAAACATATGAATATGTTTGGCTTGGTTTGATTTGGTTTTATGGCACATCAGCCATTGTAGGTTATTAATGCCAAATCCATTTATATATATATGACAAACAGTTATATTTCAAGCAATTCAGTTCAGCATAAGTACAGTTTCAATGTCAAAAACAATTCTATTTCAAACAGTTCAGTTTAGCATAAGCATACTGTTTAGTTCTATTTGACCCATAGGTCATATCAGGTGCTACCACTCTGGGCCAGAGTTGACGCGAGAGTGATGGCAATGAAGGAGTACTCTGCATTCTCCAAAGCTCCAGCATTACTGTAGCCTCACCATCAGATTGTTTAGTGCCATATCCAGGACACTTGTTGGGAGGGAATCTTACCCCTCCACAGAGAAGCAGTCAGTGTATTCTAAGGCCCCAGGTGACTAGGCAACATATGAATATGTGAATTTGCAAATAAAAAGCTTTAGTTTTTACTTTATTGGGTATTGTGCTCTGTGAGGAAAAAGAATATAGACAACTGTAAGTTTTGTAGAGCCACATAATACATATACAACCATACACATATACATGCTGAAACATAATCAACAATAATGACGAATGAACACACTTCTTTAGAAAAATATACCTCTCACACCTTATTCGAAAGGGTTGCGAAAGGGTAGCAAAAGGGTTGTGTGTGAGAGGTGAGTTGGAGACTGAACAGACTGCAACATATTGACCCCAAGTTCCTCTGTCTTTAGCAGCACCTCTTTCTCATTCTGCTGGCTGCTCAACTGGGGATCCTGAGGGCCCAGCTCTCAACTGAGAGCCGGTTCTCACTGCCTCGAACTGCAACTCGAACTTCAATTGCAACTGACTTCAACTAACTCAACTCTCCGTGGCACCAGGTTATATAATTGTTTGACATCCATCTGCTTCCTGTGAGCATTGCATTTGCACTGAATTCAACCCATCGACGGTCAAGGCTATATCTTGATGTCTTCAACCAGATGCACCTGCTTCTCGATTGACGACTGGGTTGAAGGTCATTATGTTACATAAGTAATTTTTGTATTTTGCAATATCATATCTCTATCTATATCAACATATATGTGTGTGTGTGTGTGTGTATGTGTGTGTATATATATACACACACACACATATATTTATATAGTAAGTAAATTAGCTGACAATAGTCGAGGGCAACTCAAAGACTTGGTTTTCAATTGGTGCGATATTGAGGTGAAGGGAGGGGGGCCCTACTCCTTTCCCTGGATTGTTCTACTTGTCTTTGATCCACACATTATAATGCTGAGTGCAAGGCAAAGAGGCATCAAGTGCTATTTTTAGAGTCTTTGGTATAACTCGACTCGAGATTGAACCGCAGTTTCCTAAACCATTGGCAAATACTCTAACCATTATACTAATAATATACAATATTTTCCTGTATAAAATAGGATGATAATAAAAAGACGATAAAAACTCATCACTTTGATTTTCATGTTATTGATCCTCTGGTGGGTTTGTATTTAGTGATGTAAAACTCAGAGATTTTAGTTTTTCTTCAGTCTTTACTATTATCCCTTAAAGTATAGTAATATAACGAAGGATGAAGTTAATGTTGTTTTCTCGTTATTTCTAAAGGAAATAAATGAGTCGGAACAAAGATACTGAAAATTTTCCAGAAGGTTTAATGACAGTTTGAGTTGAAGGGAAGTCTTTTGTGCCGAAAGTCTTGTAGGAAGAAAAAAATAGTTATTGAATTGAGAAAGAATTACAGCCACTAAATGTCTGAGCAGAATATGCTCACTACAGTCAAGGCAAATATTGAGTTGCTGATTTTAGAACACAGGAATGAATGTTCTGCCATAAATGTGTGGTCTTAGTTGCTGTAGGAGAGAGGCATGAAGGTCTCCAGAAAATGTTGTCCAGGAATGAAGTAGCTGAATTGTCACAAGCGGAATTAATTCATCTAATTCATTTTCAACTGGGAAGCCCCTGGGTCTCATAGTGTAGACCCAAGGGTCCATGAATCAGACAGCTCTCCTCATGGTGTATGGTATTGCTGCTAGGAAGAGAGTGGACTGACATATGTCCATCCTGCTTGAAAGATACTGAGGAAGAGGTAGTTTGGTGGGTTTTCACCGAATTCGATTTGCCCGGGAAAGTCATCCGGGCTGAATGAGATTCGTCATCCCCATTGGGTGAAAATATATGGGGAGACCAACGGTCAAAATAATTTACACGCCAAACATACGAAGTTCTTTCTGCTACAGTAATATTGCTTTATATTTTTGCACATAGAGCACTATAAAATTTTACTGATTAAGAACCCATTTAGAGTTAGATTTTAATCATAATTGTGTATATATATACATATATATATATAAGTGGGCAGCTGTAGGAGAGGACATTACTCCTTTCCCTGGATTGCTCCACTTTACCCTTGAGCCCTTCCTAATAATGCTAACTGTTAAGCAAGGTGGCATCAAGTACCATTTTTTGAGGCTTTGGCATTGCCTGGGAAACCGGAGTTCAGTCCCAGGTTGAGTCATACCAAAAACTCAAAAAATTATGCAACGCAGTTATCAATACAGACATTTACAAATTTAACTGTATACCAAGGATGGTATGACTTTGAATGCAGATTTTCAAGGCTGACAGAATTTGGAACATTAGAGCAACAATCTTTGTATTTCTCACTATTTGTTTTTTTTTCATATACAAAGCTAAGTTAAGTAAATACAATTCAATAATGAATCAGTTGGGAGCATAATGGTTTAGCATAGGAAAATTGGCTTAGTAGTTAAAGTGTTTGCCAATGGCCCAGGAGACTGCAGGTTCAATCCCGGGTTGAGTCATACCAAAGACTCAAAAAGTGGTACTTGATACTGCCTTGCTTAACACTCAACATTATAAGGTATGTATCAAGGGTAAAGTGGAACAATCTAGAAAAAGGAGTCATGCCCTCTTTTACACTTCCATGTAGTAGCTATTGAAAAGGGAGCCTTCGGGTCATCCTCAACTACAGTCACTAACTTTACTTTTACTGGAAACATGTGCATACTGAAATATTTGACAGAGGCAAGCAGATAAATCTATTTTATTTCAATTACTCCTTCAAACAAAGAGGTTGTAAGTTCAAATTATCGAAATTCTTTTTTCCTCTCTGCTTTTCCCCCTGTTGATGGGGTTTACAATACACTGACTGTATCCCCTGCAGAGAGGAAAGACTGTCCCACCCCCCAAAAAAATAGTTGTATCCTATGTAAGACACTACATCTGATCGTTAGGACCTGGGAAGTGTGGAGTATTCTTTCATTGCGATTACTCTCAGGTCCACTCTGACTTGGAGGGCTAATACCTTTTAGGGTCCCATTTATGGATCAAATAGATCTGTTTGCAAATTATTTGTATTAGTGATACTTAATATCATATGACCATGCGCAAAAACTCTTAAGAAATCATACAAAAATGTTGATATATATATATATATATATAGGTACAATAAATACAATTCCCTAACTACTAAATATAAAATAATTACCCCAGACATGTTGACAAGGCATTAAAATCAATCAATCAAGTGTTTTCTTTTTTATCTCATCTTGTTTATTATTTAGCAGATTTCTTGTATAACAGGAATGGTGTGAAAAAAAAATGGTACAATGAGCTCCCTTAAAATAACACATTTTTCAGTCTATATGAGTCAGTCAATAAATGAGGGAAATTTAAAAAAAAATAGAATTAATTTTTTTTCAGAATATTTTTCCACAAATGTAAACTTTGTATTGCTTGGAATTGTTTTATAGCAAAAATTATTTTAATCTCATAAAGATATTTGTTTTGAGGCTATTTAGAATGCGGGGAAATCAAACAGTGTACTCCAAGCTTGAACAGAGGTCTGTCAACAATTTTTTGCTGGCTGAGAGGTGCAAACCATGTGAAATTTACAGAAGAATGTGTGATGTGTACAGAGAAGTGTGTTTTAGTCCAAAAACCTTTACAAATGGGCTAAACATGGGTTTTCTACCATAAGTCTGAGTCAAAAAGAGAATCCATGGAGTGGAACCACTAGCTCTCTGGTAAAGAAATAGTTCCAGGCACAGCAGCTAGTAAAGAGGATCATGCTGACAGTCCTCTATGACATAAAAAGACCCATCATAATTGATTTCCTTGAAAAAGTTGTAACTATAAACAGTACTTCCAATCAACAACTCCCTAGGCAAAAATTCACCTTATTTATTGAATGAGCTTCATATTTCTTAAATGAAGTATGTTTGAGGATCAGCTAGTTGGGGAGGGGGAGCAACCATAGCATTCTGAACCATTTCACTTGTATGTTTTAATATTGCCGAATAGAAATAGTTCTATGTTTGAAATTCAAGGAAAAATCAGTCATCAGCAGGTATTTTCAGGTTTCCTTTACCTGTTCAGGTGATCATGGGTCATCTCACCCTGCGTTTAGCAGTGGTAATTATGGTGTTAGGGTTGATGATTGCTGTAATAATTCTAATAATGATGGTAATTATATAAGGAATGATTATAGCAATATGCCATAACAAAAGACAATGATTGGAATGAAGATGAATGTATCAAGAGTAATAATAATATTAATAGAAGAGTTCCAAAAGAAGACAAAATTTTTCAGGGAGAGGCAAATTACTGTTCTACTTAATCAGCTTTTCTTTCATATTTGTTTTATTTGATTGGTTGATTTTAATGGAGTGTCAACCCATCTCGGGTTATTTTATGCCTAGAGTTTAGGGTATTGTATATTTACATTTTTTATGTAATTGTTTAAGAGTTTTTGTTTGTTTTTTTTTCATTTTAATGATGATATTTAAAAATCCTCTGGGATAGTTTTTTAATGATTTTTTATTATTCTTAGTATTATTTTTCTTTCAGGCTCGTCAGTTGGAACTGTAGAATATGCTGACGGCATCTTTGTAGAGGGGTAATACTCCCCCCACAACAACAACAACTAGTGTCCTGGATATGACACTAAACTTGATCTAATGGTCAGGCACCACTTCTGGTATATAGAGTACCCCTTCATTGCTATTACTCCCAGATCCACTCTATCCCAGAGTGGTAGAACTTGTTAAAGTCCCATCTATGTGTCAAATAGAAATATTCAATCATTTTCTATATTTGAAACCATTTTATTGTATGCAAACAAATGACTTTTAAATTGAATTACATAGAAGTTTATATATAAACAGGATTTGGCATTAAATAACCACCAAGATTCATTTGCCATTAAACCAAATAATCTAACTTAGTTATAAATAGCAATACTTGAAACCATTTAACAGTGAGTAATGAGCAACTATGAGCTTGAGCTTGTTTAAAAATTGTTACCTACAAACCATTCATTTACAAACTATATATATTTAATATATAGGAATAAACAAGATTTGGCATTAAATAACCCATAAGGTTTGATATGCTGTAAAACATAACCAAACAAGTTACCAACCAACATTATCTGATATCAAATAATATTAAATCAAATAATATCTAATATTAAATCAAATAGTATTTAATATTAAATCAAATAATATCTAATATTAAATCAAATGATATTTAATATTAAATTAAATATTTAATATCAAATCAAATAATATTTAATATTAAATCAAATAATATTTAATATTAAATCAAATAATATTTAATATCTAAATATCATTCATGTTGACATTTTTAAATGAATCCTTCATATCATCTGCATTTAAGAAACATTGTCTAATGAGAGTTAAAGTTCTGCATTTGACTTGCTATGAAGTGGTGTTTCTTATCAAAATATAAAGGAGTGCTTGTATCTTGTGGGACCAATTTATAATTGAAATATAGTGACTAGTTTCTTTCTGAACTTTCTGAAAGCCGATTTCCATTTTCCTGGCATGGGTTTTATCAGGAAGAGTTTATTGTGTATTTTGCTATTCCAATTTTGTTGCTATTTTGCAAAGGAGAATTTGTTGTTTTTATGTTTAAAGTCAGTGTATGGAATTTTGACTTTGTTGAAGGCTATATCAAAAGCCAACTTGGCAATTGAGATAGCTTTTTCATTTCCCTTTATTTCAATGTTGTTTGGGATCCAGCAAATTAGAATCTCTTTTAAGTTGGACATGGAGTTCAATTGACTCAGAAACTTAATTATTAAAGTGTCTCCAGGTTTTTCTTTTATTTTTTAGTCATAGTAAGATATAGTTAAATTATTCAAAACACAAGTCAATATCTGTTTGATCTTAAAAAGTCACATTCAAAATAACCCTATGACCTACTGAAGATTGCTTTTTGATAAGTTTTAAAATATTCAATGTGTTTCAGGTTGCCTTGTTAACCATTACACCATGATGGAATGCTCATTCAAGGGGTTAAATTTCTATGGTAATATTTTTGTACTTTGCACACATGCGTGCATGTGTGTGTGTGTGTGTGTGTGTGTGTGTGTGTGATTTGAATAAAATCTGACTGAAAGTAGAGCTGCAACATTTTTTTGAATTGTAATATGGATATTTATCACTCAATCAATCATAGATTGTTAAGCACAGACAAATTTTAACAAAAAAATGAACTCATTTTTCTCTCTCTCTTTCTCTCTCTCTCTCTCTCTCTCTCTCTCTCTCTCTCTCTCTCTCTCTCTCTCTCTCTCTCACTCAATTACTAAAATTTTCATATTTATATAATGATAACCCTGAAAAAAAAATAGCCCATCATAGAGAAATTTCTTTTAGAGCAGTACACTTACAATACTCTAATCTAGATGATGAAGCAATTTCCAGTTCAATTTGCAATTGAATTATGATTTATTTTTTGATGGTGGTGTGCTAAATGTTATTTTTTAATCATTAAAAATTCTTGATATAATGGATTGGTTGGTTAGTTGTTTGGGTTTTATGGTATAACAACCTTTGTAGGTTATTTAATGGCAAATCTATTTTTATACAAATAATCAGTTTTATTTTAAACAATTCAGTTTAGCATGTGTACACAGTTGAATTGTCAAGAGCATTTCCATTTCAAGCTATTCTGTTTAGTTAAACTGTTCTATTTCAAACAATTCAGTTTAGTATGAGTATAGTTTTTGCCCACACACAGTTAATATCAAAACTGTTCTATTTCAAGCAATTCAGTTTAGCATAAGTACACAGTTGAGTCCTATTTGACCCATAGATATAACTCTGTCAGGTACTATCACTCCAGGCTAGAGTGGACCTGGGATCGATGGCAATGAAGGAGTACTCCACATTTCTCAAAGTTTCAGCATTACTGGAACCTCACCATCAGATAGTTTAGCATCATATCCAGGACACTCATTGGGGACGGTCTTACCCATCTGCAGAGATGCTGTTGGTGTATTCTACAGACCCTGCTGATTGGGCAATTGATATAATGAAAATAATTATGACTTCTTTTCTCCTTCCTAAACGGAAGTGTAGGAGTGAAAAGTTTTGTTATTTTTAGCAAGGAATAGTTGTAACATGTGTGTGTGTGTTTGGTTACTTCCTCGCTAAGTTTTAAAAGTAAATAAAGGAGAGAAGTTCCAAGATGTCGAAAGGTTTTTATGATAGTTTTTAATTGGCAGCAGGGAATATAGAGTTTGCGTTTGTGCTGCAAGCCTTGTGGCAAAGGAAAGAGGTAAAGAGACGAAATGGAGTTATGATAGAGTTGAGAAAGCAACGTGTGTCGTTGGACGTGTGAGGGATTATGTTTGCCATTGTTTAGTAAAAATCGTGTTTGCTGTTTGAGGAAATAGATGTTGAAGTCACTGTGAGTTTGTGTTTCTGGTTTGTTTGTGGAGAAGCGTGAATGTCTCCAGAAAATGTTGCCCAGAGGTGAAGTAGTCGCTAGGTGCTGGAGCGGAATTAGACATCGTGATCGACATAGCCAATTTTGGGGGTGAAATAAAGTTGTTCCTGTGTGTGGCGTATTGAATTTATCTAATTCATATTCAACTGGGATCCCTTGGTCTAAGAGAAAGAGACGCAAGGGATCCATAAATTAGATAGGTTCCCTCACTGTGTCCATGCTGCTGCTGCTGCTATTTAAGAGCAGGCAGATGGGACATCTGTACAGAACCAAGTCGTTCTGCGAAAAGGCTGGGTTTGGCAGCTTCCCCAATTTCTGCTGCCTGGAAAGGAGATCCAGGCTGAATAGGATAAGTCATCCTAATTGGGTGAAATTATGCGTTGAATTAAGTTACGCGCCAAACAAAAATACGAAAATTCCTTCTGCTACAGAAGCATCAATATCACTCTAGACTGCTGTTACAATTACAACCCAATAGATTCACTGGTTGTCTTTATAACTGATACAACTTTGATGCAAGACAAAACTAATTATTCAAAGACTTAAGTTTCTAAACTTGAAAAAACAAAATGAACAAATAATTTGTCATACTGAATTTATCATTTTCAGGACCAGAATCAGTTCATATCTCAAAGAATATTATTGGAAAAAATGTTGATTCCTCTCATGAATGTATATAAGAACAATGAAGCACAATTAACATTTTATTGCCCGAGCAGACTAAATAGAAAGGATACAAAAGGAGTAAATAGAAGTGTGTGTATGTGTAGAAATATCCTTATAAGATGTTGAGTGGAGTTTTATAAGAGAAATTAAAGTTTGTGAGAGAGTTACATGTTTGAGAAGAGTTATTTTTTTGCTTTTGTAAAAATTATCAGTCATGCTTGTGTGTAAGCAAGTATGCTTTGAGGCTCTATATACTGTGTATTCTTCTGTGGTGTCATATTCAATATGACACAAAGTTTACTGAGGATGAAAAGTCCATATCCAGGAATTATCATAAACTTAACAGAAAGACCTTTGGGAATTAATAAAGATAAATAAAACAAAAATAAAACAAAATTGAATTAAAAGTAAATACAAAAAATGCAGAAACTCCCAGAAGCACCTGACAGGAAAAGGAGTGGTGCATGCGCAAAGATTCCTTCTTTGCGCATGCACCACTCCTTTTCCTCTCAACAAAAGAAAGAAGCCCATTCTCTTTTAGCAGTGACCAGTGGAGTGACAACATCTAAATCTTTCTTGCTACAAGTGGAAGGCACCATGAGTCCATCTTTAGATGATGTGTTGGCTAACCTTTCCACTAGTAGTAGCAGTCTCTTTTACAAATGATCCATGACTAAAAACACCAAATAATGGACTTGTCAAAATCACAATTAAGACACCATATATTAACTACTACAACTGAAAACACCGGATTTAGACATATCTCCCAAAAGCATCTAACACATTGTTAACACCTTAAATACCAAATTTGGACATATATACCTAAGAACGACTAGCACATCTTAACACCTTGACTGGGAGACGCAACCATTTCATTTGTATTCAGGAAGAATTTCCTCACTTGCTGAATGGTTGTTGAACCAAGAAATAAAGGCAAAATATAAAAGATATCTTGGGCTCCTATCTTCTCTTCCTGTCTTCTTTCATATAATTCCTTTACAGCCTTCATATCCAAGATGTTAAACCAGCAAAACAATATGGGGGTAAGAATAGAATAACCCAGAATGGACTCAGATTGCAAACAACAACATAAATTACCTTGAAACCCCATAGACCCTAACCAAAAATTTTCCTGAACCTAAGAAGCACTGAGGACTAAGAACTTTTTAGATTGAAGTGACCAGGACCCAGCAACTTAATTTGTGCCATTCATTAATGCTACTGTTAAGCCTTACAGAACAGAAATATCATTAATTTGACAATTGGCATGATGGTTGGAGTGTTCGCCAATGACCCGGGAGACCTGGGTTCAATTCCAGGTCGAGTCATACCAAAGACTCAAAAAATGGTACTTGATGCCTCCTTGCTTAACACTCAGCATTATAAGGTAGGGATCAAGGATAAAGTTGAGCCATCCAGGGAAAGGAGTTCCCTCCCCTATACCTTGGTGTAGTAGCCATTGAAATAGGAGCATTCTGGTCACCCTTGACTACAGTTGCCAAATTTACTTTACAAGTCTGATGTTGAAGAATTGCAGCTTTATAAAAACAGGAAAAATCTGTCAAGGCTTTTAATCTCAATCAGAATAAATACTTTATTTGTTGTTACACATTTATAACCGGATTTTTTTAAAAAAGATTTCATTGAATGGTCTTCATGTTATTTTTTTTATGAATGATGATCTTTGATTATATGTAATCTTCAGATCTAAAATCAACACAAGCTGTGGTAACTAGCAGATCATGACAGACTCGACAACTGACACCATGTGTTGGTTAGTATATCACTGGATTGGTCCGATCATCAGTTCTCACTTAAAGAACTAAACAAATTTAATACTTAATCCTTTTTCATATTCATCTGTGAATGTGTGAGATTTTTCTGACTTTTTCTCATATGCTGCTTTGGCAAAAACTACTAAGTGGTCATAAACAGAAATTCTTTAGCAGTCAAGGGTGGTAATCCCACAATCTAAAAATATATATAAAAGAAAAATTTGTTGCCAAATTGTAAGCATTAAAGATTGTAAAAAGTATCAAATGCTGACATCATTTATGGTTAGAACAATGTAGAAAAATATCTCATCAGAATTCTAGTGTTATAAAGAATCCAGACTGTTTACCAACTCTGTTTCCTGAGTTGAGAACAAAGGTGAAGAATATAAATATGAGTAAACTAAAACAATAGAATTATTCTCTTAAGGAGAAACAAGATGTAGAGATTTAAAGGATTTTTCATTGCAGACTGATTTTATCTATCGAGTAAATCTCTCAAATCCTATTTAGTAGACTCCAAATTATATTAATTCATATTTGCTTTATCAATTGATTTTTTTCACATCAGCCATAGTTTTATTATTATTTCACTCTTTGTGAGTTTTTTTTACACCAGTTCTGATGATTTTTCATTGGAGTTGATTGATAACTTAGTACTCTTCTTATTTTCCGAGCTGATTTTAACAGTGCTCTGGTCTGGAGGGATTCAGTTCTTCCTCTGATCTCCAGTTCTTTGAGCCTCTTTTCAAGGTTCTTGGGGATTATTCCAAGGGCTCCAATTAGGATTGGCATCACAGTCACTTTTGTATTCTACTGCTTTTTCAGTTCTCTAACAAGGTCCAGATATTTTTCCAGCTTCTCATTTTCTTTCATTTTCATTCTGCGGTCAGCTGGTACATCAGAATCCATTATATGACCGGCATTTTTTCCTTGTTAATTAAAACTAAGCCTAATCTTCCAACCTGAATTGAGAGATTTATCTATATCACTAAATCCCAGAGAATTTTATGTGTTTCATTTTTGGGGACTTCAATTGCTATTTGACATTCATGCTGAGTGGGTAAGTTGATTGTCTGTTCCCAGGAGGCCTTCCCTCAGGCTATACCTGCTTAGCAGGGTCAAGTTTATAGCTCAGTGCTTGAGGTGCCCCCCCAAATTAATGCTGATGGGACCAAGCATTTTTTAGAGTTGCTGCGCATGAGTTATACAAGGATCATTAAATAAGTTTCCAGACTTTTTTTGTATGGGCACTTTTATTGATTGTACTCACATGAAACTCTCGTCCCCTTCGAAGTAATCTCCTCTGGCTGCAATGCACTTGTTGTACCATTCCAACAACTTCTGGAAGACCCCATGGAAGTCCTCTTGTGTGAGCGTGTCAATGACCTTCATCACAGCCTCTTTCATCTCCTCAATTGTCTCATAACTACAGCCTGTGAGCTTAGGGAATAAGCAAAAGTCTCAGGAAGCAAGGTCTGGACTATAGGGAGGGTGAGTAACTGTCTTGATGCCCATCTTGGTCAAATAGTGTGTGACAAGGATGGAGTTGTGGACTGGTGCATTGTTCTGCTGGAAATGCCACTGACCGGATTGGAAGAATGCTGGCTTCTTCCCAAGGAATCTCTTCCTAAACTTCCTTAAAACCTCAACCCTAACCGTAACCCTAACTCTTAGGCCAATCAACTGTGGTGTATTGACTTCCTTATTCCTTGCACACCTCTCATCATCCCTCACAGACTCAGTGCCTTCCTTGAATCTCTTATGCCACTCAAAAACTGATGCTCGATTCATGCAAGATGGTCAAAAAGCAGTCTGAAGCATTCCATAAGTTTCTGTGGCATTTTTTCCAACTTTGAAACAGAATTTTATTGCATATCATTCTTCTTCCCGTCTACATTGCATTTTTGAAATTCATCAGCTGTGACAATCAGGCTTTAGTAGTGTGTATTCCAATTGCTGCTGTAGCTGTTCATTTGAACCTGAAATCATAAAAATTGGTCAGTCATCTCATAAGATGTATAGCAATAACATAGGGAATTTTCAAGAGTCTATGACAATTTTAAATGCCTGTACAAAAAAGTCTGGAAATTTATTGGAGGCACCACATAATTCATGCATTGTTAAAACAAATTTGTATCATATACTGACTTGATGGGAAATCAGTTAAATCCCTTTATTTTCAAGGACAGATCCTGATTTATACACATACCATTTATTAGTATGGGGAAATTTCAGTTTCTTGCACAATTCTCGGTGGTTCATTTTTCTCACCCAGTATACATGTCCTTCTATTCTTTCTATGCTAGTTTGTTACATTCATTTATTATGGGATTAATTGTTTAATCTTTATCACCACATTACCTACACTTGCTATTTTCCTGTATATTATCAATTTTTGTTTTGATATAAAATAAAGTTGTAAAGTTGGCGACCGTAGTCGAGGGTGACCCGAAGGCTCCCTTTTCGATAGCTACTACACCAAGGTGTAGGGGAGGGCACTACTCCTTTCCCTGGATTGCTCCACTTTAGCCTTGATTCTTACCTTATAATGCTGAGTGTTAAGCAAGGTAGCATCAAGTACCATTTTTAGAGTCTTTGGTATGACTCGACCTGGGATTGCACCCGGGCCATGGGTGAACACTCTAACCATTATGCCAATGTCCGGTATATGTTTTGATATTATTAGTCCTTATGGCATTATTTTGCATTCCTATAATTAGATTCAGTTTCTCTCTTTAAGTTCTCTCTTTGTAACCAGGTCATTTTTATCATTATTTTACTCCTTGCAAGTTTTTCCCACAAATGTTAGCTAATGGTCTTTCACTGGAGTCTGAGTGATGGCAAGTCTCCTCAAGTCTCCAGGACTCTTCTCAGTATTCTGGCTGACCTCAGCAATGTTGTAGTTTGAATGGCCTCAATTTGTTCTTTGATTTCTAACTCTTCTCACCCTCTTATCAAGCTTTTGGTGATTGTTCCAAGCACACCAATTATAAATAGTATCACCATCACATTCAAGTTCCATAGCTTTTTTTAGTTCTCAGGCAAGGTCGAATTACTTATCTCTCTTTTCAATTTCTTTGATTTTTCACTCTGTAATCCATGAGGGCGGCAAAGTCCACTATTTGGCAGGTTCTCTTTTTTGCTAACTATAACTAGGTCTGGTTTTCTGGCTGGCATTAGGTGATCTGTTTGTATCTCAAAATTATTATTATTATTATTATTATTATTATTCCTTTGAACGTTTTTCACACCAGCATTAGCTAATACTTTTTAACTAGAGTTTGAGTGGCAGCAAATCTCCTCAAGTCTTTAGAACTTCTCTCAGTATTCTGGCCAATCTTAATAATGTTGTAGTCTTGATATTATTATTATTATTATTATTGTTACTCCTTGAGAGTTTTTTTACACCAAAATTAGTTGATGGTATTTCACTGGAGTTTGAGTGACAGCAAGTCACCAGGACTCTTCCTAGTATTCTGGCTGATCTTAATAATGGTGTAGTTTGAGTGGTCTTTACTTGTTCTCTTATTTTCAAGTCTTCCAATCCCTTTACCAATCTTTTAGGGGTTGTTCTGAGTGCACTAATTACAGTTGGTATCACCATCACTTTCATGTTTCGTATTTCTTTTAGTTCTCAAGCAAGGTCAAGATATTTATCTTTCTTTTTACTTTCTTTTAATTTTACTCTTTGGTCTGCCAGGATGGTAAAATCCACGATTTGGTAAGTTCTCTTTTTGTTGTTGACTATCACTAGGTAGGGTCATCTGGCAGAAATTATGTGAACTGTTTGTATCTCAAAATCCCAGAGAATTTTGTGCATCCCATTCTCATGGATGGATTATGGGTTGTGCATATACCACTTGTTCATATGGTCAAATTTAAACTTTTTGCACAATTCCCAGTGTATCACCTTTCCCACTCAGTCATGTCTAATCTTATACTCTTCTTGTGCTAATTTGCTGCATTCATTTATGTGATTGATCGTTTCGTCTCTATCACCTCATTACCTACATTTGCAATTTCGTTGTATCTTATCTATTTTTGCTTTAACATAGTTGGTCCTTATGGCGTTGTTCTGTGCTGCTTTTATAAGAGATTCAGTTTCTTTATTCTATTTACCAACCCCTCCGCTCGGGCAGGATATGACACAAGGTCAATTTTTAAGCGGAGTTTAACTGGTTTGAATTCAGAGTTTTCCTTCTCAAGGCTAAAGAACCCAGTCTGCCCTACTATTTACCCATACCTGGAGGGAGAATAATTGGATTCATATTTTTCCCAAGGGTATTAGTACTATGTGAAATGCAATCAGTCTCGTCCAGGATTTGAACTTGTGTCACCGTGTCCATTTCCTATGACGATAACCATTACACCAGTTTCTTTATGAAGATTTCCCTTTCTTAATCTTGTCCAAATCTTCTTCTGTGAGATTTCACTTGTTTGTCACTTGAAATATTCATACAGTTGTTTTTCTTCACATTTTTTGTTTTCTAGTCAGAGTTGATTCTTGTATTGTTTGTGTTATTTCTGGTTGCTGTAATTAGGTTTTCTATTATCATTATCATTTACTCATTAGAGTTTTTCAAATCAGCGTTAGCTGATGGTTTTTCACTGGAGTTTGAGTGACAGCAAGTCTCCTCAAGTCTCCAGGACTCTCCTCAGTATTCTGTCCGTTCTCAATAATGTAGTAGTTTGAATGGTCTCCACTCATCTGCCAACTTCCAAGTCCTCCAGTCCCTTTAGTAATCCTTTAGTTACTGTTCCAAACACACCAATTACAATTGGTATAATTGTCACCTACATGTTCCACAGTTTTTTCAATTCTCTAACAAGGTCGGGGTACTTTTCCTTCTTTTCACATTCTTTCAGTTTTATTCTGTAGTCAGCCAGGACAATAAATTCGACAATTTTGCAAGTTTAAATTTCAGGTTTTATTGAGCAAATCATACTTGAAAGGTGTATGAGTGTAGAATTGTGGTTGTTGTGTCATATTGGCTTGGTCTCCGTTGGGTGTTGAAAGTCTGGGTTATAGAAAGTCTTAGACTCAGCTGTCTATTACTTGGTGGCAACAGTGCATGATTAGTATATCCAATCACAGAGAGCCTCTCTCTCACTCCCTCACTCACTTCATACACAGGAATTACCATTTCACTGACCCTATATATATATATATATATATATATATATATATATATATATATATATATATATATATATATATATATATATATACATATAAATTCGCTTTTTTTATTGCTGCAAATAGGGAACAGGTTAATTTTTCAGATCATTATTACCGCAGAAAATCCAGTCCTCGCTAAATACCCCAACATTTTTGGCCTTTTGCCTAATTAAGCAAAGATTTATCCTTAAATACCTTTGTTTATTTGCCAACATAAAATTGTATAAAAACCTCTTTCTAAATCTTATCTTTTTAAAATTTTGTGTTTGTATATATGAATGCATTTATGCACCCATTAATCCTTCAGTTTCTTAAAAACAATGTTTCTGAAAAAAAAAAAAAAAAATCAATCCGCGTTGATCCGCGAAACAGAAATCGTTATTTCCAGTCCACTTTTTAATATTAACTTTCAATTCCAGACATGTCAAGATTTGTTTTGCTAATGGGAGATAACTCTAAGTTGCTATGGAATCTTTCACAATCTGACAATAAAATAGAGACAGACGAAAACTTAAGCAGTTGTCAAAACGTTAGAGATGATAATTATAACATCACACACCTTTAATTCGAAAATAAATCTTTACTGCTAATTTTCGGCATGTTTCACATTATAAACAAATTTTGTTTAAAGATTTTCCCAATTGAAAAGAAAGTATTTTAAATTTATTAAAAAAAAATATTTTCGTTTAAAAAAAAAAAGTTAAAGAAAATATTTAAAGTGGTTTTATAAACGAGAAGACCCAGTTCGCAGTGTCTGGTATCCTTGGTTACGTGACGAACGTCTTGTTGTAAAAGATTCTGTTGGAAAAGTGAAAAATATATTAACTTTACTAGAGTACTTATTTCAGAATTGTTTAACAATAAGATTGTAAAGTATTAAAACTACCACTTTTTTTTTATTTCCAATTTAGTGATTAAATTTTTATGATGGATAATTTTATGTAAAGCACGAGTCAACAGAAATGCATGGCTATCAGCAATATAAGAAAGCAATATAATTGGTAAACTATGCTCAAATCTTAGCTGAGGTTGCTTATTTTTCCTTAGCACTAATGTCTTTGGGAAAGGCATGAATTTAATTTTCCCTGTGCTCTTTTCCAATCAACAGATATTTAGACAAAATCTCTTACCACAGAAGAGAGTAGAAGAGTAAGAACTTGGGTAAACCACTCTTCCATAACTACCTTTCAGTCCAGAGGTAATGCAGTATAATGGCTAGCAAGCTTGGATTGAAGACCATTGCTAGGGAGTTTGATTCTTACTGGGTGCTCCATATGCCAAACTATCCTAAGTTTAGTAAATGACAGCTATCTCTTGTTCTTGGCAGTTGTAATAATAATAAGCTATTACACTTATTGTCAATCTTGACTGAAACCTATCATTTAAAATTATTATCTTATAAAAATAATTACAATTAAAAAAAAAAACTCTTCCATTGCATGATGTATGAGTGCTCAATTCTTTTATTAAAGATGTTAACTGCTAGAATAGATAGATTCATGCCTTTCTGAAAGGTGAATTGCAAGACTGCTTGCACAAGTGATTTGTTTGTAGTAATGATGGCTTGTGCAAGACCAGCCACACTTTTGGATAAATTGATAACAGAAGAATAGAGTATCAAGGCTAGAGTGTTCAATCTGTTCTACTATTTACCCATAGCTGATAGAGAATAGATGGATTTATTCTTTTCCCAAAGGAACTAGCATGAAGTGAAATGCAAACAGCCTTGTCTAGGATTTGAACTTGGCCGGATGAGTTCATTTTGTATGATGATAATGTTATATACAAGCGTGTGGTTGCAAGAAAAATAAGACTGATGAGAAGATTTAGTTTATTTTGTTTATTGAATAAAAAAAATAAACAATTGGATGAAATATCTGGCCAGCTGATGGGGTGGGGTGGTTATCTGTTCGGTGACAAGTGGTTGCTTTGATCTGGTCGGATGGTGTTGTCGAGTGATGCTCTTAGGATGGCTGGCGATTCCACTGGCGTGTGATCTCTGTTTGGCCTATTTATGTGTTTCCGATTTCAAACACCAGCTCCAGAAAATATTACTTGTGGAAAAAATATGATTGGTTGAAAAATGGACTTTTTTTATAACTGAGAATTTTCTGGGAATTTCGGATATACTATGTCTGGAGGCTATTCACAAAAGCTATGATTTTCTCAGTTTGACACTGGCTGTTGTTGGGTCAACATCCGGTAGCTGTTATTTTCTTCAACAGTGTCAATGTCTGCGGGTTTGTGTTTTGTGTGTTTTAGTAGTTAGGTGTGTGAAGAGTTTAGTGGATGAATCGGAAGAGATTTGATGTATAACAATAACAATTACACTAAAATAAAAACTGATGTTTTATTAACTCCTTACCAGATTTTTTTTTTAGACAACATTTTATTTAGGAGCATATGTTTTTTTTATTGAGTGGTTGGTTAATTTTACGGCATTTCAACTCTTGTCAGGTTATTTTATGCCAGAGTCAGTTTAACAATTATGATCTCAAGTTATATACCACACAAAAATCAATATTGATAATGACTGAAAGGTTAAAAGTAATCGTTAATAGTCTACCTGGAAGTAGGACCCCGGTTCAGTAGAAAAAAAATGACATTACAAGGGGGAATCAACTAATACAAGATATTTAAAGGTATGAATGGTTGAATGAGAACTGTTAACCATGATGGATTGAAAAAGGAGTTCAGTTCAAAATTTCCGGAAGGTTACTGATGGAGAGAACTGAAGAAGGCCTGAAGGTGCAGTGGCTGAAACATTGTGTGTAAAACAATCAAGATGAGAACAATTGTCCGAGACATAAACATAATAAAAAAAATAAAAACCCTGCATCCCAGAAATTTA